>JACSYO010002037.1:0-246479 GCA_016806645.1 Ophiodon elongatus
AAGACACAGAGACAATTCAAGTCACTGCTACTGTATCACAACACTGCTCTAACGTTGGTAATATTCCACTGAAATTTTAATATCTCATTATCTTCTTCATGTTCAAAACCATTTTTTAAATAAAAACAAAAACCTACCTAAACACCAATGACCAATCATTTTCATTGAATACCAAAGTACGTAGACACTGCTTTATACATAATAATAGAGCAAGCCTCCAGAAGGAGCTTTGGAGATCATTTACATCGTGGCCAAACGGTGGAATTGATATTACAATCAGTCACGTGATGCCACGGAGCCCAAAAATACTTTTTCCCATAGACGTACATTAGAGACATTACATTTTCATATTCCGTGACATGTGATTTCTACAGGAGACACATACAGAAGGCATGTATCAGTTGGAAAAGACATTTTAAAATAAAGCTCCCTACAAACAGCCTGCTCATCTTCACCTGTCTGCGGAGGAGGAGAAGGAGGAGGAGGAGGCCTCTTCTCTCGTTTCACCCCATTCTTTGCTTTCTTCACCACCTTGAAGGAATCAGTTATCAGTCCACGCTTGGTTGTCATGGTGATGATCTAGAACACACACACAGAAATACACTTCACTCTTCCAGTTTGCTGTTTATAGTCTGGTGCATTTTTCTCAAAAGGTTGCGAGTGTGTTGGGAGGAGAGCAGGACCTCAGGAGTGATTCCTGTTCCCACCTCGGATGTAATAAATGGACCTGTACTTGTATAGAACTTTTCTAATCTTCCTACCACTCAAAGCGCTTTAACACTACATGACATTATTCACCCATTCATACACTGATGGGAGGAGGTAAGGTGCCACCTGCCCATCTGGAGTAGCTAGCATTCACACACCGTAGGCACAGCTACGGGTTAAGTGTCTTGCCCAAGGACACATTGACATGGGCTAGCGGAGCCGGGGATTGAACCGCCAATCATCTGATTGAAGGACAACCCTGTTCACCACTAAGCGACAATCGCCCACGAATGGGAAGGTATCAAAGAAGGACTCACTATTAATTGAAAATGGTGTAATTTGCTCTCTATATGCCCTTAAAGGGCAAACCCATCTCCATCATGAGTTTCATTTTTGGGGTAAACTAGTCCATAGCAATCGAAAATAAAATGATATGCTGCTTATTCTACACAAACTATAAATAAACTATGTAAAAAAAAAAAATATTCAATCAAATGAATCATTTCTTTATTTTTGTTGATGTTTTTGTCATAAAAGGTAAGCAATAATGACTGCTGGGTAATTCGTATACTGATGTTGTCAAGTCTCCATTTGATGTAACGAGACAATACGATATATTTACGGTGGATGGTTTGGATGCAGAGACTGACAAGCGGAGGGAGCAAGGAAGTAACTAGAACCGCCATAAGCGCGCTCACCGGGGCCCATCGCAACCATAGCACTCCACTGACACTGCAGACTTGATTCAAATGAGAAGTGGACTAATGGTAGATTTGATTAAAGCAGCGGGTTTCCGAGGCACTTGAACACCAATGTATTTGAATCGAGTCTGGACTACTTTGAGTTGAGTTTGTATCCCAAAGGCGCCCCTAAGGTCAGATAAGAACACCAGTAGGTCATCAGCATGCAAGCACACTTTCTGTTCCAGACCACGACGGTTTTACCTTGCTCCTGCTTTTTACCTACATTTACTGAGCAGTCTCTACTCCCCTTAAAAGTCTGTTGTGTTTCTGTTAGCTTGGAATGAGTCCTTCATGGGGAGCGGCTCCTCCTCACAGAGTCTTGCACTCTGTCTTGTTTCTTCAGTAGCCCACAATGGACAAACCCATTCTCTCTCGGGAGGCTCTAGGGAGGGCCTTTACCGTTGTACGTCCCCTGAAGGCCACCGTAGCTCTCTATACGCTGGTGACAGATACTTAATAACTAAGATTCCATTTTACATATTTAGCCTTACCAAAATAAGGTAGTTAGCGTGTTAGCGAACGTTAGTTGACGGATCTCTCAAGAGTTGCTGAGACAGAGAAGGGTCTCGAACAGAGTTCATTTTCTCTCGATTTGTCTATCTGCCACTTCAGTGTCAGAATGTTCCGAGGATATGTGGCTTGGGAAAAATTGGTCCAACATTGACGTTGGCGACTATGGAGCGAAAGAATCGGTCATAAACTGTGTTCATGTTCACTTCTCCTATTTGGATTCAATACTCTCTGGAAAGGGGCGGGGCCGTGGCAAAACCAACAGAACACAGATACAGGAAACTGACCTTAATGGGGTCGTCTCCATGCGGAACGGTCTCTGACTGCGGTAATGTGGCAGAGTGTAAAACCTTCGGGTCGCCAATCTGACTTCCGTTGCTCCTACTGTAGCGTTATTACGGTAAGGATGGCCTCTGAGCGAGGAGGACAGCGTTACCACGACTGCAGTCTTGCAAAGGGAGTAGGCAGTGAAGGGCTGCAGTGAAATAGTCCTTTTTGCTGAGGAAGGTTCCTAACTGAGTGAAATGACCCGGAAGTATCTAAGTGGCCACAATGATAAGAGCTGTTCGAATTCTCTAAATGCAAAGGAAAGGAGCTTCAATGCTTCCTTACTTAGCTCCTTTAGCATAGGAAACACTGGACCTTCCTTTACCAAAGGAAAGGAGATAATTCCGCCACACAATTCCTTGCAGCGGCAACATTTAAAGTGACGCACCATTTGGCCGTTCGCGAGAACAAACGATCATGAAGACAAACGCAGATCATGTAAATAACCGTTGACATAACTTGGAAATTAACTTTCAATAATCTGTTAAACCTGCTGGCAACGTTACATTGCTGTAAACTGACGTATGTGATCTGCTCTCTCTGGTGTTGTACTGCAGCCTCAGCCCTCATTCTATGATTTCACTACAGTTACAGAAGCTTTGATGAAAGGTTAAACTGGACAAGCTCCTCAGTCTGAGTCAAATTTTCAATCAACATTAGAATTTTAAAACACTATCAAGTCAACACTTCTGTCACACTGAGTTTCATAAACTATTGTCTGCATATTCTTATGATCAGATTATAATCTGCATATAAACCATAAAAAAGAGGGATGAGACATTGTTAGTGGGATAACATATTTCAGCATGTTTGAAACTGAACAATGAGACAGTTTAGTAGCTTTGTTCTCTCTGTGACAATCCTTTGGTTTCACTTTTATATTCCTTCTTTCACTTCTATTCCAACCTTGTTAATAAAGTAATACTTTGAACAGGGTTGTTTATGTTGTTAATAAAGTAATACTTTGAACCAGGTTGTTTATGTCGTTATGACACAACACTGTAAGAACACAGACGAAGTATCTAAGATGCACGTCTTTGTAGTCCATCTTCCGATGTAGTTTCACCGCTGCAGACCTACGTCACGAACATCCGCCTGCCATCGCATCAGAACTACGTAGCTTAGTGAAAGTGGAGTCGGATTCTCTAAACACCGCGGTTGTCTTTTCCTAACTCCTCATGAATTCTTCTTCCCATCTTTCCTTGACCCCGTGACGTTTTCCACAGAGGTCAAGGAAAAGTGGTTTGGAAAGGACGTGAGGAGGTAATTTTTGTACTATTCGAATCCAGCCGGGGCTATTCAGTTGGTTGCAATCTGCAACCACACCGCTAGATGGTGCCAAATCCTAAACACTGTAGCTTTAATACTAATTAATTATGGTAAATGGTAAATGGACCGTACTTGTATAGCGCTTTTCTAGTCTTCCAACCACTCAAAGCGCTTTAACACTACAAGACATCATTCACCCATTCCACTCCCATCAGGAGTAGCTATGGGAGCAATTTGGGGTTAAGTGTCTTGCCCAAGGACACATCGACATGGGCTAGTGGAGCCGGGAATCGAACCGCCGATCCTCTGATTGAAGGACGACCCTGCTCACCGTCGCACATTATCAAGCTAGAATTAGGTGATCACGTGTTGTCCATGCAGCATTTAGCCATCGGTTGGTTCAAAACATTCACATGAACCTCTTCAGTTGAACATGTCCGGGCAAAGGCTTTACAAGGCGTACAAACGGTTTTAACTTTGAACGCCCCTATATTATTGTATCAATAGCGTCTTATTTGACAGTGTTCATACTGCTGCTCGTATTATGAATGGTTATAAATGCCATGTCACACCAAATTCAACTTAAAAGTCTGATATATGTTGACATGCCTCTCTGCAATGCCGGTGGGAAAATCCATCAGAATGTGAACGACTCTCGGCGACTTCATCTTAACTTCGGCACTAAGAATGATACATATTTCAATGAGAACGCGGACCCCTCGGTCGCCTCTCCTCTCCTATCCAGTCTGCTTCCACACAACCACACCGTGACTGGGCTTGAAGGACGTGCAGTGGTACTAACGCATTGGCCAGGTATTACAGCCTTAACGTTACATCCGCCCATCAGCGACGGTACTCGGTGACATTTCAGACGGCTTTGCGGGTTACAAACAGAAGAGTCGAATAATGGACATTGAACGCTGCAGGAAACAACCAGATGCTTCATCGGAGCCTCTTAAATCCCGTCTGTGATTATGGCGTAAGCTGTAATGCTCTAATAACAAGTACACGGGTTTCCTCTCTCAGTCCACTGAACTCACCTCGTTGTTGGACCGGTACCGGCTCCTACCGACGGCTCTCCCGGCTCAATAGGGTCCTCTTTTTTCAGGCTGCAGCCAAAACAGTGACGACGTGCTCTTCTTCTGTCCCTACGGTAGACTGCAGACCGGTGGGGCCCTTTGCTGCCGCCTGCCGTTCCTCTCGTGAGTCACAGGTCGGCAGTGAGCCCCAAAGGGCCTTCACAACAACCCCTTCGTCAACTTCACGGGCTCGCGGCTAATTTGTAGCATCTCAGTAGGGATGAGCGGCCTTGTGAAGCATTGAGGCTTTCTTTCTAATTGTACCGAAAAGGATTCGAAGCTTAGGGGTTTCACTTTGAAGAAGAACAGTGATATCTGGTGGCATACTGGAATCAAAGCAACGACGTAACGAAACAACGTAACGTAACGACGAAACGCAACGACGTAACGAGGTAATGTAACGAGGTACCGTAACGCAACGACGTAACGTAACTTAATAACGTAACGTAACGTAACTTAACGACGTAACGTAACGAGATAAGTTAACGTAACGATGTAAGGTAACTTAATGAGGTAACGTAACGAGGTACCGTAACCTCGTTACGGTACCTCGTTACATTAACTTACCTCGTAATGTAACATAGTGAGGTAACTTAACGTAACGAGGTACCATAACGAGGTAACGTAACGAGGTAACGTAATCACTCAGTGTCAGTGACAGACTGCCTCTGCTGCCTCTCTTTAGAGGACATCATCACTGGAAACAATGTCAAAGATTTGCTCCAGGCGTTATAGAACGAATGCCCGCTATATATCAGTTTAACATTCAGCATACTGTGCGGACAGCTTGGAGGCTCCATAATAGAAGATATTATGGAAATATCTTTCTTGCCAGAGAAAGCTGAAGTGAAACCATCAATGTTTCAGTTCCACAATTAAGAAAATTCAAATGCACTGTCATTCAAATCACACTGACATCTGTAGTACCACAAACTACCCCCAAAACATCCAGCCTTGAATATGAACCTGCTTAACAGACTGCCGTGCTGTTCACCCCATATGTCTAGATAGGGATGGCAATTAAAGGAAAGGACTCATTTTATTCAGTTTATTTGTTTTTTATATGTTTTGGGCAGTTTAATGAACACCATTTTTTGTGTGTGAACTTTCAGGTTACATCAGCAGTCCAACAGAAGAGACGGCCTGTCCTGCTGAATGGCAGAGACAGTTTAAGACAGCGAAAGAAATTTAGAGATTTGAAATTTAAATCAGGAGAGACCAGTCAAATAAAGATGATATGTGATGATAAAGTCTCGACAGAGTCTTTGGCGCGTGGGCTCTACAGGGAGATTTGTAATTGAGGGCCGTCTGCCCCGAGCAGCAGCAGGATAAATCCCCCCCGTGGAGTCCAGACCTGGTGGAGGATGATGATGAGGCTGATAGAATGATGAGTTGATGAAGCTGATGGATCTGTGAAGATTGGACGGAGATGGGGAGGTGGAGGGGTGCGTAACAGCAGCATGAATGAACTGAAGGTAGAGAGACAGTCATATTTAAAAGAGACAACAGCAAGATGATATGCTCACCATGTAATTGTTTTGTTGTGCTTATTGGATAGAGGAGACCAGCTGATCTAAACAGCTGATGTCATGATTGACAGCCCCGAACAACAACAGCAAGTAAATAATGAGTGAGCATGCGTGAGAAGTGATTGGCAGATGTATGACAAATAAATTACGGGCTTGCAAGAGTATGGTCTTCTGACTGAACTTGCGCTATAGCTTCATATGGCATGAGAAGAGTGTTTCTAGATATCACAGCAACTAGAGAAACAATCTGACTAGAACTACAGATCTCCACCAGGTGTGTCTGCAACAACAACTGCTGTAATGTTTGACTGAATGAACACAAACCACAACTGACCCTGACAGAACGCGACCACGGCATTGTCAGTTTCCACTTCTTTACTCGTACAGTGTCCTTTCAAAATAAACTTCAGTCCCCACAGGAATTTAGGTTTAGGCAACACAACTATTAGATACGTTTAGAGCGTGGTTGACAGTACTTGACTGACGACTGATGTGACAAAAAGGGACAGGAACAATGGTCTCCTGGAGGAAAGTCCTGTGTTTGTCTGCCACATCCACCTTCCTCCCGCCCCGTGTGGACTACTTCTTACTGAACACGACGTCAGCTGCTCTGACCGCCGAATAGATGACGCGAGTGTGTTTACATTGGAGTTGGTTGAAAGCCTGGAGCGCCTCATAGACACTAAAAGGGTTGGGAGTGAGGACAGGTTGAAATGTGAGGTTGATACCCAATAAAAAGACACCGAACAAATTTATTTATCTACACTTTGCAACCCAGGCGTGACAGAGTGTGCTGCTGTTATTTGGTTTCCCAGTAGCTTCCACAAAGTGGTCGCAGGGTCTTTGTGGCTAATGTCTCAACTGATGTAATCCTTACAATGAAAATTATGTCGATGATGATGGAAGTTGATGATGGGTGACAGGAAGGCAGAGGACAATAGTAGCCCCTCTCTCAGGTCATAAATATCAAATCAATACAAATCTTTTTGACCAGCTCTGCAGCCGTCTTCCTCGGTATTTCCCACTCTACGTCTCCCTTATCCTTCCATCCACATAGATCACTTACTGTCTAATCTAATCAAAGGTGTGTGTGTGTGTGTGTGTGTGTGTGCGCACGCTTGAGTGTTAAGAGAAATGCCACTTTCTCTTTGTCTTTGTTTCTACACTGATATCCAGGGAATGCTTATGAGAGACTTATAGTTTTAGAAATAACAGTCATGTGTCATAGTTTTACTCTTTTTTTTGTTAATAAAGCGCAGTATGATTTAATGATGAGCTTTCTATCTTAGCATGCAAAGCTCTGTGACAAATGAATGCCACTTTTATGATTTTTGAAGCATGACTACAATCAGTGGAAGTAAAAAGCTAACGTTATATAGGAGCTACAGCACGGTCACATGACTTCAGCTCTCCACCACTAAGATAAAGCAGCACTAGTGTTCTAGTGAGGATGTTTAGTCACCTCATTTAGACTCTCATGTTACTGCCCTTTTTAAGACACGTAAAAGCTTCTAAATTCACCAGAGGGGTATTTACTGATGTATTGCATATCATAGAACAAAACCTTAAAATCTCTTAAAGCTGCAGTGTGTAGGATTTGGTGGCCTCTAGCAGTGAGGTTGCAGTTTGCAACCAACCTAAACTGATATTTTACCACTTCCTTGTTCTTATCCAATGGCAGTCCATTATCGACTTATCATGTGACTGCCGTTTAATGGAGCTATTCAGAAAGTGTAGGTGGCAATAGACTGAAGACAGCTGTGATTGAATTAGAGTGTAATGTTACCTCCTGGATATGATTTGCGGTGTGTATTCGGATGTAGAGACTGATGGATGGGGCTGATAGCAGCCTTTTATACAAGATGAGTTCTGCTCCTCTCACTGTGCTCAACCTTTAACATGAGTGATAAAATGCATTCTGAATCATTTCAATATTTAATATTTATCAGAGAATTGATCTGCTACACTAAAGTGGGCATTCTGAAATGATACCGTCATTTTTGATATAAAGTTAGGTACGTTAGCAATGTGCGAAACATTCAGCTAACAGTTTGATCCAGCTGAATTCCCCAGTAATGTTATTATCCTGACGTTCTGAGAAAAACTGAAAGACCACGAAACTGTCTAAAAATAAGATTGTGTGTAAATTAGATGTCTAAGCCTTGAGTCAGACTGGGTCTAAATGATTCAGTCCAATTGGGTCAGGGTAGGGAATCTGTCTTCTTGGGTCCCTTTTGGATTGGGTCTTCTCTTTATTTGAAAGCTTTAAAGCCCTCTAGTCGCCAGCCTAACCATATCTCAAAGAAATCTCCTTTTAATACCCCTGAAAGCAGATTTTAGACTGATCACACAGCTCTTGTCCTTCCTTTAGTCTAAAAACTGTGTGCACCAAAAACTTAACCCTGAATGTCCACGGTGGATGGAAGAGGGAGGGGGACTTTGAGGAGTGGTTTAGCTAAGTGTGTGTGGGGTGGGGAGTACAAGGGAGGGAAAGATAGAGAGGAAGGAAGACGGAGACGGGCAGAGAGAGAGAAAGATGTTTACTTGTTGACCAGTTCGTCAACATCATACATGAAGTCACAGGAAGAGAGCATTAACAGAAGACTGGCTTCCATGAAGAAGAAGCGATACAGCTCGTGGATATCTGGATACAGCTCTCAGTGTTGGACCTGAAATATCGATTTCTTTTCTTTTTCCAACACAAAAGAAGAATGAAGACGTCAGCCACATTTGGGGAGTGAAATCTGTAATTGCTGTACAGCACACACACACCAACAGCTGCTTCATTTGGAGTTCAGTTTCAGCCTTTACAGCCATAATCCATACACAGCATAATTTTCTTCATATTTCTGTAAATTGCCTTATATTCCTTTAAGTCATACCTCATACAGAAAATACACAAATACAAGCTTCCTTTGTTTTTACTCACACACGTACAATGTGGTCTTGTATAAAAGACTTCTTCACATATGAAACCACTAAGTCAGTGGTAGTGAAGAGCTGGACCATCGGCATCATCAACCGTGTCGTCCAACTCCTCATCATTACTTATTTCATCGGGTGAGTATTTCACTTCATTCTGGTGTATTTTAGATTCATGCAGTATTTAATTTGGCCTGGTTGGATCACACAACAGCAGCTGTCACTCACAGAAATGTAATACATTCATATTTAATGCAATAGATTAGCCATGGATTATCATATAACTAACTCATCATGAGTGTTATTACATCACTGTGAATTATTCCAATACTGTATACAGTAGATCAATTAAAAATATTAATATTCAAATATTTAACTTGTTCTTAAATCACTAACAAAAAGATTCAGCTGTCCTGTTACAGGCATAGGGGAAAATATTCTACAAGTTTACAGTTTAGAAGCGCTTTATTTAAACCCCCCCCCCTACCCCCCATTTTCCCACAAACTGCAAATGTTTAAATCTTTAAAAGCAATGTGTTAACAAATTAAGGGATTCTTTCAACAGAAACTCCAGAAGGCTTTTAATTTGAAAAGAATACAGAAATTGTTGAGTTTTAAATTCATATTCATATTTTCTTCATGTCTGTGAGATATTCTACGGATATACACATTGAAACTGTAGTGAAAGGTGTATTGTTGCTGGTATGATGTAATTATGACCATCATCAGATCAGATTTTCACTGTTTATGCTGCAAACCGCACACAGAAAACGCAGGCTGTGTGGCTGATCTGACTTGATAACATGGACGCCGAAAAAGAAAAAAAGCGCTCCAGGGCGTCTGTGGTAGGCGGCTCAACTTTTGGCACACAGCTTGCACTGTGGTTACTGCACCATGAAGCCTTTCACACGTCCTAGGTAGTGAGCTGGAGCAGAACCAAAGGGTTACACTGTGGGATTTTGGGTGATGGGAGCCGGTGCGTTTGCATTATCCATTGCTGTAGATCACTTTGCCATCAATGATGCTGATATTGAGTGCCATCTTGAACTATACGGAAGGAGGCTGGAGCTGTGTTGGCTTGATCTGATACGGCAGCTGCTGCTGGTCGCCAGCTAATGACACACAAGGCATCCTTAGTACAAGTGACTACTTTCCCTTTAGGTTCTGTGAGTGGGCAATTTGCAAAATGCTGCCTGTAAATGTTCTCTGGTAGGATAGCTGCTGAAGCTCTAGTAGCTACGATTAGCTCAAGTACCTGGGAATTTCCTTTTGGCGCTTCAGATACTAAAGGTTATCGAATCAGAAGCTGCAGCCACAAACACAGAGCACAGCTTGCTCTGGGAATACAATTCCTCTCACTTCACTCACTGCTGATTTGCATACCTTGGCGAAATGTCCCTTTTTCCTGCAGTAAATACATTGTTGCAGCTGGATAGTGTTTCATTATTAGCTAAGTGCTTGTGAGATCCACAACTGAAGCATCTGCGTTGCTGCTGGTTACCATTTGCCTGTTTGTGACGATCCAGTGAGGGTGCTTTAGCTGGTTGCGCTCCCCTTTCTTCCTGAAATTGTGGGTTTGAAGCAGTTCGACAGTCTGTAAAAAACAACGTGGCATTTTCCACCGCTGCCTAAACTTGGCATGCAATTGTCAGGGCTTGTCCACTTCGAGATCTTCTATCTTGGGCGACTGTGGCTTAGTGGTGAGCAGGGTCGTCCTTCAATCAGAGGATCGGCGGTTTGATCCCAGGCTCCACTAGCCCATGTCGATGTGTCCTTGGGCAAGACACTTAACCCCAGATTGCTCCTGTAGCTGTGCCTACGGTGTGTGAATGTTAGCTACTCCTGATGTGCAGGTGGCACCTTAGCTCCTCCCATCAGTGTATGAATGGGTGAATGATGTCATGTAGTGTTAAAGTGCTTTGAGTGGTCGGAAGACTAGAAAAGCGCTATACAAGTACAGGTCCATTTACCTCTTGTAGCGTACCCCTAATAGCGTACCCCTTGTAGCATAGTGGACAAGTCCACTACCGTATGCGAGTGTCCGCACAGGGCCTATGTGTACAGCCCCTGATGAGGACATCACACACTTTTGGGAGCCATCTTGCCCTTTACTGCACAGGCATAAAGTTTCAGTTTTAGCTCAATGTCACATTTTGTGTTATTTTTGTGTGCATGCTTCAGGTGGGTGTTTGTCAATGAGAAGGCCTACCAGGTGAGAGACACAGCTATTGAATCCTCAGTGATGACCAAGGTCAAAGGTTTTGGAATCTACAATGACAAGGTCATGGATGTTGCAGACTACGTCACTCCTACACAGGTATGGATGGATGGATGGATGGATGGATGGATGGATGGATGGATAGATAGATAGATAGATAGATAGATAGATAGATAGATAGATAGATAGATAGATAGATAGATAGATAGATAGATAGATAGATGGATGGATGGATGGATGGATGGATGGACAGGTGATTGACAGTAGTATGCAGTCATGGCTATGTGCTCTAAATGTGCTATATATGTGTTTTCCACAGGGAGCTTCAGTCTTCTGCATCATCACCAAAATGATAACCACAGAGAACCAAGTCCAAGGATACTGTCCTGAGGTCAGTTACTGTCACTACTGTTAATGCAATACTAATAATAATAATAATGCATTTTATTTGTAACGCACTTTTCATTCAAAAAGAATCTCAGAGTGCCACAGAGCCAGTACATCGTACATAGTTAAAAACATAATTAAAACAGACTATATTTAAAAACATAGTTAAAACAGACTATAGTTAAAAACATAGTTAAAACAGACTATAATAATAAAAAGAAATAGCTGACAGTGATTTAACACAAAGTAAAAAACGCCTTCCTGAATAAAAAGGTTTTTAGGCCAGTCTTAAAAGAGTCCAGAGTCTGTGTTGCCCTTATGTGGTCAGGGAGTCTGTTCCATAGGCGCCGCGCTGTCGGGCAAAAGGCCCGGTCGCCATGGTGTGGAGCTTGGTGTTGCGAAACCGAAGGAGCAATCTGTTTGTGGACCTAAGGGTGCGGGTGGAGGTTTAGGGAGTAATGAGTTCTTGTAGCTAGGGAGGTGCATGACCATTTATGCATTTATGGGTGAGTAGTAGGACTTTGTAGTCAATCCGGAATGAGACAGGGAGCCAGTGTAGTGAGTGTAGGATGGGTGTTATGTGCTCATATTTCTGGACTCTCATCAGGATCCTGGCAGCGCTGTTTTGTATGTATTGCAGTTTCTGGATGTTCTTGCCAGCGATCCCAGTGAACAGTGAGTTACAGTAGTCCAGTCTTGAGGAGATAAAGGCATGGACGAGCTTCTCAGCATCTGATTGGGTTAAAGTGGTACTACTATTATTTGTACCTCACACATATTAATACCTCTACCACCATTGGATGACAGGCAAAGGATGGTACTGTAGAAAACATCATGACCTTTGTGTCACCGGTGATTTGTAGTTTGGCCCAACCACACGTTAGAAACCGAGTGTATCTGCAGTGTTCTCCTCACCCAGTCCCAACAGACCTGTCTCTAGTAGTCTGTGAGAAGCACATTAAGGCACGTGAGAGAGCAAATCCTTACTATGAGATCCTAAAAATATCATATCAGGACTTCTCCTCTCTTGCTGAGCAACATTGGCATTCATTGTTCATTGTTCCAATCATTTTCTGTTGGCCTGACAAATGCAGTTCTGTCCCCTCAGCCGCCAAATGCTCCGCTATGTTCCCCAGCTAGTCTCTACCTGTGTCTGTAGCTGTTTGGTGCTGGGCAGGTAGTGAAGAATGGGTTTAGTAGAGCTCACTGAAAACGGCTGCCTGCCGCTGGAACTGACGCTAACGAGGGCTAACGGGAACGGCAGTTACAATTGACGGCTCTCACATTACACACAGTCATTTGATCCACTGTTAATGCTAAATAATTATTGATTCAGCTCTAATGCTCTAACGTAACGAGGTAAGTTAACGTAACGAGGTAAGGTAACGTAACGAGGTAACGTAATCACTCAGTGTCAGTGACAGACTGCCTCTGCTGCCTCTCTTTAGAAGTTAGGTAAAGTTGGAAAGATATTCACAGATTCGGATTTCCCTAGAGTACATCATCACTGGAAACAATGTCAAAGATTTGCTCCAGGCGTTATAGAACGTATGCCCGCTATATATCAGTTTAACATTCAGCATACTGTGCGGACAGCTTGGAGGCTCCATGATAGAAGATATGATGGAAATATCTTTCTTGCCAGAGAAAGCTGAAGTGAAACCATCAATGTTTCAGTTCCACAAGTAAGAAAATTCAAATGCACTGCCATTCAAATCACACTGACATCTGCAGTACCACAAACTACCCCCAAAACATCCAGCCTTGAATATGAACCTGCTTAACAGACTGCCGTGCTGTTCACCCCATATGTCTAGATAGGGATGGCAATTAAAGGAAAGGACTCATTTTATTCAGTTTATTTGTTTTTTATATGTTTTGGGCAGTTTAATGAACACCATTTTTTGTGTGTGAACTTTCAGGTTACATCAGCAGTCCAACAGAAGAGACGGCCTGTCCTGCTGAATGGCAGAGACAGTTTAAGACAGCGAATGAAATTTAGAGATTTGAAATTTAAATCAGGAGAGACCAGTCAAATAAAGATGATATGTGATGATAAAGTCTCGACAGAGTCTTTGGCGCTTGGGCTCTACAGGGAGATTTGTAATTGAGGGCCGTCTGCCCTGAGCAGCAGCAGGATAAATCCCCCCGTGGAGTCCAGACCTGGTGGAGGATGATGATGAGGCTGATAGAATGATGAGTTGATGAAGCTGATGGATCTGTGAAGATTGGACGGAGATGGGGAGGTGGAGGGGTGCGTAACAACAGCATGAATGAACTGAAGGTAGAGAGACAGTCATATTTAAAAGAGACAACAGCAAGATGATATGCTCACCATGTAATTGTTTTGTTGTGCTTATTGGATAGAGGAGACCAGCTGATCTAAACAGCTGATGTCATGATTGACAGCCCCGAACAACAACAGCAAGTAAATAATGAGTGAGCATGTGTGAGAAGTGATTGGCAGATGTATGACAAATAAATTACGGGCTTGCAAGAGTATGGTCTTCTGACTGAACTTGCGCTATAGCTTCATATGGCATGAGAAGAGTGTTTCTAGATATCACAGCAACTAGAGAAACAATCTGACTAGAACTACAGATCTCCACCAGGTGTGTCTGCAACAACAACTGCTGTAATGTTTGACTGAATGAACACAAACCACAACTGACCCTGACAGAACGCGACCACGGCATTGTCAGTTTCCACTTCTTTACTCGTACAGTGTCCTTTCAAAATAAACTTCAGTCCCCACAGGAATTTAGGTTTAGGCAACACAACTATTAGATACGTTTAGAGCGTGGTTGACAGCACTTGACTGACGACTGATGTGACAAAAAGGGACAGGAACAATGGTCTCCTGGAGGAAAGTCCTGTGTTTGTCTGCCACATCCACCTTCCTCCCGCCCCGTGTGGACTACTTCTTACTGAACACGACGTCAGCTGCTCTGACCGCCGAATAGATGACGCGAGTGGGTTTACATTGGAGTTGGTTGAAAGCCTGGAGCGCCTCATAGACACTAAAAGGGTTGGGAGTGAGGACAGGTTGAAATGTGAGGTTGATACCCAATAAAAAGACACCGAACAAATTTATTTATCTACACTTTGCAACCCAGGCGTGACAGAGTGTGCTGCTGTTATTTGGTTTCCCAGTAGCTTCCACAAAGTGGTCGCAGGGTCTTTGTGGCTAATGTCTCAACTGATGTAATCCTTACAATGAAAATGATGTCGATGATGATGGAAGTTGATGATGGGTGACAGGAAGGCGGAGGACAATAGTAGCCCCTCTCTCAGGTCATAAATATCAAATCAATACAAATCTTTTTGACCAGCTCTGCAGCCGTCTTCCTCGGTATTTCCCACTCTACGTCTCCCTTATCCTTCCATCCACATAGATCACTTACTGTCTAATCTAATCAAAGGTGTGTGTGTGTGTGTGTGTGTGTGTGTGTGTGTGTGTGTGTGTGTGTGTGTGTGTGTGTGTGTGTGTGTGTGTGTGTGTGTGTGCGTGCGTGCGTGCGTGCGTGCGTGCGTGCGTGCGTGCGTGCGTGCGTGCGTGTGTGTGTGTATCCAGAGTGAAAATAAGTATAATTGTACGCAGAACAGTCAATGCAAAAGGCACAAGTCAGGAAGTTATGGTAAGAACGTCTTTCTTTTTCTTCTCTCATCATATTTGATCAAGCTTTTGAACATAATTGATAAAAACAATTTCATAGAAATTATTATTATTATTACATTTATGCTCATGTGTTGAATTACTATGTTAGAATTGGTGTTTATTCATTTTGGCGTTTGCAGTTAGCACGAAAGCTTTTCTTTTCCTGCTCAGGAATCCTGACAGGGAAATGTGTTCCGTTCAACGCCACCTTCAAGATGTGTGAGATAAAAGGATGGTGTCCTGCCGAGATCGACACCATCAAGACGTAAGACGATACTGTGCATGTGATAGACAGCCTTTGTTCAGACGGCTCAATACAGTGGAGTTGGGCAGAAATGTGTCCATTGGTAGTCCATTGGTAGTCTTAACATGACAATAATCAAAGAGAAAATAGTTTGCCAGCTTTTAACACAATGCTGTATGCATGTCTATCTGTCTTTTCTCTTTTTCTATGTTCCTCCCTTCGCCTCTCTTTCAGTAAGCCAATGATGGAGGTGGAGAATTTCACCATTTTCATCAAGAATAGCATCCGCTTTCCAATCTTCAACTACACTAAGTATGACAATTATGATTGTAAATGCGATGATGGTAATGACGACGACACTGAAGTCTGACATGTTGTTGTGATGGAATGTCTATATGTGTGCAGAGGGAACTTCCTGACTACCATCACTGACGATTACATCAGGAAATGTAACTTTGACATGGTCAACAACACTTACTGTCCCATCTTCAGAGTGGGAGACGTGGTCCGCTATGCACAGCAGAACTTCACCAAGCTGGCAGACAAGGTGGAGTCAGGAGTCCGAGTCATGTTTTTGAAAGAGAAGTCAAGGCAAATGTTGTTCTGGTCTCTCAGTGCTGATCATTATAATGACACAGCATTTCCCCCTCAAAGCTGTGTCAACAGTGTTTTTTTATGTCGTTGAAATCGAGCAGAAATCCTGCGCATGGGCCTAATAACTACAGAAACAGTGTGGGTATATACTGCTCTGCATGACGCGGTCCTATTTGTTATTGTTCTGGGATTTTTGGGACATTAGAGAGTCAAATCTGAGACTTCAAGTCAAAGTCAAAAGTCCAGCCTCTTGTGACTTAAGTCTAAAGTAAATTTTCAGTTAATACACCAGGTCAGTTACCCCTGGCGTTCTGGCAGTTGACAAGCTCATTTATATATTGTTTTACACAAAATGACCATATAATAGCTGCATAAAACCAATAATAGTAGATTAAACCACATGTTAAAGTTACTGTGTTACATTTGTCTGTTGCTGTTTGTAAACACACAGGAGAGAGAGAGAGAGAGAGAGAGAGAGTGTATAAAAAATAATTAAGTGAAAGTAAAAGTACAGATTTTTAGGAAAATACAAAAAAAGTACACACAATTTTTTTTGCGACAGTAACAAGAGTTCATATAATTTGATACTTCTACCCCTCTCACACACTGTACGAATTGACCTGCCAACTATCAACATCAACTTATCCTGACTTCACTTCATAAGTCATGTACAAATGATATTCAAAATGTTATCTACAGTCTTTATGTGTGCAACCTGCCTTTTAAAGTCGGTAAGGTGTAAACCCTGATTTTCTGTGCATTAAGAATGTTACCCTTTTTCCTGCATATGAGATACAAAAAATGGAACTCACTGAAACACAGGAAGAGCAACATTTCTCCCAAATATACCAGTCAGTGCAAATTAGTTGTATGTGAATTAAATTCCTCGGAGACAGGGTTGAGCACAAACACACTGATCCATGTGCCTCTCATATTTTGAAAATTCTGTCAGGGGGGAGTGATTGGAATAAAGATCAGCTGGATATGTGATCTGGACAAGTCAGATGACCAGTGCAACCCCTCGTACTCATTCACCCGACTGGATGCCATGTCACAGAAGAACGCTGTCTCACCGGGCTACAATTTCAGGTATTTCGCTACACAGTAATGTATATTAGAAACCTTTTTTTGTTATATTTGCTCAAACTCTCTTTACATCCCAACAGCAATCAATAAATCAAATGCTCTGACAAGAAAAATAAAAAACCTGTGCAATCATTTCATTCGGTCCTTAAAGACCGGATGCTGGATCCTTAATAAGATGATGAAAAAGGAAACACTCAGACAGCACTGCAATTTTACTTTTACAGAGGAGCAATAGAAAGCATCCTACAAACTGGAATGAGATATGCACGGCTATGTGCATGGCTATGTGCACGGCCCGGCTACTGACTGGCCCGGTTATAGAGAGGGCTGTCCTTCCATCAGTGGATCGGCGGTTCGTTCCCTGGCTTCGCTACTCCATGTCGATACATGACACTTAACCCCAAATTGTTCCTATAAGCTGTGCCTACAGTGTATGAATGTGTGTGAATGTTAGATAGTCCTGATGGGCAAGTGGTACCTTGCATGGTAGACCCAGCTATCAGTGAGTGAATGTCATGTAGTGTTAAAGCGCTTTGAGTGGCTGAGAGACTAGAAAAGCACCATACAAGTACAGTCCATTTACCATTTACCAATACCATCAGTAATATTAGTGACAAGAGGTGCCTGCAAAAAGCCCAAAGGATATTAAAAGACAATACCCATGTAGACACAGCCTGTTCACCCTGCTGCTGTCTGGCAAGAGATACAGAAGTATCAGCTTCATACCACCAGACTTCATAGCTTCCTTCCTCAGACTGTGAGACTTGTAAACTCATCCTTTACCCTCCACAAATATTATAGTTTTGTTATTTTCTTATGTGTGCTTTTCTTATGTTGCAAAATGGGACAAGAAACTGCATTTTGTTGCGCAACAATGACAATAAATTAACCTTGCAACCTTGTAATATTGCCATGTCTGGATTAAGAAAGGATTATCTTATCTTATCTTATTTTATGTGGACATTTCAGGTAAGACCCCTTTCTTCAGCATGTATTCTGACAATTTTCCAATTAATATACACAGTTGGGGTTAATTATAGAGGATTTCCCCGATATTATTATATTATTTTGGTGATACCATAACCTTTCCTCTATAGCAATAACATTTGACCAAAATTTCAACTTTTACACCAGAAATATCTAAATATCTAAAGTCAGATTATTCTGCACTTGAGGAACCTGACCATGTTGGACAGTCTTTGAGCTTTCCTCAAGTGCTAAAATAACTTTATTTATTTTTATTTAAGATGTCATCAACACGTGGCCGTATCTGCAAGAATGATGGCAAGAATGGCTAGTCCAGTTCTGAGCTTTAATAAAAAAACAATATCAAACCTTTGCATCTGTAAACCAACATCAGCAACATCTTCTAGCTTTTTATATGTGTCTTTTACTCCGGTGGGAAACTACTAAACTATTCAGTTACAGAGGCTACTATCACCCCTATGTTCAACACCTTCATTCATTGATTTTGTTAATTTTTTGCTTACATTTTGTATCAGGCTGTTAGAGCTTTTCCCCCTGTGGTTATTTGCTCTCTTGACCCTTTGCAAAGTGCCACTATGCTTTCGAATGTGACATACAAATAATAATTTACTTTATTTCTACACCTAACTAAATGTGTCTCAGTTGCACACAGATCCATCGGCTTAAAAGTGACTGGTGTGATTTGTCTGTCTGGACAGGTTTGCCAAATACTATAAGATGGAGAATGGGACGGACTACCGCACTCTGGTCAAAGCCTATGCTATTAGGTTTGATGTTCTGGTCAATGGAAATGTGAGTATATATATTAATGTGTATCAACGTGTGTATAATACTTTTCATTAATAATGAATAAAGAGATATGGATATGAATGTAGTTGTTTGGACACCTCAACAGGGACGCTTCTTGTTCCTCTTTATAATGTACAAAAATACATTTTATGGCACCAGTTGCTTTAGTTTTTTATGCACAATACTTCTACATCCTTTTAAACCTCTTGGGTAGGCTTGTTTCAAATACCTTATTTAGCATTACAGAATAGCAGAATAATTGGACATGGGACATTGAAATAGCAACCCGTCCTCACTCCCAATACGTCAAATAACGCTGCTTTGTTTGGGCCCCTCGGCGTCTGACACCGACGCTCATTTAGCATGTGACACACCTGCGATAATTCACACAGGGCGGGTGGGAGGGGAGGAGTATGGGTCAAACGATACATGCCCTCTGCTACTTGCTCTTTACTTTGGCCTAGATTATGCATCGTTTAACTATCATAAGTGGAGTTGGACACGCCCTAAATGCACTGCACCATCACTTTAGACCATGCACTATAAATCGTTTAGATAAGGCCCATTGTCTCCATTATAATTTCAAGTCATAAAGTAGGTATGATCAATGAAATTCAATTATCAGGAGTCTTCAACATTTCAAAAATAAAGCCTGTGGTCTTTGAATTGGAAAGTCTCCACATCGGCCATTACATGGGGCGACTGTGGCTCAGTGGTAGAACAGGGTCACCCTTCAATCAGAGGATCGGTGGTTCAATCCCCAGCTGCGCTGGTCCACGTCGATGTGTCCTTGGGCAAGACACTTAACCCCAAATGTCTCCCGTCGCTGTGCATATGGTGTGAATGTTGTATGAATGATGAGATAGTCCTGAAGGGCAGGTGGCACCTTGCATGGTAGGCTCTGTAATCAGTGTGTGAATGGGTGAATGATGACATGTAATGTTAAAGAGCTTTGAGTGGTCGGAAGAATAGAATAGAAAAGATCTATACAAGAACAGTCCATTTACCATTTACATCACAAGTTAAACTTGGGAGATGAACAGAAGTTATTTATTGTACTACCTGGATAACGTGCTTGTCATACCCAAGGGACTGAAGCCTGCTGAGATAAACTACTATTCTTACTCTGTAGGCGGGGAAGTTCAACATGATCCCTACACTCATCAACATGGTGGCAGCCTTCACGTCAGTGGGAGTGGTGAGTTTTACATATACTTGACACAACCAGTGTAAAAAAGCTCATTCATTTCATAGTTTTGTGTTTTTTCTCAAAACTGATATGGAGCCAAACATTCTTCTTTTACCTCTGTCTTTGAGTATTATCTCATGACAAGTTGACCTCTGCTGTATAAACATCGGAAATGTATGGCTACTGTTGGGTTGAATCCTTACATTTTCCTCTCTCTTGCTTTGTTGAATGCTTTATGAATTAAGGTGATTATTATTATTATTATTACTATTATTATTATCATTTAGGGCACCGTGTTGTGTGACATCATACTGCTGAACTTCCTGAAAGGAGCGGAGCAGTACAAGGCCAAGAAATTTGAAGAGGTAAAATACGCGCTCTTTCTTATTAGTGCTGTTTATCACAAATATGTGATTTTTTTTTTTTTTAGCTATTTAGAGGCAGTGGAACAAGCTGAAAACTCAACCTTTAAAGTTGCTAAATAAGTCCAATATTCACTCCTCTTTTACCTCTGTTTTGGGCTCCACTATGAGCACCAGCTAGTCTCCAACTGTGTCCATCTGCAGTTTGGTGCTGAGCAGGAAGTATACAGAAGACTTTTAGAGCATTTTCACAGAAAACCCCTACCTGCTGGACTACTTCATGTTACATTCAATAATTTGATCTTTCTCTAAACTAGTGATTAATGCACTTATAACCTCCAAAATGGCACCAGTGTATTCACGGGAAAAGGAGCATTTTTTATTTAATGTATGGAGCCAGTGTTGTAGTCAAAACCACCTAAACCCTTAAAAGAATTTTGGGGAGATAGAAAATAAGTGCCCTCACACTGCCAAATCGTCAAAAAGTTGAGCTTGTGTTCTGTTGGACACTTCTCACCCTCAATAGTCGCCATCTTGGTAGCGGAAGGGAGGGACCACCAAACTTGTAAAAATGGAGGAAATGGCGGCATATTTTTTTACCTCATGTGAAAGAGAGGGCACACACAAGCAAGGAAAAGCAGAATCAAGTTTATTTATATTCAGTATAATACATTTGTTAATTTGGCAAACAAGCTTGTTGCTGACAATCGCAATCAAAAGATGACAGTAGTGCTCCGTCCGGTAGCAAGTAAGTACATAGTGTACACAGTGTACAGTGTAACTACTGGAAGTACCTGAATTGAAACACAGCTTTGTACTTATCTGACCTGTCCCTTTACCTTGGAAAGCATGTGAAGGAGGGGAGGCAGGGGGGGCAGCCGCTAACAGTAGGAAGAAGTACTAAATAGACATTACCAGTTGTTTGCATTTGAAGCAGGAAGTTTTACATCCAATAATAGTAGGCCTAATGATGTTAACAAATAAGTCAGACAGGCACACGTCGGCAATTTCAAAGTGAAAAAAAACCCACATGAAATGTGACGTTTGGAGGTGGTTTGAAATGCGATTCCAATCGGATTTCTACAGATGCGTCTTAGTCCGGTCAGAGCTCTGGTCGCTCAAATCGGATTTGAAAGTGTGGAAGTGCTGAGCAGAATCCATGTTGCTACAAGCAGAGTGCTGTGGAGGACAACTGAGGAGAACAACACAGTCCATGGACAGACACTGGAATAAAATGTCTGCTGGCACTTTCACTTTCACTCTGCTTTGTCTTTCTGCTGCTTGGCCCTCGCAATGTACACCAGCAATTTGACAACGCATTGTTTAGATGGCGAACGCTTCCTCATCGGAAAGCCTTATCACCAGTGTAGCTATATAGTTTTTGAAACCTACGTTGTTAGCACAGAAACCCATTCAGGTTTCTTGATGTCTGGACACATACATCTGATTGGATCTCTTGCATATAAAAATGTGAACAGTCTGTCTTCTGATTTGAGAAACAAGTCGGATTTGCCTGCAGTCTCAACATAGCCAAAGTGGTTTCGAGACCAAGGCCGATCTTGAGTACTAAAACATGGGTATGCAAACAGCCAAGACATGAAAATCCCCCAAACTGGAGGATTTGACAGATGACAATATGTGTGGTAACATACTAAAGAGCAATATGTCTCCCTCTCTCTCATATACTGTAGGTGTCGGACAGCCCGCTGGATTACCAAAGCAATGGGTTTTACCGCTCCCAGCTGTCACTCCGACATAGCGAGACCATGATGAGGTCCAATGACTCTGGGGCATTTTCTATTGAACATTACAGCTAAATGGACAGGAGCAGTGAGCAGTGGACTGAGGAAGACAGCTATGGGTTGGGTTTCTCTCAAAATGTTAATGTTTTTAAACTTCCTCAATTTTTATACATAAAAAAAAAACCTTAACATTTTCAATGTCAAAACAAATGTGAAGAACCTTTAATTGTTATTCTTAAATGTTTCAATCACTCAAAAACAAAAGCAAAAGTGTCTTTGCATGGTGACACTTTTGGCATGTGACATTGGCTCAGGATTTTCTGAGCAGGAAAAAAAGCTGTTTGTGTTTAAAGGAGCATAATATAACATTCAGAGCATTAATAAGTCATCAAACAACTATTGTCTATTTAAAGATATAGAGTTGTAATGTCTACCTGAGCAGAGAATGAAGTCTCTCTCTCCCTCTGTGTGTTTCGTTATCAGAGCTTCACTTTGTTGACATAGCCAGGCCGGTACCATGCGTGCCTTTTAGTGCATGTTAGTGCACGTGAGCGTGCCCCATTGATTAGCTCACAGCCGCTGCTCTGCACTGCTCTCATATAGCGGTTACAGCTGATGACACCGTTTAATATTGAAGCTTAGCATCCACCCTCCGGTTCGCCCTCAGGTAAACACTGTTAGCTCCGTCAGCACTGTTGCCGTACTGTTAGCGCTATTAGCATCGTTAGCTACGGCCGTTGAGAGGCAATCGAAATGCTTCGAATGTCGTATGTTGCACCTTTAAAAAAGGAATTTAACCTGAGAAAGATTTCAGGTTTGAGTTATCTTTGCTTGTTTTGCAACTTGCATTGAAACTACTGTAATGCACCACAGCTACATTATGAAGGGCTTTGTGAGAATACAACAGGAATAAACAAGACAGCTGGCATGAATTAATTCACTCGCTTGACCTTCTTTATTAACTCTCTTGTGGTTCCTTTTCTGATGGATTTACTCTGTGTAATGGAGCTGCATTGTGGTTTTGTTTGTTATTAAAAGCAGCCATTTTGTCTTGGATGATAACAAGCTGGATGAAGCCACAACTGTGATGGAGAGCACGCTATTCCTAATGTATGTGTGTACTTGTCTGGATCTATATCAGGGCATGGCTCAGCACAAACCATTGCACAAATGAAGAATGTGTACACGCGCCTTGTCTCACATATCTTCACAGCACTGTGTCAGGACTGAACACAGGTCTGATAGCACCCACTATCATTCTGCTATGAGGAGAATAAAACACGCTGGCTTGTTTGTATTTCTTTAAACCAATCCCAATCATCTTGGGCGGTGCTGAGCACAGGATGCAGCAACAATGACCTTGCAAAATAGATAGTGCAGATAGCAGCAGGAGAATGATGCATGAGATACACAGTCAATGGCAGGCTTATACCCACAGTCTACATCTGATGAGTCAGACTAGTGCATGCTCGAGCTTTGATTCTCTACCTTAACCTGATTGGCCAGGTTCGGGGCGGGTCGGGATGCAATTCCTCAAAATTCTCTCCCTTTTGAATTGGATCGGGGCCCTATCATAGCTCTAGTACGCGCCCAAACAGTCTTGTGTGGAGGTAATCAGCCAAAATAAATCAGATCACCCGTGTGGGTGTACAATAGTGTGCAGGGGCCACTGCTAAGGCACGAGAAGTCTGGCTTGCTGCCAATTCATCTGTGTACCAAAGAAATATCTGAACAACTATTGGATGGATTGATATGAACATTTGGTACAGACTTTCTTGTTCCCCAGAGGATAGTTGTTGCTTCCCCTAACCTTTCATCTAGTGCCGGCAGGTCAAAATTGGTCAAATACTTGCAAAACAAATTAAATTGCCATCAGTCAGTGCTGTAGCTTATGCATTGCTGCTTTTTTTACAAACAAAAGTTAAGTGAAATGCATCAAGTTGTTGTGCTAGTACGTGGAAGAAAAGCTACACCAATGAGATGGTCCAAGAAACTTACAGCAGCACGTCTGGGGTTAACTGGAAGCAGGTTTCACACTGTTTTTGACGGGGTTTTTCATCCCAGCTAATGGAAACAAGCCAAATTGGTTTTCATTTCTGTGACATTTTAAGCTATATATAAGATGTCACATTCTTTAAAAAAAATTATAATACGAATACGTAAAGAGCAATACATATATGGAGGAATGGAGGGTTGATGACACATAGGAAAACATGGAAAAGAGATTAAGCGGATGCTGTGGAGAGAAAGGAAGCTGATTCAATAAAGATAGCAATACTATGTGATGTCTTCTCATGTTCCTGATGGAGACTCGTACAAAGCCAAGCACAGTGGTGTGTGTGTGTGTGTGTGTGTGTGTGTGTGTGTGTGTTTGTGTGGAGTTTCACTTCGAGATAAAATAAGGGTGTTTACATGCATTAGAAGACAGAGGATGACACAGATGGAGTACAGCAACGTTAACATGTTGGAATAACTGAGCTGTGCAGGAGTGTCTGCTGAGCCCCCTGTCAGACATGCACCCCCTGACGTTCATCTTGGTTTAATGTCCAAATAGGGACCCTGGTCACTTTTATGTAAAAGGCATAATGGCAATCTTACTAGCAACACAGCGAATATCGGAATTTAAAGCTGTCAGATTAATGTAAAGGCTGTTCACTGTATAAATGTATTGTCTCAATCATCATATCTTACGCACTAAATCAGTTTAAAAAAGTAGGAAGCACTGTGAACGTGCACGCAACTGCTCAACAACCACAGTCTCCGGCCTGATCCATGTCTCGGTTGGGATACACACAAAAAGTAAGCAGGACGTGAAGAGGAAGTGAAGAGTCCTTCTTTTCGATCGACTAACGTGTGGTCCTGTGAGGAATTTGCTATTTTCTGTGTGGGTAAATATGTTTGAAATGTTATTTCATATCAAAGAAGAAGTCAGAAAAATATAATGTTTGCTGCTGAATACGCCGATGGCGATTTTAGTTGGTCCAATGTTTACAGATTTTATCCACATGTGCTTAGAATTTATGAGAGGACTGCAAGGCCAATACTTTCTGAAAGCACTGTCAGTTCATCCTCCAGGGATTTGTTTGCTATCGTTCATGTCCGAGAACATTTCATGTGTGCGCATGGTATTAAAAGGGTGGGAAACTGCTGGCCGGCCCTTCTTTGTGGAGTTTTTTTAATGTTCTCCCCGTGTCAGTGTGGGTTTTCTCTGGGTTCCCTGTCCTCCCCCCACAGTCCAAAGACATGCAGGTTAATTGATGTCTCTAAATTGCCCTAACTTTTCCCCTAGCGGGTACTGTTCTGTGTTTTGAGACTAATTAAATGGGATATAAAACAGTGGATAAATAGTTTTCAGCGTCACAACACAGAATTTGATCAATTTGGTGCGATAGAAAGCGCGCTCTGCTCTCAGACGACCTAACATCTGATACTTCCTAGTCCTCCAGTTCCAGTTCCAGACAAAAATGTATTAGAATCAAAGTGTGTCTTTTTCTTACTACATATTTAGGCCCAAACAAGGGGACAGAGAATGTATCTCCCAAAGCTTGCACCCATCCTTGCAGCGCTCTAAATAAGCCCACTAACTAAGGACCAAAAACACTGAATGCTCTAATGTTACCCTTTGTTCACCAAAAGGACGTCCCTCCCCAGTGCTCAGGTCTGATCGTGGCTATTGCTCCATGTCAGCCATCTGTTTCTCAACAGGAGGCTTTTACAAGTCCCTCCACCTGCCTGTAAGGCTCCAGTCTGAAACAAAAACCTCATTCCACCTCGACTCCTTGACTTCAGCCAGAGAGCGAATGTTCATCCCCTTCACACATCTGTGATGAAGCTGCTTCTTCCCACAAGAGCTGAAAGCGCCCAGCACTGGTGTTTTCAGGGAGAGACGCTTTCCACTCTCCTCTCGCCAGTCCTCAACAGCAGGACTGACAAAGTAAAACCTGGAGGTGATTATGGGCCTCCATGAGAGAAGATGCAAACCTAACTTAATTAATTGTTTTAGTGGAAGAACCCTTTCATGACTTGTATAGCTGCACTTGAGAGCTCACTTTATGCTGAGCTCTCAAATCTTCTGTCATGTTACAAACAGATTTTGGTCTGTATGCTCTTTGGCTCTTTTTCAGCAGGTGTAAGTGGTTGAATAACAAGTGGTGCTGTAGTGGCGCTGGCCTTTATGAGGGTGAGATCAGAGGCAGCTAGAGGAAGTGACAACTAACCTGCCACAGTAATTACACTAATATAGAGTACACCAAATGATCTCTTACAGGTGGGGAAATAAATAACCTGTGTGTCCCAGAACATCCCAGGCAGCACTAGAACACAGAGAACCCCCTCACAATAGACTTAGTAAAATCACTATGGATGATAACCCTGCTTTTTGTCAGCACATTAGGCCAGATGTCTGATGCTATTACAGTGTAAATAAATTTCAATCAATTTATTCACATAACGTTATCTTGAGACACTTTTCATAAAGAGCAGGGCTAGACTGTATTCTATGTTTTATAGAGACCCAACAGTCCCCCATGAGCGAGCAATGGGTGGACCGTGGCAAGAGAAAAACTTCCCTTTAACGGGTAGAAACCTTGTGCAGAACCGGGCAGAGCAACAACAATAATAGCATGAAAGCTGTAATAATAATAGAATTAGGTCTAATAGCAATAATTAGCGGTGGAGAATGACCAAAATCAGTAACAGCAAAAATAATAATATAACTACAACTACTACTACTACTACTGATAATAGCAGCAGTGGATAGAAGAAATTTAATTGAATTAAAAATTCCACAAAACGTTCTCAATTGTCCCTTGGCTAAGCCCCGCCCCACACTGCTACGCCATCATGCTGTCAGAGCTATACCATGGAGCCCACACTGTCACTAATTGCTGCTGCTATATTGTACATGAAACTGCTCACAACAAGGCCTGTGGATTATCTTCAGTACCGGGTCATGAGTTCTAGAAAGAGACATTGCTGTTGAGCTTTTCAAATGTATTTTTTTTAACCCTTTGAGCACCACAAGCCGAGTGACATTTAGCACCTATTTAAATTGGAGAGACGGTAGACATCTCCTTGTTCGATATCTCCAACACTCTACAACTCACACCAAAACAATCTAGTTTTATTAATAGCACTACAGGTAAGAGGAAGAGTATTTGTTATTTTTGTGAACTGTCCCTTTAGTGTAGCGCTCACATCACTAGCGCTCTCCTGTAAACACTGGGTGTGAAATGGTTAAATAAAACATGCATCTCGAAACACTGTGAACATCTTCATTCCTGGTATCATTGCAGGTTTACAATACATTTCCTCAAACTCTATGGTTTGCATGACTCTTTGCTGTTATGTGATTGAACTATTTCTTCCTCACATATTAGCATATTGGCTAACAAAGACTGACTGACCCATCACTGACACAGGGTGTTGTGACTGTCGATTTAAATCTTCCAATTCCCTTAAACACACGTATAAGTGAAAGTGAATCTCCAAACAGTAATGTATCTTTGGGTAAAGGTCCCATTATTTGCAGAATGATAATGTTACAGACTACCGTAATGACATGAACATGAAAGTGAAGTAATAGTGGTGGTATTTTGCTGTTAAACAGAGTTACTTGATTATGCCTATTGTTCAATTGTATGCGTCGCTTGCTCCCATGCCCTGTGCTCAACCCTTTTCCTGTTCACCTGTAAACTTAAAATGCCTGACAAACATGACCAGACCAGTGTCATAGACTAGGTACATACTGCCATCTAGTGGTCAAAATGTTTTAGTCTGTAACTGTACACATACATCAGAAACAAATATATAAATAAACATGCTAAACGGCTCCTACACCGCATAATGGGGGTGATATATAGGATGGGTTCAGGGCAGAGGCTTCATTTCACTGTGTGTGCTATGCTGTGTACATGTGTGACAATAAACGTTGATTTGATCTGATATTACCTGGAGGCTGAGGAGATTGGAGCTGGGCTCCCCCTGCTGTATGCGCCGCTTATCTTCTTATCCAGTCTAATGGTCAAGGGCCACATTCATGAAACATTTCAAGGCTGAGCATAGATCCACACTGGTGAGGCAACATAGAAACAGTTCACATATTACCTCAATGAAATGTAATGCACAGACAGTATTAACATAATTGATACAAAGGCTTTAAGTCTGTCGGGGTTATTGAGAAGTGTTCGGTGTTCTTATTGCAATGGGGGGAAAAAACTGAAAACTGAAACTAAAAGTGTGAAAGTTTCAGATGCAGATTGAACCATCAATGTGAAAGAAAGGCCCTTTAAAAGATGGCTGTCAGAACCCTTCCATGTTGACTGAGATGTAGTTGTCTTTCTTTGGTCTCGATAAAGACCATTGAAGGTACCCACATTTAGCTGTTTCCTCGTGAACTGTTTGACCTCTTGGACTCTTTCCATGTGTATGGACAGGTGAGTATTGTATTACCGTAAGATAGACTTGACCTATCCTTTAACACTCGGCCTCTGTGCTTCACATGGAGGCACACATTGATAAACTGTTTGTCTTTGTTTGACCCCCTATGGGAAATGGGTCATCACAAAATCAGCCATTGTTTTTTTAATGCTATGACTGCCCCTTTAGTTTAAGAGCTTTATGGACTTGCCAACTGCCAAGGGGCTTCAACACACACACACACACACACACACACACACACACACATGCACTCACGCGCGCTCACACACACACACACACACACACACACACACACACACACACACACGGTGATTCACAATCCAAATCCGTGTGTGATTTCCTGGTGGCAGGATTTCAAATTTGTTATTATTTTGGAGATTGTGTGTGTGTGTGTGTATATAGCAATCTTTGTGAGGACCAATTTAAGTTTTAGACCTTCAGAGTGAGGACATTTGTTTGGGACAGGCCTTCAAAGGCCTGTTTGAGAGTTCAGACTTGGTTTTAAGGTTCAGGTTAGAATTACATTTATGTTGGGGTGAGGGTTGGGTTCAGGCATTTAGTGTGTGATGATTAAGGTATAAGGGGCAAGGGGATGCATTATGTCAATGAGTGTCCTAATGAGGATACAAAGTACAAGGCTGTGTGTGTGTGTGTGTGTGTGTGTGTGTGTGTGTGTGTGTGTGTGTGTGTGTGTTGATCAGGAGCTTGGGTGTGTGGGTTTATTCTCATAGCCCCTGCTGTCATTTTAATCTCCTATTTGTGTTGCCACTGTGTGTGCGTGTGTGAGTGCCCACATATTTGAATAATCATGCACGCGCACACGCACACACAAGCATAAATTACTGTGTCAGTGTGTCACATGAGAGGATTAAAACCTCATGTCAGAGACAGCTTATGTGCCAACCATGCTTATTGACAATAAGAAATATATTACCAAGGTGTTATTATCTATTGCAGCTCAGTCAACAAGCCCCGGACTGTGTTTTGCTGTGCTGGGGAATACATTCAATCACGATTTAGTGCAATCATGACGTTTACTGTAAAGGGAGGGGGGTCAGAGCTGGAGAAGCAATTGAATACGCGTGCGGCTTGATTGACACCCTTGACGTCCAATCAGCGCTATTTTTATTGCGACAATTCTGCTGTTTAGACCCTGACATTAGAGTTTGTAGTACTGACAAATATGTCGGCTTCTGGGAATCTCTTGGGCACCAATATTATTGGCATATGAGAAGACCACATAATTATTTGGGTATTATATCCACTGGTTTTTCTTCTCTTTAACTTCCGTATTGGTGGAGCGGCCTGCAAGACAGACGCGAGCTATTTTAAAGAAGTACAAAAAAAAAACAAGCAGCTTCCACCCCTAGCTAACGGTGTGTAGTAACATAACGGCGGACGTGTCCGCTAACTAGCCAAACGTTTAACGTGAACGTGTTCCGTACTAGCTGGGCTCTGGGGGTAGCTAGCCACCACAGAGAGACCCGCACGGCTTTCTGGCACCGCTGAATGAGTTGTACGGACTATAAGGGACGTAACGTTAAGGAGCTGCCCCTGCTGCTGATGATTATCCCGAGAGGAAACAACACGACCAGGACTGGCGCGTCCCCTTCCCCGTCTGTGGACCCAGAAGGAGCGTAACACCCCTCCTCACAGGTGAGGTTAATTGTTAGACTGCTGCTAGCTAGGGCTAACCGGTGGAGACCGGAGAGCCGCTAGCTTATGGTCGCTTCTGTTAATGTGATAGTTAACGTGAGCTCATACAGTACACCGAGCCGGACCGTCACACGGACACCACGACGCGTCTTTGCTTCGGTGTAGCTGGTGGTACTGCTCCTATGACTCATCGCCGTTAACGCTAACGTTAGTAATCTCCACCCTGCTTTCGTTTCATCACGACGGAGCCGCTAACGTTACAGTCGGCGTTCTAATGTAAACCGGTCGCTGTTATAACAAAACGCCAGCATTTAAACTGTAGCTCATGTGTGCTGCTCGTCCCAGGTCTGTAACGGTATCATTGTCCCCACCCGGCTTCATTATGACCCGCTGTCCAACGGGGAAATGTATTTCCTTTGAATGCACAGGACGTTTGGCCAAATTGTTTTGCCGAAATCATCATCAAGAATTTGCCTGGGAACTGCTCGTTTTGCCTTTCGGCTGGCGGATAATCAAACCAGATGGACCTGCACGGTGATACCGTTACATGCACGTAACAGTGGGTCCCCCAATGATCGAGAGAGGGCTTCGAGTAACGTGTACGTGATGAAACGTGTACGCGAGCTCAGCGCACATCCGCCACACTCCATTGTGAGAATTAATATGTAGTTTGGCGTGCTGCTCGTTTGAAAGGTGACTGGCATATATTTATGGCCGGGCTGGATCGTGTCCACTGAGCTGTCAAACCAGTCGCTGCTGGGTCGGTTGCCTCTACTATGGGGTTGTGTCACCTGGCTGAGCTGGAGCCAGAACGCGTCCTCTGCCTGCATTTGACACGCCAGGAAGCTCGTTCTGTTTCAACCGACGCTGCGAAATGTCACGAAAAGGTCAATCCAAACATGGAGACTCGTGGTCAGGAAGTGAGGGTTGTTGGCATCATTCGACCGGTTTGGTGCATGTAGCGGCGCTTTCACTGCTGTTGGTACGGTGCTGCCGTGACTGCAGCGGGCCCCACACACCCAGCGTGCGGGTGTGTAAGTGCAATGCTGTAGGCTACTTTCTGTGTGTGTGTGTGTGTGTGTGTGTGTGTGTGTGTGTGTGTGTGTGTGTGTGTGTGTGTGTGTGTGTGTGTGTGTGTGTGTGTGTGTGTGTGTGTGTGTGTGTGTGTGTGTGTGTGTGTGTGTGTGTGTGTGTGTGTGTGGGGCGCAGCGGCAGCAGCTTTGCAAGATAGAGATTCTGCCTGACGGAGTAAGGATGCACAGTCTCGGTGAGATCACATGGAAAGGGCTAATGGTTGAATGAGGAAATATCTGAAATCTTCATGGGACTTGAGGAAATGCAAATGACTGGTATCCGTTCAGAATTCCTCTACGGTGTAGGTTTGAGTAAACTGAGAGCACTAAAGAGGTAAATATCTGATTGTGTGTGTGTGTGTAGTAAAACAGTAATGTGAGGCTGTGATTTATTGAGCAGCATATCAAAGCAGATGTATCCCTTATTGTACAGGGGTGTGTGTTCAGTATTGGACATCAGGCTGCTTGGAGGTACCAGGTCTGTTAGACAGTTACAAACCTTTTATTTTGGCCTTGGCATGTCATACCGTGGCAGATGTTGGGTAATAAACTAGAAGCGGTATATTGTCTTCCTGTTAGTTTGCATGGCAGGGTGCCTGTGTTTGGTAACATTGCTTTATAAAAATCCCCTCCCACACTGAGCGTCAAAGAGATCCCTATTGTGAAGACTGTTGAAAAGGCTGCTAATATAAGGTCATGTTAGAAAGTGGGTAACCACAGATGCTGCCTTTTCACGATGGCAATAAATGAACAGCACAAAATAAAGTTACAAATTCATTAAATATATATATTTAAACACTGAAAAATTATAATAAACAATCACACAGTTGCAGAACAATCATGTCGTAGTTGAGGAATTTATTTCTTTGGATTTCTCAATGGGAGCTGGGGGGATTTTTAAAATTGCACAAATTAGTACCTCTGGACCCAAATATTAGTTACTCGGATATTCGTTCTTTGTGTAGGTATTCATTTTAAATTTGGGAGGAAATGTGCTGCTTTAATTATTGAGCCTGCGTGCTGCATACTAACCAGGAGGTTAAAGCGTTGCACACTACAGGAAGAGTTGTATAGAACTGACTTCACTAGTGGTAATATACAGGTGGTGATGAGAAAACGGGTGAAAAAAGCTTCCAAAACATTAATGCATAACAATAAATGGTCAATTCCTGTGTCTGTGCATCTCTGAATTAGATACATTTATTAATGAAGAACAGATGATGAAATCAATTCTTAACTGCAAACCTACTGGAGCAGTTTGTCTCATGCACCTCTGTGTAGGACACCTGGTACTCTAATTGGGCTGTACACCTGCTGTCAGTGGATATTTTATTCATTTTCCTTGACTTTATAGAGTTTGGAAAGGTTGTGACATCACCATGAACATCAATACAGGTTGAGGCAGAGAGAAGGAGCGATTTGAGAGCAATGACTGCTGACGAATGGGGCAGCAGTGACGGATAGAAGTGTAGGAAGACAGGTCCATCCGTCATGCCTGGCCTGAACAGGTGTACTCCTTTGCTTATGGATTGAAGGGCTGATGTCCCAAGTCCATGAAGTGAACAACTGTGCACAGGGGCCGTGTCCCTCTGCCCGTCTTTGTCTCTGCCAACAGTTTTCCCTGGTTAAGCTGCTGAGCTGTGAGTGCTCCGTGATGAATCAAAGAGGGAAAGAGGCCAGTCGCAGCTCTGCTGTCACATTGGCACTTCAGAGCAAACGTGTTTTTGTTGATTACACATACGACACACTGACCTATGAAATGGTTTTGTTGAGAGGATCTCTCGTAGTAAAAGCTTGGTGTGTACTACTACTGACTGTTTTGGTTTATTCCTGAGGAAATGGCCTGATGAGTGTAGTTTTTTTGGAATCCTGTCAGATTGAGCTGATGCACTACTAACTCGAACAACTTATTTGGAGTGATGAAATGCTTTAACTACAGCTCTCTAGTTGCAACTGTAGCTTGATCAATACTGGATTTTTAATACTGATTTTAGAAAAATCTGACAATATAATGAGTGATGGTAGTGTTCACATTAAAAAATAAATAATTGAAGGCATCCATACTACTACAATCAGTTGATATATTGTCAGATTTTTCTAAAACTCAAGATTCATGAGCTGTACATTTGAGAAATCAACTTGTCAGTGGTCTCTGGTGAAACTGTTTGTAAATGACCTCAAACCTAGTTGGGCCTTTCTGTACTGCACCTGGACTCAAGGATGAACTGATTACATCTTGGTGGTTGAAGGTTAAAGGTCACCGTGCACCACACACGTTTCTGGCCATACCTAAAGAATTCATATGCTAATTATGACAATTTCACACAAATGTCTAACAGTAAAAAATATATATTATTTACTTTTCGGCCGACATACTGATGCAGAGATATCTGTAGGCTGATATCGGTCAATATATCAGCCTGGCCAGCCTAATGTGAGACAGAACGGACAAAGACAATGGAGAAAATGGCTAAATGTGCCTGTACCTGTAAATTACAGTATAAAATAAATGTTATGCCATTAGAATATTTAATCTTTACCCAACCCTTGTTCCTCTCCTTGCTACTGTAGGTGCAGCTTGACCAACCATTGGACTGGATTCACTTCTTTTTTTTTGACCCAGGATGAACTGTTGAGGTTGATATTCCATACAGCCACCTCCTGTGTTTTATCCATAAAAACGAAGCGATCCAAATGAACAACCCAGGAGGCCGCTGATCAGCACTGAATCCTGCTTTCGAGGTTGGAGAAGGATAGTTCAAACCTGAAACACCTCGAGTTACCAATGGCCCCAGGAATCTCTAGCTTCCACTCTTAAAAGCCACAGTTTTTCACATTTTTGTTGAGGTCATTTTTAGGACGTTACTCTGGAGAGGCTATATCCTCCAAAGGATTGCTGTGGGAGGGTTTTATCCAAGCCTCAGAGCTCTCCGTTGGGGAAGGAAGCAGAGGAAAGGCCCTGGAAGTCCCCGGAGAAGAGAGCAAACTTGAAAACGGCCCATAGCTGGAAGGCTGACGGTTAGATAACTAACAGGCGCGGCTGTCCACTAACACAGTGGAACAAGGAGACCGAGGAGGGACTGAGTTGTTCTATGGCTGATGTATGTGATAATACCATTGTGTATTCACACATAACCCCCAGCGCTACAAATTGACACTGTAATTTTAGCTCTTTTTCAAACATTTAATTTACATGGATACCAATGGATGTTCTACTGGATTTCCCCCCAGATGTTTTGGAAAGAACCACACCACCCCCACCTCCTGCTTTTTGTCTTCCAATGACATCCCTGGGGCAGCCGGCAGGTGAGGTGGTTTAAATAGGCCACCGGCAGGGTTTAGGGATGCCCCGACATAGGAAAACCAGGCTACTCTACTGGCCCGTTTACAGACTGCTGTTTCTAATAAGAGTCCTGGACTGAAAGCAAACCGTCTCCTTCTCTAACAGAGAGCAAGGGCTTGTCACTTTTTTTATTTGCAAAACTTTTTCTCACACTGCTACAGCTGCGACAACTGCTTATCTCTGGGTGCTAAAAACTTTCAATTGACGTGATCTCCACACATTTTGCGAGCACAGACTTGGCAACAAACAAGCCCATTTCCCATTTTAGGTCTTGACCTGCACTTTTTCTAAGCTGAGGAAAGTCATCATCCCATCCTCCCTTTTTTTTTTTTTTTTTTTTTTTTTATATATATAAAAGCTTTCCTCTCCATTCATCTTTCAGCCTCATTTAATTTCTTCCGGTTTCCTTTGGTCTATCTTGTAAGCTCATCTCCTACCAAACCAGGCCTACCTCTGCCAACTCTTGTACCTCACTCAACTCCCATCTGTAGACCAGTCAAATCCAACTGGACGAGTTCACATCAGGCGCACGATTCATCAGTTCAGCTCAGGTTCTCTGTTTGTCAGAATTGGATTGGACTTCCACCGCACCAAATTATTTATTGTTTTCATGGAAGGGCCCACATAGGGTTTTTATATCTCAATAACAGCCATGTTTTGTTAATTGCGCAATTATCATGTTTTTCACTAAGCCTTCATTCACCTTGCTATACATCAAGCAGATGTCCTGTTTCTAGACACATTTTACTCGTGTGGAAACAGACCAGTAGGAAGTATCCGTTTCTATTGGCTGGCATTAGTAATTGATTGACATGTTAGGTAGAACAGAGTGAAACTAGTGTTGTGTATTTACCTGCAACTCTTTAAGAGAACTCTGTCCAGACACCACCCTCCTCTTAACAATCTGTGGATTATTTGTTCATCCCGCCTTCCCACCTGTTTTCTGGCTAACAGGAAGAAAAAAAGGCTTTTACAGCAGAGCGACTTGTAGGCTTATTTTAATCTCACACACACACACACGCACACACACATGCACACGCACACACGAGATCAGGATTGACCTAAGAACCTAAACCAACAAGCAATCGCTGCTCCCTCCTCCCCATCTCCGTGTCTTGAAGAGTGTTTCCCACTTGTTCACGTGAAAGAGGAAGCCCCCCTCATTTATCCCTCCATCTCTTTTGTATCTGTCCTTCTACATATATATATTTTATTATTTCTACCCCCAAACTACAAATCCATACAATACACCAGACCAAAAGGAACAGTTTAACTCTGGGTTATAAATTCCACGGCATAGCAGCTGTGGAACATACACACCCACCACTACACAAAGGAAGTGATGCCAGGTGGCAGCAGCAAGAGTGGAGGGCGGGGTCTGTCCTCGTCACCCCTGCCCCATACCGTGGTCCCAGCCACCAGACCCCTGAGGCCCTCCCGCTACGTCCCGGTGTCGGCAGCCACTTTCTTCCTCGTTGGCTCCACCACGCTCTTTTTCTGCTTCACGTAAGTAGCAACAGTGCATTGTCTCTCACACACATGCAGGCCTGACTATAAGCTGCAATGAAATGACTATTTCATATTCAACATAATATAAAGGATAATGGAGAGCAGGGCCTTGTTCTTTGTATGGACAACTGAGTTTGCTTGATTGGATTGGTGATTATTTGTCGCAAGCCTTGATTGTTTTCAGAGTGAGCCCCGGCCTGAGCGAACCTCTTGCTTTTTATTCCAGCGCCCAACAACAGCAGCAGCGCTGTCTGTGTGGACACCACACTCGTGAGAGACGCAGCCGTTAGTGTGGCAGTTTGGCCAGGGCGTAACATGTCCTTAAAGCTGCAGTAATCAATATTCTTCTATTAACAATGGATCAAATGGCTATGTATAATGAGAGGTGTTGCTGGTGGTTTCCCACAGAGAACTACCACCAACTGGATGTCCCTCAGTTTAGTGTCTTTCAGCTTATTGTTTTGGGTTTATGGCCTAAAGCTGTACTGTTTTGGTTCAGTCTCACAGCTCTCGTCAGCGTTGCTTCCAGCCGCAGAAGGCAGCTGTTGTTTTAAGTGAAAGTTATCAGGAAGAGCCAGATCTTTATCTCAGGAGCTGCTAGAAATTCAATCACGACTTAAAGGAGTTGGATTTAAGACTTTTATTGATGAGGTGGACACATTATAACCGTAAAATGGTGGCCCCACTCTAAACGATAATTGGCCAGATTTTGGGTTCAATACGCCCCTCACGTCAATCACCTTCGTGTTCCTGATTCAGGGCTGTTGTGAAGAGATTATCTGCGCAAATGATTCTGCAGTATATGGGTTTATGAGGGCCGGCAGTGGCAACCACTATTTAACATATAGTAAATAGTAGGGACAGTAGCAAACAGCTAAATTAATTATCCATCCATTATCCGAACCCGCTTATCCTTTTTAGGGTCGAGGGGCACTGGAGCCGATCCCAGCTGACATTGGGCGAAGGCAGGATGCCAGTTCATCGCAGGGCAGACATATAGAGACAGACAACCATTCACACCCACGGACAATTTAGAGTCCAATTAACCTGAGCTGCATGTCTTTGAACTGTGGGAGGAAGCCCACGCTGCGAACATGCAAACTCCACACAGAAGGACCACCCAGACTGGGAACTGAACCCTGGCCCCCCCTTGCTGTGAGGTGACAGTGCTAGCCACTACACCACTATGCAGCCCTAAATTAATTATTTAATTTTATATTAATTGCATTAGTCATATTTCAATATGGCCAGTATAGTCAGAACTGGAACAGGACAGCGCTGCAGTGTTTACTCTGATATCAGAGGCATCTGTTTTAGAGACACGGGTGAAGCAAATTAATTTGTTTGACTGTGGGGTGAAAAGCTCGACTAACCCGTCAACCTCACAAATACATGTGCAAATTAATTCAACTGACAAAGAACCAGATGAAACTGAACTTTTTTTTTTAAAGTCTTGTGAGGCGAAGTAGCCAGGGATCTGTGAGCTGGACAGAAAATTCTACCACAAATAATTTAGTTTGCTGACTGTAAGAAAGCTTATATCCCACATTTTCATGATTAAGATGTAACCTGTATCATGTTAAATTTCTCATGTTTATAACAAACCACATTTAATGAAATTCCGAGTTCCAGTTTATTTTGAAGAGATGATGTCATCTCTCAATACACATTGTATTTGTTTCCTAGTGGACCTTGATTGCTCCTATCTATATTGATGCTGATTGGCTAGTCCAGTCAGCTCGTGAAGACATGATCTAAATTCCTGCTTGTGACTCGTAGCTCGTGACTTCAGTGTACATACAGACATGACATTTGTGAAACCCCACTGTTGAAAATGTTCCCGCACAAATTCTAAATACACACACACACACACACACACACACACACACACACACACACACACACACACACACACACACACTGGGAAACATATTTCTACGGCTATAGAACTTTTTACACATGTGCAAATTATATCTGTATGCACTAACCTCATGCGCAACATATTTCACGATCTCAAACTTTTTTCACAAATTCACAGAAATCTGCAGGCTGTGATATTATTTCATTTCACAAGCTAAAAATATTAATGACCCTAATTTGCGTCCATGAAGCGTCGCTAACCGGATGTTGCATAATCTTTTTTTTTTTTTGGTGCAAAACACAGCACACACAACCTCAACCATCTGACGATGACCGCCTCGACAAATGTTTCTTTCTGAAGTCACGTTTGGTCGCAAGTTTCCGTTTTAGAATCGCTAGACCCCCACTATTCAATTTTCTCGATCAAGAGTAAAACAAACATCAAGAGACAATTTCACAGTTCAACATAAACATAAACATTCCAAATGTGTACCAGTTTATTTATTTCCTTTTGCATTTCATGTGAACAACATCAGCTAACAGGAAGTGAACCATGCAGGGTGCCACCTGCCCATCAGGATTAGCTAACATTCATACCCATTGGGGTTCGGTGTCTCGCCCAAGGACACATCAACATGGATCTGATTCTCTGATTGAATGATGACCCGCTTTACCACTGAGCCACAGTGCCCAATATTCATTCAATATGTATGGAAACGTATATGTAAAGCAATATGATGTGAACATTGTGTACTTCAATCATATAATCAACACTGACCCAATCGTATTAGAGCGGCTCATAGTTTGGACTCTATTCATGTTAACTCTTTTGAAGATAAGAGGCCACTGTCATCCAAGAACACATCAGACCTGTTTGAGGAACACGACTACGTATTTCAGCTGGATGGAATGGATAGTTGGATAAGATGAATAGGGATTCTGGGGGAGTAACAGTAGAGTGACAGCAAGAGAGGAGGACGGGAGACGTGGAAGGACAATGTTCCCGGCCCGATGCATGGTCGATGCCTTAACCGCTAGGACTGGGGTCTCCAACCTTTTTGCCTCTGGCAGCTAATTTGACAAAATGAAAGTGTCTGAGAGCTGCTCATAACACACAGGTCTACATCGCCAATAGCAGACATATATTCTGTCTTACTTTTATTGTCCTTTAATAACCTTCCTGCCACTGCAGTCCTCACCTCTATTACAATCCCGCCATAGGCAAAGGGATTTTTTGTGTTTCCCACTCCTCATGCCAATAGTAAATCTTTGGCCTTTTATTGGCCTGCATGTTTTCGGCGTTCATTGTCAAATCTGGTGTGTGCTTGGTCACTCATGTAACCCAAAGCCAATTTAATTGGCACCTGATTGGCAAATAACCATTTTACGTCAGAAGGGGCGGGATGTCTGTGAATGTGATGTGGTAGAAATTTAAACAGGTTTACAAAGTGACTTTGTGTTATCACTTTTCTGTACACATTCTATGAAGCTTTAGCAAGCCACTCCGAAACGGGGAGCGATATTTAATGTCCTGAGACTGTAAACAGGTTGTTTTATAATTAAAATAATAAAAATAAACAAGCAGAAAAGGTGTGGACTGAACCGAGCTTGTTTCACTTGTAAACAGGATTTTCAGATGTATCCGTCTCAGTGTGGCCTTCAGCCTCGTGAGTGTCTGACAGAATGCTGTAAGTCAATGGTGTTGTCGTTCCTCATCTTCCTGACACCTCACTCTGGTGTGTGTGTGTGTGTGTGTGTGTGTGTGTGTGTGTGTGTGTGTGTGTGTGTGTGTGTGTGTGTGTGTGTGTGTGTGTGTGTGTGTGTGTGTGTGTGTGTGTGTGTGTGTGTGTGTGTGTGTGTGTGTGAGAGAGCGAAAGAGTGAGAGTGAGAGAGAGCGAGAGAGAGAGAGAGAGAGAGAGAGAGAGAGAATCTGATCTGTGTGGTGGTCTGTCAGCTCTGGGCTTCAGATTAGTGAGGAGAAAATAGGCCAACATCTGTCACTCTGACAAAAGCCCATGATCCAGTCTCTCTGCTTCTGTCTCCCTGGCCTGTTGGTGTTTGTGTCCCTGCAGTCTCACTTCCTGTTATTGTCTCACTGGTGAATTAACACTCTAAACAAAAAGGCAGTTTTCAGAAAAAGGAGTGAACGACACAAAAACATCAAAGAAGCCTCCTTGGAGATCATGACGCAGTAGAACGATTGTAATTCCTTGTATATGTTGGCTTGAGGCTTTTATTTTGAAAAAATAATTTGCATAAATATGTTATGCAAATAGTGACTCAGCAGCACACGGTGTCGGCTATTGCCAGCTTCGTGTATTCCCCAAAAAAATTTTCAAACCATGGGTTTGTCATTCTGGGAAACCCACATGTGTGCTGTCTTAGATCAGCTTTGCTCAATGACTGGAAGCAGTCATCAGTGTCCATCCAATGGGACAACATGCGCTTTCAACTGCTCCAAATATCTTATCCACACTTTGTGTCGATTTGTAGAAATGAAAAGCAAAACATGGGAACGGTTAAAACGATAAAAAGTAGAATAGAATAGAGGAAACCACCAGCCGCATCCTTTTTAGGGGGTTGGTCGAGGATTGGGCTCACTTTGAATCACCCGACACTTTCACAGGTTTGAGTGTACGTACATGTTGTTGTGATTATAGCTCTAAAAATCTAAAAACCAACTCTAAATCATCTGGAATCCAACCAAACCCCAGATATCAACTGTTCTGAATGTAACGAATGAAATAGATGTCAGTCTAAATATTTCTCAGAAAACATCAATAATGATGATAATTATCAGTCTTTATGTTAAAGCAGCAAAAAAGTGGCTCAGCAGCCTGTCTTTGAGGAAGCACAGCCTCACTTTCATTCCAACTGAACAATATCTAATGTGACAGAGTCTTTGTCCTGTTTTTCCTCTGAGTGTCGGCCGCTGTCCTCTGTGCTCACGTCTCAGGTGTCCGTGGCTCTCCGAGCGTTTCTCAGTAGCCGTGCCCATCTACAATGGAATCATCTTCCTGTTTGTTCTGGCTAACTTCTGCATGGCCACATTCATGGACCCCGGCATCTTCCCGAGAGGTCAGTTCATGGATGGTAGAATATACTATGTATAGTGTGTGATGTTGGTCATAGGCCACTAAATGCTGCCTGCAGTATGTTGATATTGTTGCAAAATGTCAGGTTTGCCTTTTGGTTTCATTTTTAAAGTGTATACATTCAATTCATTTCAGTGGCCCAATATCACGAATCACAACTTTCCCTCAGAGGGCTTTAGCATCTGTACAGCATACAACATCCTCCTCCCAGGACCCTTGCATGGGATAAGGAGAAACTCCCCAAAACCCCTTTTAACAGGGAAATAAAGGAAGACACATTCTTATTTATCCACACAAAGATGATCCCGTGATAGTCTCAAAAAGATGAAAACGTTCTCCACTTGTGTGCAACAGGCAGATGTTGGATCAGTAGATTTTAAATGTGATCAGAGCTCACATAGCAGTCATATTACCTGGCAATGGCTAACTGACTGTCTGATTATTGAATTGACCTGGATAGGAGGAAATAGGGAGAAGAATATTTAAAGGTCTGCATCATCAGATTTTAGTTTGAATATTGAGCACGTCAACTGTTGGGTCTAGTGGTTCAATATGTTAAATTTAAAGTGTTTTGCGTTGGTGTGTTATCATGTGTGTGTCTTCTGTTCTGGTCCCTGCAGCTGAGGAGGACGAGGACAAAGAGGATGATTTCCGTGCTCCCCTCTACAAGACTGTGGAGATCAGAGGGATCCAGGTCAGGATGAAGTGGTGTTCAACCTGCCGCTTCTACAGGCCGCCGCGGTGCTCGCACTGCTCCGTCTGTGACAACTGTGTCGAGGTGTGCTCACACTCACCCTTTCACCTTTTACACATCATAAATCAGGCCATTGTTCAAGAACTCGTCTCTGAATGATGTTTCAAAGTACCCAGTACAGCTGCCCCATGCGCACGAAGCCTGATGTAGGCCGACATTATAAATCAGTAACAATCCAGTTTAAATATGTAAAACTCCTCAAACTCAGCTATCCTTTAATGGTTCATGGTGGCGAGAAGAGGATCAGTGTTGATCTGTTGGAAAGATGGATTGGACAGCCTCTCTACATCCTTTGAATCAACAAAAAGCTGAGCGTCAAATGCAACTTGGGATATCCCCAGACCTTTTTTATTTACCTATTTTGATCTTGGCACCATGAACACATAAAAACAAGACGCTTGTGTCTTTCCTTCATTTCAGTTGTCTGCTCTTATTGTTATCACATTTGGTTAATGATTGCAGGGTAATGCAGACAGAAGTGCAGTTTGACTTGGAAAAAAGCCCACTCTGTATCACCAGACAGTAGCCATAGCAATTCTGACTAAGCAAAATGTTAACTCGCGTGACTAAAGAGCTGGTTCTGCTGTCGCCATCTTCCCGGCTAGTCCCCTAAGGTGTGGATGTCTGTCTTTGTCTCTGAACAACATGAAACCGAGCATAAAGTGAAAGAATAAAGACCGTAGGGATGTTTGCGATGAGTCGACTAGTCCATTAAACGTTGCTACCCTCGCTAGTTGGCACCAGAAATACCAGTCAGTTAAACGTATTAACGTCCTCCATAGAACACTAGTCCTCCTTTAGCTTCGTGGTGGAGACCTGAAGTCATGTGACCGTGCTGTAGTTCCTTTATAGCCTAGCATTGGATTTTTACTCCTGCTGATTGTATTCATGCTTCAAAAATCACAACAGTGGTGTTCATTAGTGAAAATGATCTTGCTGAACAAAACCTGTCATAAATGTTTCTTTGACACAGAGCTTATTTTCTGCAGTAATCCAAAATCCATTGGAAAAATCCCATTTTGGCTTTTGTCGAGGACACCTGTGCGATGCTAACTTCTGGTTTGGCGTCATCCCTGCAGACTCTATAAACCCTTCTTTTGAGTCTACTGGAGATCGACCTGTGGGACCTGGCTGCAGACTGTAGCTCACGTAGTGTGAAACAGTTACATATTTTAATTATTTACGACATCGGGGCAAAAGTAAAACATCAAAACAAATTCCCCAGCAGTTGTCTTTGTTATCATGCAACGTCACATGGTGTCTAATGTCAATGTAAACTGCAGCTGCTGTACGAGGAAGTACGGAATGATGCAACACTTCCTGATGGCTGTATTCCTGTTGAAGAGTGCAGACAAAATTCCATTTATTTTTGTCTCATCACCGTCTGTCTTTTAACCCTCATAATGTAGGACTTCGACCACCACTGTCCTTGGGTAAACAACTGCATCGGCAGGAGGAACTACCGCTACTTCTTCCTCTTCCTCCTGTCTCTGACGGCTCACATCATGGCCGTGTTTGGCTTTGGCCTGCTCTTTATCCTCTACCATCGGCAGAACGTCGACCGCCTGCACGCCATCGTCACGTATCCTTTAAGGATCTTTGCCTCGGCTTTTTGTCCTGTCCATTGTAAGATTGCCGATTCTGTTCAGTTAAAGTGTTGTCTACCTCGGCAATGTGTTCCTCCTCGGCTTCAACAAGTTGTTCTGGTTGTATCAGATGTCCTGAGAATTTATTTCAGTGTGGTGTGGGAAGATTTCTAGAGGTCACAACACTCATTTTATACATTGACGTCAAGTTTAAAAACAATGGTCTTACTATGTAAATGGCGACGATGGGGACTAACATCATCACCCATTAATACAATTGGGCTCATTGGATCCACAAAGTCAAACCCATGACGGGTAAGGGACCCCAGTATGCATACAATTTTAGAAAAAACTAAAATAACATATTTATACTGCATGCAAAAAAAGGGGAGACTCGTGGGTATCCATGGAAACCATTTTCATTCACATATCTTGAGGTTAGAGGTCAAGGGACTTTTACCCTTGCCAAAATTGAGCCTAACTTTGGAACATAATTTAGCCTCCTTTAGGTGTCCTAACACCACCACCAGGCCAAGCGGTCCACATGCTGTATACAAATATCCAAATGAAATGCGTGTCCGCGGGCCTTTGTCCAGCCCAGCTCTGTTTAATCTGTTCTCCTAAGATATTCCTTGACCCCCTGTGCTCTCAGGCTGGCTGTAATGTGTGTTGCAGGCCTGTTCTTCATCCCTGTTGCTGGCCTCACTGGTTTCCACATAGTGCTTGTGGCTAGAGGCAGGACTACTAATGAACAGGTAGGGCAAGTGAAACAGTTAAGTCCCAGAAATCCTCTAGTTCCTATTAATAGGACATCTTCCAAAGAGGAGCTTTTAGGTGGAAAGAAATGGCGGCGCAACGGTTAATTTGAACAGATGCCAAACCAGAAAAATACACAACTTGACATAATGAGCTATTTCACATTTTCCGCACAGTTTAACACAGATGATAACCCAACTGATCCCATAGCTGTACTCTAGGTAACTGCAGAGCAAGCCGCACATAGCGGCCTCTTGAACCAGGAGCAATCAAAACACCATTTGAAATATTCCATCCAGAAATTGACCGTACATTGTTGAATAATGATAATCGATCAAGGTTTCCTTCTGTCAGGCATTAATCCAGAAATGTATTCATTTATAAATGACTCAGTACCAGCAAAACCACACTTTTTTCTGCTGCAAGCAGGTGAGGCTTTCCATTTCGATTAAGAATCCAATCCTTAAATCCTACTGTATCATGGTAACAACCATTTATACTCCAACCATCCTCCCTCTTGACGTCTCTGTTTTTCTGCAGGTAACAGGGAAGTTCAGAGGAGGCGTTAACCCCTTCACCAATGGCTGTTGGAAAAACATCTCTCATGTCCTCTGCAGCTCACAGGCACCCAGGTGCATTATTTACACTTTTCTCTTTTTAACTGCTACTCTCTCTGGTCGTCCGTTCATAAGCATGACAGCATTACATTGCCTTACAAAGGCATGTCTCCACCTAAAACCCATCAACACGCCTCAGTATACTCGGCATAATACAGTCAAACACCATCGTTTTAGGGAGTAACAGAGAATTTGCAAGTATTTCAGTTTGATATTTGAAAACGGCACTGATGGTAAATGGCACATTTCAGTGCAGTGGATCACTGCATTCAAAACCAAAGAATAGTTTCCACCAAGAGGTTCCTGGTCATTTTAGTCTAATGAACTAAAAGGTTCCTTCAGCCTGTTGTTGTCTTTGTTTCCATGGCGGTCTACAGACTTGGGGACTGGGGAGGGCTGCTGGTGGTCGCAGTGGTAAACTCACAATGTGCCCGCACGTCGTACACGGCGAAAAATCTGTTTTGTCTCACTGTCTCTCTCTTATACCGTTCTCCCTCTCAGTTCGGTAGAAGACCGACTGTCTTCTTCTTTCTTTTTTTAAAATGAGTCCGACTTTACTCTTTAATGGTATCAAACTGAGAGAAGTTCTCTCCTCTCGTCCTAAAATCTATACAGGAGTACTTCCTTGTTGTTATGAATGAAGCAGTACACGAGTTGAAGCAGCGGTGCTGTGTGTGTTTGACCAATCAGCGACAGTATTGTCTGCAAACCCCATCCTGAAAGTCCCTTTACTTTCAGAAAGTACTACCCCCCCCCCCCCGCTCCCCCGACCAGGGACTGTCGGGAGGGTAAAATGTCCCCGGAAATTAATTTAGACCCTGGTCCATGCGGTCGAAATGCACTGACTCCTGCAGTAACAACGCTGTACCTGTGTAGTTGTTTGTCTTGATGATGTGGACACTCACCGTCTCTGGGCTCTCTGCAGGTATCTGGGCAGGAAGAAGTCTGTGCAGAGTGTGTGTGTGCAGCCTCCCTTTCTGCGGCCACAGCTGACAGAGGCTCAGCTGGCTGCAAAGATCCTGGACAACGGCATACAGGGAGACCTGCACCGGGTAAGAACAGCTGGACGGCTGCTCATAGTGCCATAAATACTGCAGTTTCATCGTTCTGTTTGATTTAAACACCAGTTAAGAAGAAAAAAACGACTTGTTTCCCTGTAGGTGAACACATATTCTGTAAGGGTGCTGTGCTTCTCACTTCTGCACAAGTTTGTTTGTAGGCTGGTCCAGATGGCAGCAAGAGGTTTAAGAGCTGTTTGAAATTCAAGAACCAGAAATCCTCGAAGGTCACATCAGTTAATGCAAGACAACCACGGCCATCAGCCCGGTTCATCCAGCCTCTTCATTTTGCTCTCACAGCCCACCCAATTGATGATTTAACTTTCAGATGAGGCCTCCACAGTTATTGTTGAACAGTCCTGTAGTTTTTCAGATCGCAATATAAAAAATGTCATGAAAACATTTTTTCCCAATATCATGCAGCTCTACACTGAAGGCCGTGACATATGATTCACATAGTTGTCATGTGTGGAAGTTTGTGTGTTCATTATGTTTCTAAACTCATTCATTCAGGTTTTTCAGGTCTGTGCATACATCAATTATATATAAACTGATTCAAAACAATTAGTCAACCATATTTCAGTCAACTGATTGTGATTCTATCTGACTTCCATCCAGTCTAAGTCCAGTCTGGAGATGATGGAGAGCCAGTCCTGTGACGCTGAGCCTCCTCCTCCTCCTAAACCAGAGCTCCGCTACCCTGGAATCACCAGAGGAAACACAGAGGGTAATGCTCTCTCACTCCCTGCTTCACCTCTGACTCTCATGGACTTTGTCTCAACTTCCTGTTGTAAAAATCTGATCTGATCTGATTCTACGTTGACTTCACAGTGACATTTTTTATTCTTTGTCTCCCTACCCTCACGCAGAGTGCAGTCTACTGAACAAAGCCCCTCCCACCCCCACCATGTACAAATACAGGCCCAGCTACAGCCCCGGCAAGAACCACACAGCGCTCACACACGCTTACGCCAACCAGGTAATGCACACATCACCACACCGGGGAGACTGCCAGGTGATGGACAAGGACAGTCAAGTCAGCTCAATTTCTTTTGCCCAATATCCAAAATCACAAATATGCCTCAAGGGGCTTTACAATCTGTACAGCAGCCAACCCCCTCTGTCCTTGGACCCTCGCTTCAGGAAGGGAAAACTAGCCCAAAAAAACTTCAAGGGCAACAGAAGAGGGATCCCTCTCCCTGACGTACAGATGTGCAATAGATGCTGCGTGTACTTATTAATCAACATAGTAAAACTAGAGTATTGACACTGAGTGTGATCAAATGATAGATATACTGTACAGGGCTGTACGTTGAATCAAACATGGTAAATGGACTGCATTTGTAAAGGGCTTTTTTCATCTAAGGGACCCCTCAAAGCTCTCTACAGCATACAAGGTGGCTCCTGCTCATCAGGAGCAATTAACATGCTCACACCAACAGCACAGCCATTGGGAGCAATTTGGAGCTCAGTATCTTGCCTAAGGACATTTCGACATGCAGACTGCATGGCTGGAGATTGAACCAGCGACCTACGACTGCTGCCTCCGTAAATGTTTTATTTTTTTTTTGCTTAAGAGGTTTAAAGTTTTGTAGCAGAGGCCACAAAGTGTAGCACAAGTTTAAAAGTATCAAGCCAGTCCCCTGTAGGACCAACTACCAGCATCCTATAGACCCAGAACACATCTGTCCTAGCTAAACTACTGTAAGCCATTTTATTGAGTTTCCTTTTAGCAAAATGCTCAGAGTGAATTCATCATTGGTAAAAACAGTTGCATAGTTTAGAAGTCTAGGGCTTTTATTGTGAAAGGACTACGGAGTCTCCCTGTTGTAGGTTGTCAATATATCCGTACTGTGGAGGACTCCCTTGCTGGACATAGTGACTTCAAATCCGCACTATAAAACCTCAAAGTAACACACAAGACAGGAAGTGCTGTCCACTCCTATTTAAAAGGTGCATGGTATGTTTGAGTTGTTTTTCCTTTTGTCCCTGCTTCTGCTTCTTTTATCGCTCATCGATTTCTTTCTAATTCATCTAATTTTTGTTTGTTTTTCCGTTTGATTTCCTGTCGGTCACCTGGGTTTGGTTTCTCAGTGGCTTTCTGTTGATCAGTATCAGTAAGTGATTGTTCTGAGAGCATTGTTTCCTTCTTTTATCTTCTCTTTTTGCCTCGCCCCTTTCTGTTTGCTCCGGACATGGGTGAAATACTGTTTGAACACATTTGAAATGGTTAGTGACTAAATTCGTCCGTCTCTGGAGTATAAGGCTTATAAAGAGTCATTTTTCTGTTCAAATCAAAGGATTGTACCCGAGTACATCTGGATTCATACAGATAAGTTGGTTCTACTCCGTATTTGTACCCATGTCTGGCTCATACGCTACCACGTGTCTATCCAGCACAATATTGTTTTGATTCTCCTTCATTTCTCCCTGATTAGAAAAGTGTCTCCTGTAGATTCCCTCCAGAGTTTGTCAAAAGAAATTGCTCCCCTGTAGCTCAGATCCAGAATTAAAAGTTCAAATGGACCTCCACTTGCCATTTTGATGTTTCAGTAATGTCCTACAAGTAGTAGTCATCCTGATGTTTCATGCTCTGGTCACCTGAGTTGGTCCCACAATATATAAGGAGGAAGTTTATATTGAGTTATAATCTCAGTAACAAATCTTTTCAGGTCATCACTGCCTGTAAAAGTACCAACAAAATGAATTGTTTTCTATATTTCTGTTAAATTCAAGTTCAGACAATAGTTTCCTTTTAATTTCATGAGGGATAAAATTGTCTAAATTGATGACGATGATTTGTGTGACCTCGAAACTCTTGCAACTACTTCCTTGTCAAGGGAGAGAAATACTCTTCTGTAATATGTATATTTTGTACTTGTATGACTTGCGATGCATTAGGACTGAACCGAATAGCATTTTTGGGGCTTCGAAGCATCAGTGAGGAATATTTCCTTCCCTTTACAAGAACTAGCCTCTCACCCTTCACTCACTCAGTCAGTGAGAGAAAAGATCTCAGTCACACGTACAGCTGCTAGAACATTTTTATTATGCCTCCATGTCGGAAACAGCTGCAGCAGGATGCATCATATTTTCCAATTGTCCATTTGTATGTACTTCCATACATCCGGTCCATTCTCATATCTCAGGAACAACTTGAGGCCATTTCTTCAAATTTGACACAAGCGTCCACCTGGACTCAATGATGAAAAGATGTTGGTGGTCAAAGCTCACTGTGACCTCATAGAACACGTTTTTAGCCATAACTAAGGAATTCATATGCTAATTATGACATAACAGAATAAAATGATGACGTGATGACATTTTGGACAGACATGGCTGTAAACTGCAACATGACCGTACCGTTCCCGTTCAGTCAGGAGAAACGCATTCAGTCGAGCATTTCTTTTTTTGTTTTTTTATTTAGTTTTATTAGCCCCCCCTCGAGCCTCTTGGGGCCTTAACGTGGGAGGGCGGTGGGAGGGGGGCAATAGTGATAACACAAGCTGTCAAACGTCATTATTTATTTATTTATATTGTACTACATATACTTATACTTTACTTTGCTAATATTGTCCAATTAGAGATCAGGACAATTTTATTTTATTAAAAGAAAATGGCTACAAAATGTGCACTAATTCCAACAAATCCACTACAGCAACAGCCCATAAAAAGAAACGACTGTAGCTCCACAATAGAAGACGGTCTGTCTATCCATCTGCTCTTCGTTTCAGCACCACACCACAACAAACAGCGCTGCCTGTCTGAGAGTAACTCCTAAGAATAATTTGTAGCTAATAATTAACATTGACGCATAATTGGTAATCGAAGATTACTTTTCCTAATACAACAATTCATTCAAACACTGATTTGGGGCGTTGATTACCATGGCAATGCTTGAAGCTTCGAAGCAGTCGGGTCAGCCTTACAATGAATACACACTGTTGCCATTTACAGTGTTGCTTGACTTATAAACCCTCATAAAAATGTACAAAAAATTGTTGGTATGGAAATTTGATCATGTTGAAAATCCAACAGTAGACTCAGCACACTTGCATATTTGAACGTGAAGATGAGCTGTCAGTCATTAGACCTTCATCAGTTTTATAATGACATCAAATGGAGAACACTTCACAACCGTTGCGCTCCCGTGTTGGCATCATAGCTCCAGTAAACGGAGTGTAGGCGGCCTGTACGGCTACAGGTATGATGGGAGAGATTCAGTGCTCACCTTTTTAATTTAAGGATAGAACCAAAGCTGTTCTATTTGAATTCAGCCACTACACGCCATGAGAAATATGTGTTTACCTGTATTAAGTTATGGGTATTAGAATGGAGCAGAAACCGCGCCCGGTCGGGTTTTGGGATTGCACCAGATAAAACACAGGATAAATGGCTGATGAAGGTCCAGTGACCGAAAGCTTAGCCTTCTTGTGAGACACTTGCATTGGTGTGCCGAGCCTTCATCTTAGCATTGTATGGAGATATTCTCAAAGTAAACATTTTGAATATCCATATAAAGCCTGAGAACAACAGCATCAGCATTGACCTGTGAAGAGACGAGTTCCTGTCTGGCAAAGACATATTGGAAACAGCAACAGTGTTGTGTCAGGATGTCAACACTAGAGGGGGTTTCAGTCAGGCAGGGATTCCTGATCTCTACTCTGATTTGCTCAGCTTCTTGTTGTTTCTTTCCCCTCCTGCCCCTTCTCTCTTTCACCTCCCCTCCTCTTTCTCCTGCTCGTGCCTCCTCCAGTTAAGTCGAGGCGAGAGTGTTGGCAGTGCCAGGGACTCCTCCTCCTCCACCTCCTCCCTCCTTCAGGCCAGCCAGCAGCCTGGTTTCCGCTCCCAGCCCAGCCTGGACCGGAGGGACGCTCCACCTGACAGAGTGGGAGTGGGAGGAGGTGGGGAGAGGAGGGAGGGCAGAAGAGAGGTCGGGGCAGGGGGCATCCCTGGCTACTCCCTGGGCGGACGCTCGTATCCCTCCTTCTCCGACCCCACGGTCCTATCAGGAGTGGCCTCGCGGTCTTCCAGCTCCACGCACACCTCAGCAGGCGCCGTCCACGTCTCCGAGGCCACCACCACCTCGGCCAGCTTCAAGAGCTTAGCCAATCAGACACCCCCGCCCCACCACCCGTCCCGCAACGGGAGCCTGTCATATGAGAGCTTACTGGCAGGTGGTGACGATTTCGACAAAGGGGTGGTGGCGGGTTCAGCAGCCCCTGAAGTTTCCTCTGGGAGACCCTGCACTCCAGCAGCAGGCGGCTACAACTCCTCCTTCCTGTCGTCCCAACAGAGAGATGCTGAGATACACTCCCAGTCGCCCCATCACTACCACCGCTCCTCCCACCACCACCACTCCTTCCTCCATCGCTCCTCTTCCTCCACGTCGTCCCCACCGCCTCCTCCAGAAAGGGAGCGCCTGCTGGGCGAGCTCCAGCCCGGCTCTCACCCCCAGCCTGCCAATCATTCCTCGGCTCCCCCATCCTCTTCTGCCCCGCCTCCCCCACATCATCATCACCACCACCATCACCACCACCACCACGGCCATCATCACCACCACCACTCCTCCTCCTCTTCCTCTACGTCCCGCCCTCCTCGCTTCGCTGCTCCTCATGCACCTCCCCACCACGCTTATCCCTATCGCACCCGCTCCACTGACACCCCTCTGGGACCCTCCTCCACCTCCACGACCCACCCTCCCCGCTCCCCGCACCCTCCACCTCTGGGCAAGTCACTCTCTTACTCGAGTGCCGCCGCTGCCGAAATGCAGTACCGGCTGGTCCGAAAGGCCTCTGCATCAGCCGGAGCGAATGCGGCGGGGGTAGGAGGAGGAGGAGGGATGGGAGGAGGAGGGATGGGAGGAGGAGGAGGAGGAGGAGGAGGAGGAGGAGGAGGAGGAGGAGGAATACAAGCGCCAAAGTGAGTATGAATTTCACCTTTTGTCAGGACGATTGGTTTGCTGTTAACCCTGAAAAAAACCCACCTGCCCGCCTGAAAACCTGACAACCTGATTGACTGCTCCTCCTGCTCCTCCTCTTCTTCCCTTCTCTCCTCTTCCTCCTGCCAGATTTCCTGTGAGTTCTTCCTCCTTTTCCCTTTGCTTGTTTCTCACTATTACATGTGTGATGCTGTTGTGGTCTGCCTGTTTGTTCCTGTCCTCTAAATTATTATTATTATTATTATTATTATTATTATTATAATTCTTCTAACCACCTTCTGTACATAATTCTGTGCCAGTGCCTTAAACAGACAAATCTCTCTCCATACCCACGACATGAATGTGACAATATAAAGACACGTGTTCAACATGACGCAGCAGTGGACGAGGGATAGGGAGGACTTGTTATACTTAGAATACAAGTCACAATTAATAAATTAAGATGTGAAGAAATCAGTGTGCAAAAGTACAGTAGCAGCAGTAGACTGGATAGAAAAACTGCAAAGTGACAATAGCCACATTATACATAATATAAAAATGTACATATGTAACAAAAGAAAAGGTATCTTCAGAGTTCTGCAGGAATGAGTCCTGAAACCCTGAAATGAGTCAGCATTTTTACACTTACGGTTCCCTCACCCCTCATTTACGTGTCTTAAAGGAGACTAAACGTCCTCACTAGAACACTAGTCCTCCTTTTAACTCAGTGGTGGAGACCTGCAGTCATGTGACTGTGCTGGAGTTCCTTTGCAGCCTGACCGTAGCTTCTTACTTTACACTTCAAACATCATAAAAGTGGCGTTCATTTGTGAAGATTATCTTGCTGAACAAAACATGTAAGCATCATAAAAGTTTGCTTGCCAAAAATAAGCTCTGTGGCATTCATCCACAATCCAATGGAAGAATCCCATTTACTGTTTGTGGAGGGAACCAGTGATCATCCCTGCAGAAATTCTTAGAGCAGCGATTTTCAACCACTGTGCCGCGGCACACCAGTGTGCCGTGAGAGATCACCAGGTGTGCCATGGGAAAATGTCCAATTTCACTTAATCGGTCCAAAAAAAAATATTATTTAGTTGCCGCAAATAATTTGCCATTGTTGAGCGTCTGAGCCTGCAATTTATATCTCTGGGGTCGACGGACGGGCCGGCGCGTCCACTCCCTGTTTAAATGAATTGCTCCACGATAATAAAGCACAGAGATATGATTAAGATGTCTACGGAAGCGTCTGCTCTCCACCTCCGTCTACTAATTTTCATGAGACCGTACGTTACTCACACAGTCCGCCAGGAGCTTGGACGTGTCGTGTGATTCGTGGGTGTCGAGCTCCGCCTTTCAGCGTCATTCGTGGATTCATGTGTCTGTCAACATTTATGTACGAAACTAACCAATGGACACTCACAAATCCCTAAGGACCTACCCAGAAATACTGATGTTTACATTTAGTCTGCACCCGAGAGGACAGAGAGAAGAGAGGAAGTACAAAGAGAAAGTTTACAGTTAGCAACGTACTTTCAGCGATATAGTAAATATTTTGTTTGAAAACATAAACAGTTGTAATGTTCATGTTTCATTTGCACACATCCCATGAAGCTTGATCTGTATATGAAGTAATGACTCAGTCCCATTTGATCTCAGTCCCTCTAACAGCTGGTGGAAGTAGAGTGACAGACATCACTTCTACTCAAAAAACGATATTACAAAATTTGGTTCTTGACATTTATTAGACATTTATCTGCTATTTTATCCATATATTCCACCACTGTTGTGAACCTAAGACTTTTGGTAAATCAATTTCAAGCCCCAAAACAGTTCGTCCACATGAGTAAAGTTATGTTTTCACAAGAGATTTGAAGAATTAAAAAAATCAGACTTAAATTATTTAGCTTTATGGACAAATTATCCCTGTACTCAGTATCTTAGGACAATTGGTGCCTCATTATATAGATAGCTGAGATTGTTCTGCAAATTATCATATACAACACATGGGTATGTCTCATATGCAAGTTCCTTTTAAAGGTGAATTTAAGAAAATATGTAAAAATCGGGAAAATGCCCAAGAACAGGGACTATTTTGTTCGCCTGCGCACACAAACTGAGAAACAGGTAACTTTTATGAGGAAATCCACAAATGTGTCTGAGAAAGCTCTCAAAGCTACATAGTAGCTGAACTGGTGGCCAAATCAAAAAGCCCACACAGTGTGAGACGTTAATACGACCTGCTGCAAAGCCATTATGAACGAGATGCTCGGCCCTGACGCAGTTAACGAAGTAGCTAAAGTCCCGGATAAAGTCTCTCAGATAACACAATTGCCAGACGTATTGGTGACGTGTCTGCAGACATCGAAAGCGTTGTTTTGGAAAAGTTACGCATCAGTGGGAAATTGTCAGCATATATGCTGTATTATGCTACAATGTGACATTTTGTAACTTTTTGGTTGTTGGTGTGCCGCGGGATTTTTTTTATTGTAAAAAATGTGCCGCGGCTCAAAAGGTTGAAAAACACTGTCTTAGATCAGAGGAATGTCTCATTGTGCCCTCGATGACTGAATGACGCGGACTGTGTAGAGTTTGAATGTGGCATGTATTCTAGTTCACAGAGGAACAACTATTAAAGGCAAATCTGTTTCTGATCATTTCTCCATCAACAATTAGTCTAATAGTCAACCTTTATCCAGAGATAGGAGCTTTTTCACCAACAGCCTCTGCAGTACTTACAAACGCTGTGACACATACAGCAGGCTTCCCTGGTAGTAAGACTATCGCCCTACAGTCCACCCATGGAGACTGGGCTTTGGGATGGGAAGCCATCTGTAGATCAGCTGTGAATGGTGTGTGTACAGGATCTTTATGGTTCAGACGAACCCTGGTGCGTTTGACCCTTTTAGGTTGGTTAGTTTGTGCTCGTGTGAAATGAAACAAGCGCAGGATTTATTGATAGTATTTATGTAATTAGCATGCTTTCTAAAGCTAGACTACCACATCCATCTGCTAGCACCAGACAGTCAGAAGCAGTTCATTACGTACATCAATGTGACATCCACATCCCACAGTAATGCTTCTGGTGACTCTTCATGATGTCATATAGCCCTCCTCACATGACTATAGCATGTCGCGTGAGGAGGCTTCAGACCGTTAGTCATGTCTCATGTGTTGTCCTGAACTGTCACGCTGATCATCTTTGTGCTTTTCTCTAATCAGGGATGAGCCGATCCAGATGAAACCTCCGAGCCGGACCAACGGCGGCCAGCTCTTCTCCTCCACCTCCTCCTGCTCTGCCCCTTCCTCTCCCTCTCACCCAGTCGGCGTGTTCGCCCGGCCCGGAGTGGCCTATCCCAGCTCGCCATTGACCCAGAGTCCCGCCCACAAGCCTCAGGGTGGCGGGGTGAAGAAGGTGACGGGCGTCGGGGGCACCACTTATGAGATTTCTGTCTGAGTGGCATCCAGCCTCCCGCTCGACGACCAATGAGACGAAGAGGAGATATTGCTGCCTCCTTCTGCCTGTGAGGGAGAGATTTAAGACCCGGACATCTGAAGATGTTTTGAACCATTTTGTCCAGATCTCACTCCTCGTTGGCTGCTTGACCGTAGAGCTACACTGTGCTGGACGGTCCTGCCTCCAGACATCCACCTCAATAACTGAGAGCGAGACCTGTACTGATGGATGTAAGTCAGGACTACCTGGCTCTGGGTCATAAGAGTCTTTTTTCTGGGATCTCTCCGAACCAAACGGGAACCACAATGTGGGTTTTATCCTCATTGTAGCTCAGTAGGTAGCACGAGGCACCAGCTTGCTCTGGTCTGGGTGTTACATTGTACACAGTGCAAGGCATTACCACTGCCAGGGTGAGGGGTTTGATCCCCACTGGGGCCCCCAGTGAGCTCTGGATCGGCTGTGAGTCCAGTCAGCACTTTAGGACTGAAGCTGCATTTGGGTAGAAATTGGTGCAGTTGTTTAATATTTCACCATTTTCCGGCTCATTTTTGGAACATCATTGATCACAAAAACCCCAGGAGGATTCTAACACAGTCTGTGGCACCCGGTCGAAATCCAGGTCAAATCCATTCAAAGTTAAGGGCTCCCCATAGACTTCCAGTTTAGTGTAAACTCCATGTGTGATCAGTCTCATCAGACGACATCATAGCTAGTTCTTATTACCAGTTATGGCCCCAGTTAAACCCTAGTTTTAATAACGGCATCCACCAAATGGAGGGATTTCATTGGACCATGGAGTCAGTGATGCAGCCCATGCAGAGTCCCTGAAACCTGTAGTCCCTCTCCCCGAGGCCGGCGCCTCCTTCACACAGGACCCGACAGGAGGTTAGTCATCAAATGGATTGTGACACTAGCAGTGGCTAGAAGGAACGCCACACATGAACTTTTCCATCGATGTTGCTGCGTGGATTGACTTGCGATGATGATGATGATGATGATGATGATGATGATGATGATGATGATGATGATGATGATGACATTGAAAAGAAACAAAAAAGGTGATTCCCTGTTGCTTCATTTGTTGATTTATTCCTAGATGTGAATATGATTCCATGTTTGTACAGAATGATGTGATTTTAAATGTGGATTTCTTTTTTTACGAGTTCAGACTGCAGCATGCACTACTATTACTACTAGCCACTATAGGCCTCTGTGCTGGGCCGTGGACCGAGTGGTCTGTTTGAACAAGCGGGACGGGGGGAACTGAAGTGAACAAGGAAATCATGTGGAAGCCTTTTGTTGTGAAAGGGGCCCTTAAGACACGGCTGGGCTCCAGAAAATTCATTCCTCGAGCAATTGCCTTGAAAATTAAAGGGTTTTTTTTTGTCACCTATTTAATTTTTAATTGTTTTATATGAATTTATATGGAAATATAGCTATTGATAAATGAAGAGTTTTTAATACTGACTCAAAGGAGGGTTGAGTTGTGATCTCTCAGACCAGACGCCTTATTTCAAACATGGTCTCACAGTCAGATTGCATCTTCAGTCCTGATTTCTCTAAAGAGAATGACGCCACTGGTCCCAGCTCCGTCTCACTATTCCAACGAGACGCGTCAGTGGAAGTCTTTCTGGTCTCCAGTCATTAGAATTCAGCTGAAGGGTGGCTTGGGACATGATTTCAAGATGAAGTCCAAACATAAATGAGGCTGCTAGTCTGAGAAAATGTGTTTAATAAAAAAAAGTTGTGATGTAGTGGACACTTGTAAAGCAGTGCACCAAGTCTTCCTTCTCCCTGCTAAACAACTGTTAGCTTACGGTTTCCTGTCTGAAAAAAAGTCTTTAAAAACTGTAAGTATGTGAGTGCTTTATGGGGTGAAGTCCAGCCCTTTTGTTGGGCCGTCTTGTTTCACTGCCCCTCGGAGAGCCAGCACACCTTCAGCTACGTTTGAGCCCGGAAGTGCTGACGGGTGCAACCGGCTGCTTGGAGACCCGCTTCCACTTGTCTTTTCAGAGTGGCTCACTGCGACCTGCCTGATGGGCTGGTGATCACATTTATTTGGTAGTCAAAGGAACGGCTGTGAAACGGTGGATAAACATATTTCATGTCCTATAAGTTCTTCACAGTTAATTGAATTTACTTATTTCAAAAGGTTTTAATTTGAAGTGTTTTCTTCAGCTTAACCGGAGACCGTCAGCAGGTCTCAGCTGTGGTCCCAATGGGAGCTACATCCGACCGTTAGTGTGTCCCATTGTTAAGCCAGGTGGAACCGTGCCATCACTTTGTAATGTCTCTAACAGGTCGCAGTATGACTCCAACTAGAGCCCGCCGTCTCTGGAGTGTCACCTTAAAGCTCCATCTTTGGCCATGTTGTCTTAATCCAGTCTGGGACACAAAGAGGGACAGCACAGGACCGCATCAGAACCAGTCATGGTCAAATAAATGAAGCACACAGGACTTAGCCTGTCTCTGATCTATGACATGACAAGAAAGGGAAAGTCTGCATCGTTTTCTTTTTACTTGTCTATAGTGCGAGGACAGGAACTCCAAATGGGAGGAAGATGAAGACGGACTGTAGGCAGGCTTCTTTACCTGGGTGTCTGATGAGGACACGACATGACAAATATGTGTACTGTACAGCTTTGTGTGTGTGTGCGTGTGTGTGTGCGTGCGTGCGTGCGTGCATGGATGTGGTGTGGGGCTGGAGGGTTGATAATAAACGTAAAACAAAGAGTCACTTCTTTCACTTTTAAGGTGATTTCTGAACACCATAAGGAACTGTGTCCCTGCAGACGTGTCTGATCGATCCCCTCCACATGAAGGGGATTGATCCTTTATTACAGGGCACGATATTCAGAGCATTAATATCTCAAACAACTATTGTTTATGTGAAGATATGAGTAAGGTCTCTCTCCCCCTCTGTTATCAGAGCTGCCGTCGCCATGTTGAGAGCTTTACGGAAGCAATCGCCATGCTCTGAATATTGCGTTTAGCTCCTTAAATGTCAAGCCCTTTCAGTGAATTAGCCCCGGTATACACAGCACACTGTTTCTCTGGTCCCTCGGTGTAACGTGGAAGTAGGAGCAATGAAACGGACTGATCTGAAGAATGAAGGCTGCATAGGAATGCTTCATGTGCAGATAGTTTTATTGCATGGATAACAAGAACAGGCCAGCGGACTTCTCCATCATGTACAGGAGCAAATATACATACAAGCCTTCGAATGCAGCTTGAATGAAATGCAACATGACAAAAGGTCAAACCAATTTCACAAGAAGTGTACAAAACAAAAACAGTTTTAGTAATAAAATCATGATTAAGGAAAAAAACGTCAGTCGTCAAAAATCTAATTTATCAGTTTACGAGTACAAGGGAAAGAAAACTGAATCCTGACAGTTAGCAAGAAATAATGCTGCGAAATGAAATGCCACAGAAACTCGTTTGATCTGGTCCTAAGAAGACGTGGTCTCATCAGGACCACATCTTTAGTTTGATGCTGCAATCATGCTCTTACTTCATCATCACGCTGATCACAGGTTTGTAGGTTTGTCCGGTGTACAGAGTGCTGCAGGGACGGCCTATTTTGGTGGGTCAACAGGAAGTTGGCGTCGCACAGGAGAAGTCAGAGGACCATTAACAAGTTAGCGGGGTTCGTCCTCTGAAGACTGAACGTCCGCACAGAACTTCACGGCAACCCAGCCCGTCATCTCAGTTCTTTCAGTCTGGACCAGAGCGCTGGACGGCTCCTCTTCAAGTAGAGAGTTCTGGTTCCAACAGCTGGGGTCCATTAGTGAACGAGTTCTGAAACTGGGAGGACGACCAAAGCCTGGCAGGCTCGAGGTCACGACGTGCCATTAAACGCTCCATCTACGATCTGGCTGAATATTATTGGAGTATTATTATTTCTATTGTAGTCTGGACTGAGACGGCTGCGATCTAAAAGTGACAGACAGATCTGGATCTGCCACTTCTTACTTTCCATAGAATGATAAAGTTACTCGGTCCTCCGTTTTCATCTTCGCTGTTTTTAAAACAACAAACTTTATTGGAACTGTCGAAGTAACAAAACTGACGAATCATCGAGAAAAACGGAGAGCCAGGCGATGCTGAAGCTCGAGCACGGCTTGCGTCTGAATACATTAAAACACTGGTTACCTTGTTGGCAACATAAGAATGGTAGAAAAACAAAAACAGTTTAAAAGCTGAAAGTGAAAGCCACAACAAACAAAGGAGTCAAATGAAACCGATGGAATGACAGAAGTAGCTTGGTCTGTCAGATTCAAGTCCACAGGGATGATCACCGTTAGTAAACCCGACTAACGCACAGGCGTTCATGGTAAACCAGCGCTCCCGTACTGTAGCTCTCATTTAACGCTGCAAAAGCATTTTACTGAGTTAGAACTTAGTTTACATGAATATATTCACAGAAGGATTTTTAAAAATCTACTCTAATCTCATTAAATTAGTTGCATAAAAAAGAAAATCTAAATCAACAAAGTAGCATCACATTCACTGCTCCCTTCCTGTTAATTAGTAAGTCAACTGACAGTCACTCAGACTTCACAGCTTTGAAATGTGCGGTGGAGACTGGAAGAACCCGCTGCGCATGGAAGGTCTTCACGGCACATTTCCAGGCCTTCCACCCAAATACTGGACCAGGTTTTAGCGTTACAACCCCCAAAAGCTGGTTTACGGTTTCCCAGTTTGCTCCTCTGCCAAAACGTACACTTGTTCTCTTTGCCCGCTTATAGAGGGCAAACAGACTCCAATGACTGGGTTTAACTGGGGCTTAGCGTTTACTTTAATTCTCACGGTGATCCACAGCGACACCAGTCCTGTTCCGATTCAAACTTTGAGAGAAGGGGGAGGGGTAGAGGAGGAGAGGGGGAGAGAGGGAAGGGGGGGGGGCAACCTGGACCCAGAGCATCGGTCCAGAAGTGAAAGCTGAGTGATGGGGAGCGTGTTATTTGTCCTTCTTGGACTCGGACTCCAGAGCCTCGGCGTTGGCTCCTTGCTGCTCGGACTCGTCCTCCTCGGGCACCGGCGGGAACTGGGACTGGCTGACCTTGTCTCCTTTGGTCTTGTTGAGCTTCTTGGACTTCTGGTAGAGTTCGTTCAGGTTGAACTCTCGGATGATGTTCTCCTGGGGGAGGGAGGCAGAGGGAGGCAGAGACCGTTAGAGACGGGAGTTCAGATTGGTGCATTTAAACTGTCAGATCCAAAGAAACGATTCAGTATTTGGCACAGAGTACTTTTCTGGAACCCACAACGCCCCACGACTGTTCTGTGGCTGCACCATGTCGTGTTCACTCGAGCAGGAAACCAACCCCCAGCATGTCGGTGTGTTCAGTAAATGGCGCCCCAGCACAAGGTGCAGTAAACTCTCATTCTTATCACCAGCTGAAGAAAGTAGTCTGCTGTTACAAGTCAACAGTGTCATGTGACGCCCACACTCGGGGAAGAACATCCAGATTTACATGGACATTTTAACTCAGGCCGATCCATTACTGATAATGGTTTATTGGTCAGCCGGCTTGATATAAAAAGGAAAGGGGTCACAGGTTTTCAACTCTATCTTAATACAATAATTACACAACTATAATGTCGTCTGTGGGTCAGTGCAGGGTAGTCCTTCAATCAGAGGATCGGCGGTTTGATCCCCGGCTCTGCTAGTCCATGTCGATGTGTCCTTGGGCAAGACACTTAACCCCAAAAGTCTCCCGTAGCTGTGCCTACGGTGTGTGAATGTGTATGAATGTTAGATACTCCTGATGGGCAGGCGGCATCTTAGCCCCTCCCATCAGTGTGTGAATGGGTGAATGATGTCATGTAGTGTTAAAGAGCTTTGAGTGGTCGGAAGACTAGAAAAGATCTATACAAGTACAGGTCCATTTACCATATACATCTATTACAGCAACTGCTTTTTATGTCCATCTAGATATATACTAAATATACAGAATGTTCTAAAAGCTTTCAAATATACCACAACAAAATATAAATACCATTTTGAAATGTTTCATTTTGTCAGGGTTTCATCAACTAGCTAACTAACTAACTAAATCTACATTGGTGGGTTTAACAAATCAAACAATAGTAGCTAGTTAGGTTCTTTCTTTATACATATTTGCTACTCATTTATTTTAACTCTTTCTAGTACACGGCCCAAGGTGCAATGGAAAAACCTGTTGTTGTTTGTGGGGCATGCTCAGTACACAAAAATCAACAAGGGACAATGCACAAACTGACAACGTCATTGCTCGCTCTGTTTTAGAAGGAGTTTAAAATAAAACTCTTTCCAGAGCCATCTGTATACATGTGACAGAGTCTGTCCCTTCCTGAAGTGCACTGTCCAGTCTGACCTCTGTGAAGCTCCAGGACACGGCTCTACACTTCTTGTCCACCTGGGGGCGCCGCAGCACCTCCTTCCCTCCCTGAAACAACACCAAGGACGGAAGCTGCTTGGACAGCGGAGACGTCGACACTTTGTACCTACAGAGCAGAAACAAATCGGGAAAGCGCGTTCACGTGTCTGGTCCCGCCCACCAATCTAGGACACCAACTCGTGAGAGACAGGAGAGAAACTGAACGGCTTACTTTTTGGAGACCTCTCCATAGCGTCCGATGTCCACCTTACCAAACTTGAGACCAGCACAGTTGTACCTGAAACACAAAGACAAACAAGTAACCAAAGTCACTCGGGTCCGGGTCCCAGAGTGTACCATCTAGGTTTGCTGAGCGGGCCGAGTCTTACTTGAGAGAGAGGTCAGCGTAGACGGAAGCGAAGGACTGGCACTCTGGAGACCAGTTGGCGAAAAACTCAACAATCCACGTCACTCTACTGTCTCTCTCCAGCTCATCCTGCACACACACACACACACACACATACACACCAAATAAATTGTCCACGTCTTTGTGTTACAACAAATTCTACCATTTGTACTCACATCGATTGTTTTGTCGCTGAAGTACTTGATGTACTCTGGTCCCATGTAAAGAGGTGGCTTACAGGTCATCAAGAACACTGAAACACACAAAGGACCAACAGAAGAGGAGGACATTAGGACATTTGCAGAATTAGTGCTGAGTTCATTAAGTGATCTGAACTGGAAATATTTGGATAGTACAACGTTGACAAATAATGTTGTATTTATATATAACATAGCTGCTTAAATGCCAAAATGTACACGTCTTATGTGTGTTTGCACTTTGAGCATCTCTAAATGAATATTTGGCTTTTTACCATCTCTCTAAAACAAGCCATCAACTATTCAAGCGTGGGTCCTGAGAGATGTTGGCAGGGATCAGTCTTTGGGTGGAATATGTAACATTTTGCTTTTACTTTAAAATGTCAACAACATATCTGAAACAGAAGTGTGCGTGTGCGTGCGTGCGTGCGTGCGTGCGTGCGTGCGTGTGCGTGTTGATGGTGATGAAGGAGCGTGTCACCTAGTACAACAGTGAGGAAGATGATATATCAGGCTTTGAGACACACCATACTTGTTAGTAGATAGTCAGTGTTGATTTGGGCATTTTATCTGGGTTTTGTTATATACGTCGTCACCGGACAAACCCCATCTGACAAATCAGACCCGTTTTTTTTGGCATTTGATTCATAAGATGTATGATGAATGAAGTGTGTGTGTGTGTGTGTGAGATGGTTAGACTGACCTATGCAGAGGGTCAGGTAGAGCAGTCCCATCCTGATGTCCAGTCTGAAGAACAGGATGACATTGGCCACTTTGCTGAACAGGATGATGTTGCCCACATGCTGCTCCACCGTTACTGGAGAATGAGAGGGGGGGGGGGTGATGCTTATCTCAACACTCAACAGTGAAAACTCAAGAGATTTAAATGGGTTTCTTCTAAATTTTCATTCTGGTCATGGTGGAGGAGATGGATCGTTAGACTTCCTGGAAACTGATTTTTGATCACCCATGCATCAGAACATCTCACCACGTCGCTGCTCAGGAGAAACAAATCATTCAGAACCAGACAGAGAAGAAGGCGTTTACTCACTGGCTCGCCTGTTCTTCATCATGACGATGGCACTCAGGAACATGAGGATCTCCACCTCCCTCTGAGAACACAAACACGGCCCAGACACGTTAACCCGCCAGCTCATATTGAGAGCATCGGGGTCATTTATTTATTTATTTATTTATTTATTTATTTATTTATTTATTTATTTTTATATATATATATATATATATATATATATATATATATATATATATATATATATATAGTGGGTGTGGGTTGTGTGCTTTGACAAAAACAAACACTCAATACAAACTACTTCTTGCATTAAAGTACACTGAATAGCGCATGGCTGCAGGATGCTTGCAAAGAGACCTTGGACGTTGCAGCAGGTGTGCATAGAGCAACATGTACGCATTTATTTATTTATGTATTTATTTATATATAATGACCTGTGAAATTCAGCATACAATCAATACACGACTAGTTTTTTGAAGCCCTGATTCTTTTGCTCCCCTGAATGATGCTTCCTTTCCTCGTTAGCATGCTACACTGGACGGAGTGACGTTAAGGTTACTGCGACTACCGCTTGCTGCGCATCCGTTCTGTATCAGGACACACGCCAATTTACAATGTGTAGCTACATCATATTATTATTATAGTGAGTTCTGAATCAAGCTGCGTGTCTCGAGCATCTCTGCCGATGATCAAAACAGCCTGAATATCCAGTTTTTGGAGCGAGGTCCCGGCCCGTCTCTCTCCCCCCACAGCTAGGAACAGCTACCGTCACAACTACCGCGAGCCCTCGCGGTAAGCCCGTCAGCCGAGCAGCTAGCTTGGCTGGTTGATACCACTCCCAGAAGCAGCCATTTGTTCATGCCCAGCATTTCCTACGCACCCAGTCGAAGTCGCAGGAGTTGCCATCCTCTCGCTGTGTGGCCAGATGGTCGCAGATGCCAGGCGTCTTGCGGACAGCGAGAAAGGCTACTGACATGAAGAGCGAGGCGACGTAGTAGGGCTTCAGCAGCCACTTGTACACATGCGGCAGGTGGTACAGGAAGGCGAGTAATGGCGTCAGCAGAGCCATGTTTCTATTTCACTGTCGCGCGACAATTAAAACTGGTAATGGACCCCGAACAGACCGAGGCAGCCAGCGGTGAAGCGGTTAGCTTACTATGAATGGCTCGAAGCTAGCTGTCAAGGCGTTACGATGTGAAAGCAGGCGGAAATATAACTTCCGGTTTAGATGTTTACAAAATAAAAGACATTATAATAAGATTATAATAAACTACATGCCAAGCACTGGGTGATCTTTAAATTAATTTGTATTGTATTGTAAAGTGTATTTTAAGAACACATATTATTATGATTTGCATTAAATAAATGTTTGCATTAATTTACACCCACGGGCGAGTTTTTTTTCAATCACATTTATTATGAAGATGGAAGAGCTAACTTCCTGTTTAACTGGTTTACTCTTGGTGGCTTGTTTTGGCTTTGTAGTTTGCAGTCGGCAAACTGGTATAGAAATCCTGATTTAAAGGGGCGGAAAGAGGCGCAGGCTGCGGAGGTCAATCAGGACGAAAGTGTTGTATCTGGCGCTGATTGGTCAGGGCAGAGAACAGGTCACTGCTGATAGGTTCATGTTGAATCTGTTGTGGATACCTATACTATTGACATTTTTATGGCATACTATACTGTGACTTGTGTTATGATTTTTTTTAATAATAATAATAATACATTTTTTTACGACATCGTATATAATTGTATTATACCATGGTATTTGTGAATCCTCGATTATGGCTGTAGGGTGTCCATTAATTCATTTTTTATGGACATCTACTTAGTAGTTCTTGTTAATCTGTTCACCGTTCTAAAAAAAATTAGATCTTATTTACAACAATGAAGTGTCGTCCCTCAGCCTCATCCTCTGAACACCACAGGGTGGCGACTCTAACCCACAAGCTGCAAGAAGTAAACTACGCTGCCCTTCTGAACTTACTGACACATATTATAAACAAATGACATTCACTGTTTGTCAACCGAATGCAATATTATTGACTTTGATTCTTGTTGGCTTTCTGGCTTGTAACTGAGCCAAAGGATTCTATGAGCTGAGCAAACTAGAACTATCTCCTGTTGTATGTAAGGGCCATCCTATTCACTGGAGCAGTGAACAATGTTTCCATTGCATAAGAACCTGATGGGATGGCCATGCGGTTACCAGGGACACGGAGTTAATTAGGTTAAGAAAAAACTTTAGACTTTGGTTGCAAAACATGTGAAAATACAAATCTTAAATTTGTTTTCTTTGGAAAGTGAGCGTGGTTCTAAGAGGGGTAATGCCCTAGAGTTATTCATTATACAGAAGGAAAGGACCCATATGTCTCCACGCTGTCCACTAATTCCTGATAATGGTCACCTACCTTACAATTAAGGCAAGGTTTATGAAATATAATACTATGACTGTTCATGACACTATTAATGACATTACTTTTTTTATGGCATACTATACTGACTGAAACAATAATACAATAATCAAAATATCAAGAGAATATTTTGCTTTAGTGGTGTTTCTTTACTCTGAGTTTGTTCCTTTTCTTACTTCTCGGCTGTGGTCGAAAAGTAAAAAAAAATGATGTCCTAGTGTCTTTTCCTAACCACTTTTCCTTGACCTCAGTGGAACACAATGTGAGATCATGGAAAACTGCGAAGGAGAATTCATAAGGACCGTATGGTAGTATGCCAATGAATCATGAATTGACAACTGAATATTCACCTATCAATCAAACTGTTCAATACGAATATATCCTATGTGCAATAATGTGAATTCAATCATTCAGTTATATTTTCCTTTTTTAAATAATGTATTATTGGTCTCACTTGTTTCTTTTTGAAACTGATGCGTTGTTATTGCATTATTGCATTGCATTATTAATAAAGGATTACATTATCTTAAACCTGGACACCGCTGTGAACAAATATGACAGCATTACCAAGGTTGGCATTGAAATAAAAAAAGGAATTTAGGCTCGAGGTTACTGTGTTCACAAAGTGTATCTACACAGGCATACGTCATCATGAGCCACATTAAGACATACAAGGTGGTAAGAACGCTCCTCGAGATGAAACCAAACCATGATGTCATCCTCGATTCAAAACAAACAGCAGTGTGATGGTGCAATGGCATCGTTCCATTGGTTAAAAGGGAAGCTTGGCTTCATGCAGGCCGAACGGATGTTGCGGTGCGGGGCTGCATGCGGGGCTGCGTGCGGGGATGTGCTGCAGGCCCGTGCGCCTTCAGAGTTCCCTCATCACTTCCTCCAGCGTGTCAGCAGCACCGCAGGAGGAGGAAGAGGAGTGGACTTTCATCTCAACTACTTTATTTTGAAATTATTCTCAAAATGATCGTTTGTTGTTCTTATTATTACCAGTATAATACATATAATGTATCATTAATGTGTTATTGTTATCATTAGTAACATTTTACTTTTTTAATTTTTTTTATCAAAATGTGCGTCTTCGCCAGCGCGCCACTTCCGGCTCAGTGGCCGGTCTGGGATTGTTTTTGTTTTTTGTAAATCTCTGGTCTTCCAAGGCTGCAGTTGGACAGAGGAAACCGATTCCAGATCTGCTGCAGGTTTTGACTCTGGCTCACATCTGCTCCAGTCAGAGCTGCTCAGTCAGCGTGTGTGCCGGGTGTCAAACGTGACAGAGTTCGAGAAAAAACATACAAGAAGTTCAACTTTGTCTTCAACGCAAGAGTCTTAAGGGTGAAATGTGAAATGAAAACGATCCTCCGGAGAAACACAATCAAGTCAAAAGACAAATCACCGAATAGTGTTTATTTCACAGCATGACATCATATTCAGTCACTCTTGACTCACTCTTGTTTGTTATTTAGTGCAATTTCCATTCCTGTATACATGATGGGGGAAAAGTCTGCTTGGTCATAGCACAATGAAAAGCTACGTTATAATATATTATATTATTAGCCTATATAAGTCTATTTTTCTTAATTGCATTTCTCAGTCATCTGTTGTAATTTTAAACTTGCAGTCACCTAAGACTATTAAGTGCTCTGATTTTGTGAATAATAGAATATAAAAATGAAAGTGTTGTTTGAACTTAGTAGTAAACTCCTCATATGCAGCCTATTACAATGTGTCCATAGTTGTATTTGAAATAATTACGATGTCACGCGTTGAAAATTCAAACTGCCATCGTCAGATTTCTTTGTCAGTGTTTATGGATTGATGATTAAAATACAGGGTTTTAAGTATAGCTACGGCTACGCGTGCATATGGTCGCCTGTGAATCGACAGCTCATATTAAAAAGGCTTTTATTGTGAAATTACAGGAAGTGCTCTGAACCACTCTCGCTAGCTTGACTCCGCTCTGTCTCACTACGGTAGTCGTCCCAACCAGCGGCTCGTGAAGCAAGAACCCAGACAGGATTATCAACAGCGGACACCGCGCAGCTGCCGGCGGCCGAGATTTCTGTCTTTATTTCTTCTCGGACCGAACCGACATTTCCATCCAGACCGACGTGAGTAGAGCAGTAAGCCGTCGACTGTGCCTCTGCAGCCCGCTTGTCATTGACAGCTCCCGTTATTAACGGGAGCTGGGTATTTCATTAACCAGGAGAAATATGGGATTTCGAAACGCGAACGTTATATTTCCCCGGTTTTCTTAGCCTCGGTCAAATGACACGATACTTGACTATACGCAGTTGTTAAAACAAATAATAATAAAAATGTCTTTAAAAAACATGGTTGAATGAGGCCTTTAATTATGTCTACGCCTAACAGTCCGGTTGAGCAGCTCCAGGAGGTGATGGCTTATCGCCCTGCTAGCGGGGATTCTCCGTGGCTACTAGCCATAATAGCCATGGCTATCGTATAGCCCGTACCCGGGTTAAAGGGAGGCTCTCCATCATTAAATGCGACAACATCAGCGCTTACTTATGTGTCCTAATGTACCACAGTGGCGTTAACACCGACCGGTCTGTCATCCCGGTAGTATCCGTGAAGTAATCACGCCGTAGCAGCAGTAATATACATCGCGTCCTATAATGTCCCGACATTAATCCTGAATACTTCCACAGGGACCTTTACACGGCAGCCGGCTGCCCCGGCTCCCACCATCTCCCGGTACCGTGCGGCTGCAGCAACCGTAATCTCAGCCTCAAACCTAACGGGATGACGGAGAGAACCAGCCTCCCAACGTACCGGCACGGCGAGGCGACGTTCACGGGCAGCAGGAATTTCTATGAGCGCTGTGGCTGCGACTTGGAGATTTGAAGAGGAACTTTGAACCCGTGGATGAATGGAGCTGGAGGGAATGGTGGACTACCCTTCACCTCAAAGTGGTTGAACGAGATGAGAAGTGTGGCCCACTCAAGTACATGTGTAGATAATAGCCTACACGATTAGTGTAATCAGGTCTACCGCGGGCCTCGTCAGATGTAAAACAGCTGGATTATCATCACATCCATATCACGGTTAATGTGACATCATGACGGTGGGCGCCTCCGTCACCTCGTGTCTCAGGACTACAGCGGTCTAACAGACATTCTGGTTCCCCCTGTGGGAAAGAACGGAGCTACTGGAGCGCGGCGGTCCGCCAGCACCATGGACTATCACGCCGAGTGCTGCTTCTGCGACCCCGAAGAGGGTCACGGCGGCCCGGACGAGCCGCCCCTCCACAGTATCCACGCGCCCAACCGGATCCGCCCGTCCTCCTACCGAGCCCTGAGGAGCGCTGTGTCCAGTCTGGCGCGCATCGACGACTTCTTCTGTGAGAAGATAGGTTCGGGCTTCTTCTCCGAGGTCTTCAAGGTCAGTAGACTAAACGACAACTTCTCAGTGGGGAAATACACTGATAAAACAATGTCATGTCAAACAATCAGTGTTGGGTCAACCCTGTGTGGCAGTTTCAAACATGCAGAAGTCCAGTCCAGTAAAGTTCACTTGGTAGAACACATGTTGTGTTCACTTTAACCGAAACATCATCTCCCGGTTCATCTGTCCATTCACCAAATATCACCAAAACCAATCTACATGCAGTGTGAACCTCTGACTTGTGGAGCCCCTGGGGGCCTGGGGGCCCGGTTTGCACGGTTGGTAGCTAAGCCTTGTCTTAGGTTGTCTTCTAATTGCTTGTCTGACCAACAAGATGCGGCGATGTTGACAATGTTACCGGTGGTCATGGTGTCGGCCATGATGGAACAGATCCACATGAAATGCAGTTTCTCTGTCCATGTCACGGTAACATTCAGCCACAGTGGGCGGCTGCCATTGTTTTTAGTGCCTCAGCAATCCCTGGCCTGACATTACCCACTATATAAAAAATGATATCAAATATTACATCAAAACATACATTGTTATGTTTAATATCATGTCGTCCTATATGTTATTGAACAATGACACCCTGTGGAAGTGTCGGCGCCCGTGTTAACCAACGGAGACAGGACGCACATCAGACTCACAAAAAAGTGAAAGCGTGGCTCAACGTTTGTCACGATGCAATACAACGTCATGGGGCAATGCATAACTTAGTCAGTCAAAGATATGAACACCAGCCTTGAAAAGCCAACATGTGGTGTCCCTGAAGATATCCAACAATGGGATCTGAACGAATGCATGCACACAGCTTTACCTTCATACAAACATATAACAAAATAGAAGCCAAACAATAAGCCATCTTGCATCATGCATAGCTTGTACGCCTGATTCTGCTCATGAATGAATGACATATAGTCTAAAATCCACAACACCTGATGTTCTGGTTTCTCTTTTGGGAATAGATGATAGAAAACAAGACATATTCTCACTCAGAAACAAATCAAATAGGGAGAGATACAATACTGCATTGGCAGCTTTCAGTACCGGGATTGGTTGACGTTAAACTCGGAGCAATAACACTGTGGTGACGATTCCAAGGGATAACAGAGCAGCAGAAGCTTGGACCACACGTCATATTAACGCTTATGTCATCAGATCTTTTACATACCGGACTGATGTTTGTCATACATGTGGATGGATAGGTGTATGCGTGCGTTCTTTGGCGTGTGTTGTGTGTGTTTTGCACAGACAGTGTGTGTGTGTGCTCCTGCTGTCCAAACTAAGAAGATTACTGTCACACCGTGTGTGTCTGTGTGGACATCCTGCTTTTTTCTCCTAGGTAACCTTTACATACATTTGTCAATGATTGCCTCCTGCCCACCAAATCCAGAGTCCACTCAGCGCCCACAGTCACAACCCCAGCAGGAGAGTCACCTAAAGGAGTTGTTGGAGTATTTGCTCAGGGTGAAGGTTTATACAAAGTGGATTCCAGTGCACATTCCTCTACTCTTATCTGATATAGCCAAAGCTTTTCACACACACACACACACACACACACACACACACACACACACACACACACACACACACACACACACACACACACACACACACATGCCTACTGACATTAAAAACTGGGTGAGCAGAACATATTTGATCAAACTTCGTACTTAGTTGTTCCATCCCTCATATGATTTAAATGGCAGGACTACTTCTAGTAAGATCCAGGTTGGTTTAATGCTCAAGTCAGTAGATGAGGAGATGCTCTGTTTCATGGGTTTTCTTTTTCTTTGTAGATGTGTCCACAAACTAAGCCAGCTACTTCCGGAACACTAAGAAAGTAATCCTTCTTCCATTTCTTCTGTTTTTTCCCATCGTAGATAAGAGAGCTCCAGAATGACCCTCATGTTTGATCAAGGCCATTCTAGCGGTCACATTTAACTCAAAGCGCCACCGTGACCCCAACAGTGAAATTGATGGGGATATTCTCCAGTTGAGGAGGAGTGAAAACGGGGCTATTTCCCGAAAATGTCTGACTGTTCCCTTAATAAAAGCATGTTGTATGTAGAGAGAGCTTTATCAAGTGCACCTGCTACTGTTGGATGGGAGAAGGTTCATTCAGATCATTATTATTATTATCATAAATGTAAAAGAAGAACGTGGTCGTGTAAACAGGAGAAAGGCAGCTATCAGGCCACTGGTGACCCTTCACCTGCACTACAAGCTTTGCTAAAATGATCACCCGCTCTGTGGTGGTTCATTCCAACCAGCTGTTCCTTTAAGATGGCCAGTTGGATCAAGCAGTGGCACCACATGAGCAGGAAAACATGAGCAATTAACTATAAACATTATTTCTAGAAAACAACAAAAACTTGAAATCTAACACAGACTACCAAGTCACACCATACGAATCACACACAATCTATTGATGAGCCTTAATGCAGAAGACTTGTGTCAATCAGCTGAACATCAAGGGAATTGTAGTCTTGGGTGTGATGGCCTACAAGTTAAAGATAGTGTCTATAGAGACAGTCAGGAAACATGAAGCATATCAAATACACAAAGTACACAATACACCAAGATGGAATACACAACAACAGATAATAATAATAATAATAATAATACATTTTATTTATATAGCGGTTTTCAAAATTCTCAAAGGCACCTGATGCGTTGGAAACATCAGGCTTCAGCCACCGTCCAACATAAAGCATACATCATTTATTATAGTTTATTCACAACAAAACACTCCAAATCCTCATTAAGACCCAGTTGTTGCAATGCTCCTAAGGAGAGGATGATAACAGTAATATTAAACACAATAACCACACAGATGCAAAGACATGGTGTCGGACATTTATTCATTAACAGATGACACCTTGATGTTTATGTTTACATAAAAAAATACCAATGCCTCTATCTGGTACACAAAATATACTTGGTCTAGTACTTCAATAAAGCTAATTGTTTATTATAATACAGTGGGTTTTTTTTTTAAGGATGGCCGTTTTTCAGAAGCAACTGCCAGACACAGAAATCAAAAAAGGAAACTTAGACTACTGAAAAAGGTCAAATTGGGGAAATTCCAAATGTATTCAAAGCCCCAGCAGGCCGAGAGTGAGAGAGGAAGGTCATTTTGTTTTTCACTTCCCATTACACTTATTGCTGTTGGACCCATCCACAGAACCCGTTCACGATGTGTGTTATTCCTCTTAAAGCCAGCCTGCTGCCTCCGGTCTGCTGCTGGGACAGGCCTCAGTAATGGACCAGTGGATTTGTGCAGATCAGGAGGAGTGATGGGAAATCCAGAAAGCCTATTAGTGCTATGCTATTAATACACACACGCACGCACGCACACACACACACACACACACACACACACACACACACGCACACAGAGAGAGAGATGCATGCACTTGCAGGTCCAGACAATGGCTGAACTTTGCAATGACCCGTCCAGTCACACACATGACCCCAGGCCCAGTGTACCTGCAGCGTCACATGGTAATGTACTGGGACACTGTGGGTCCCTTCTGTACAGAATAAAGGTCCAACCTTTGACAAGTGAGAAGGAGCCTGTTGTCTGTTGGCAAGTAATCAGAAGAAATCAATAGCTGACCTCCATTTGAACTAATGTTACTATGAGCCTAACATTGCCAACACATGCTACCAACGCGACATACTAATAACTCTGTATCAGTGCTGTAAATGATATGACTTGATGGAGAATGGAGGCAAATTCAGTATTATCACTTCTTGACTTCCATGGACTATCATGATGCACTTCTGTTGTCCAAACAGAAGGTTCTATTTTCATGATGCACTATCAGAAGAAACAATTGTTTTGTATCTACTTGCGTGTGGAGTTTTGGCTGATACTAATGCATCACTTGGGTCATTTAAAATGTAAGCTGCCTCAAATATTGGTGTTAAACTCAGACAGACGTTTGAGATGAGAAAGAGACGAAGCACCACCCCTCATTCTCCCGTCGACCTTCTCTGGTTGTTTTTCCAGGTGCAGCATCGGATCACAGGGCAGGTGATGGCACTGAAGATGAACACTCTGGCGAGCAACAAAGCTAACATGTTACGAGAGGTGCAGCTCATGAATAGGCTTTGCCACCCCAACATACTCAGGTAGGTAATAGCGTATATATCTAAGCCTGCTGCTCGGTGACCTTAGGTCGGCAGCCTTTTGGATATGAATTGCCATTTTTACATGTTCTTGTTTTTCAGTGTGCCATATCAACATTAAGGTTAACATTGAGTTTAATTATGACACCACATCAAATTTTAGATCTCCAGCAGATCTGTCATTTTATTCCGTCTATAAAACACTCCCCCCCATAATCAGCTGCCATCCTCTTCATACCATAAACATCTGATGCCGTTACTACCCTGCTTTAGATTTGGTGTTGCCTCTAACCATAGTCCACCTCTAGTCTTCTCTTTACGGACTCAGATGCGCAATATCTTCTCTTTCTGACTGTCTCTGCCCGTTCCAGTGATGTTCATCATATTTCTTGCCGTCTCCTCAGGTTTCTTGGGGTTTGTGTGCATGAAGGTCAACTCCACGCCCTGACTGAGGTAAGACCATCTTCTTTTAATATTGTCAGATCTCTGAAGCTTTTAGAAATGTGTTGAAAAGTGTTTCCTTCTTTTTGTCTCCCTCTTCCATTTCCATTAAAAAAAATAAAAATATAATCGTATTTATGGATAAAATAAATTAACTGAAACACCACATGGCAAAATAATTGAATGTTGAAATAACTCAAATGCAGCTCCTCGAGAGAGAATTGGCTGTATGTGTCTGTTTTCAGTGATGGTTTATCAGATAGTTTACACAGGGGTTCTTCCCAGCCACCAATGTTTACATGGTGTGCAGTGGTTACTATGGTTACCACAGAGGTATCGCTAAACATACCTGGCCCCTCCAGCAGAGGTCTCTGTTTACTGTAAGCTGTGCTGGAGTAAACTCTGAGTTTCAATGGTAACAGCAATAAGGAGCATCTCAACATGAACCATGTTCAGGAATCCTGCTCATATTACAGTGACATATATCATATGTTAATATTCATTCATTTACAACTGTGCTTGTATCTTGCAAACGGTAATGCATGATTCATGTGCTGGTGTCTTACTTTAACACACATGCATTTGTGTGTGTGTGTGTGTGTGTGTGTGTGTGTGTGTGTGTGTGTGTGTGTGTGTGTGTGTGTGTGTGTGTGTGTGTGTGTGTGTGTGTTTGTGTGCGTGCTGACTGGGCATCTCCCTGACATGCTGCTGTTTCTCTCTGTAGTATATAAATGGAGGCAACCTGGAGCAGCTGTTGGACAGTGATCTGTACCTGTCGTGGTGCGTCAGGATTGGTCTGTCTCTGGATATCGCCCGAGGGCTGCAGTACCTGCACAACAAGGGCATATTCCACAGAGACCTCACCTCCAAGGTACAGCAGGCAGGAATAAGATGCATTGCGTGGATCATTGATTATGGGTGGGAATCTGTGGACAGAAACTCATTTTACCTCGAGACAATACGCTTCATTGTATTCCGCCATTAATGCTGAAGTTCTGGAGGGAACAGTGTACTGCATCCTGCTGTGTGTGAGTGTCTTTCATCCTGTCGTCTGCAGACAGAAATAGGAAAAGGAAGGCTCAAAGCAGATTAATGACAGGAAACAACCTGAGAAGTGTTTCCCATCCGAAAGTGTCTGTCGCCGTGGCAGTGTGCTATTCAATGAAATGGGACTATTTGTGCTGGTAGGACCGACAATAGCACTGTGTGCAAAATCAGAACTCCCTCGTCCATTTGAAAGAAACCAGCGCAGTGGGGGGGTGGGGGAGGCTCTGGCAAATAGTTGAACGAGGCTCAGCGCTTTGTAACCCAGCGAGGCGCTACAGTGGCCAATCAGATGCACGCAGGCACAGATTTCGGGTGGATTACTGTGCAGTGTTTTGGCATTTAAGAAGCCTTCAAATTCACGGATCCGTTACTCCAACTGGACTTCCTGGATTGTATTTCATGTCTCACCGGTACCTGAAGTGATCACCCTTTGGTTTGTTTTAATGCATGACTAAGTTCAGTCTAAGGCCAATTAATCACAGCTCAAATCCGCCATATAAAGATTGTATCTAGATTGATTTTAGAAAGTCTAGACAGCAAAAAAAAATACATAAATTGCAATTTTTTTACAAATAGGATCTAAAGAGGTGGTTTGAAATGCAAGTCCAATCAGACTTCTACAGAATTGTTTCAGTCCGGACGCTCTGGCTACTCAAATCAGATTTACTACATCTCCGACACCAGTCAGTACTTTGCGGAAGGCACCGCATCTCTTACTGCACAGTGAAGCACGCCATGACTTCAGCACGCAACATTACAATTTACACCGACTAGAAAGTGCGATTGTTTTGGAGGGAGAAGTGAAGGTGCTTCCGCTTCGGAGAAACCCATGCTGATCTCAGATCCGATCTGATCGTTTCGGAAATAACCGTGTGGACAGTCGGTCCTAAAGATTTGATCTGAGAAGCAAATGGGGTCGTCCCGCATCTGATCGTAGCCTAAACACCTGCTTTAGCTCCACCTAGACATTTCCTCCACTTCATGTCGGGCAGGCACGATGTGGAGAAGTCAAGCAGCACAATCACAACGGTTGAGCGGTTGAGACGCAACACAGTCATCAATATCCAGGTGGGGTCCTTGGTACCGATGTCCTCTCGTAAACAGGTGCATGTTTCAGATGACGCTGCAGGTGTAACCCGAAGTTCACAGCTTCCAACTGTAGCCTGAACAGTTCAGAACAGAGGGCTCATGTTACACAGGAGTTATTTCAACACAACCTGGACAAATAAAACCCAGACTGTCTGCATGGCTAGACTAAAGGGTAATTGTACTACATTTTAATTGATTAATAGGCTAATTTCACTTTCCCTGCGCAGAACTGTCTGGTTCGCTGTGATAACGGCATGTTCACCGCTGTGGTGGGAGACTTCGGCCTGGCTGAGAAGATACCTGATTACAGGTCAGTGAAGGGAAATCCATAATCTTGGTGTCTTTTCTTCCTGCTGCAGTCTAATAACAAACCATTCATGAAAGAATTGTAGTCAGCAACACAGTCTGATGTCATTCTTAGCTAGCCTGTGAGCCTAGCCGTATGTGCAAACACAGCTGCCAAAAGATGACTCATAAATCATTATTTTAGGTTCCAGTATTGTGAGCTGACAGCTGATTTATTTCAACAAACACATCTGTGTCCATTGAGGAGCCAGTATACAGCTGTCATCATCAGAGGTTATTTATGCTGAACCCATCTCAGTCTGTCTGTTGTGCATTATATGGCGATGAATGACTTATTGTGCAGAACCAGGTCTTCATCCGACTCCGGAGATGACAACATGCTTTCATTAGTTGGTGATTCTTGGTACAGAAGTGTCGTTAATATTTTGTTCCTCTTGGGAATAAGGATGGGAAAGAATCAATATAATATGAACCAACACAACAACAAAGCGTTGAAAAGAACCACAGAGTTAAAACAAATGAACATTACAAGCTCAACAAAGACGTGTTGCAGGGCTGTGGCTGGAACATAACAAATATTACAGATAAAATGATAGCACAAGCTCACAGCTGATTCCGACTCCTGTAGTGACTCTGACTGAGCGCCTTGCTTTCTTTGCAGTGATGGAGTGAGGAAGCAGTCTCTGGCCATCGTGGGCTCCCCCTACTGGATGGCCCCTGAAGTTCTGAGAGGGGAGCTGTACGATGAGAAGGTAAAGCTGCACAGCTCACACAAACACCCACTGGACCACAGAACACTATTAAAGCACAACACATTCATCCTCTCACAAATGAAAAGTTGAATTCTTAACAATAAAACCCACCCTTTGGACCTTTTAGTACACTCATGGTTTTTACTTTGTCTGGTAGGATCAGTGGCTAAAGTCAACTAATGTTAGCAAACTACGGATAGATGTTACTGGCTACCACACTATCTGGTGCTACTTTTATGCTATGTTATAGCGGTCGGATTAACATTCCAATGGTTTTATTAGGAAATTAAACAATATTAAACACACAGTACCTCACCAGGAGAACCATTTCACTCACTCTGTCAGGTAGCCCAGTGGTCCAGTCAAAAATACTTATTGTTCATGTGTAATGTGCAAATTCAAGTTGGTAAAATACTTGTAAAATACCGTAACCGTTGTCTTAACCAAGTGTATTGTCTGGTTTAACACATCGACAGTGAGCTTGGGAGAGATTTGGAGGCAACATCGGGCACTAAAACTCAATCGGGGAGTGTTGACCCTGATATGAATTCAACTTTTCTAATGATTTAAACATCAGAAACTTGGTATCAATCCTCGACAACCAATGAGGTTTCCGTTTACCTCTGTGTGTGCATGCTCAGAACTAACATGCACTCCACTCCTCTGCTCAGGTGGACGTTTTTGCGTACGGCATCATCCTGTGTGAGATCATCGCCCGGATTGAAGCCGACCCTGACTTCTTACCCAGGACAGAGGTAGCCTCCATGCCTGTGATTTAGTCGGTTGGTGTAGTGATGTAAAGGAGTGATGTGTCGCTCCCTCACAGACAGAAACATGTTGCTACTTTGGTGGGAAGAACGATATTGTCTATGTCAATGTTCCAAACCGCGTTTGAGAGCCATGGGAACTCATTGCAGTTTGACATTTGCAACACAGCAACACGATGTGGAGGAATCAATGTGTTACACTGAAACACTGTGTGTGTGTGTGTGTGTGTGTGTGTGTGTGTGTGTGTGTGTGTGTGTGTGTGTGTGTGTGTGTGTGTGTGTGTGTAGGACTTTGGTCTGGACGTGGATGCGTTTGAGAACATGGTTGGGGATTGTCCAGCTGCGTTCCTAAGCCTCGCTGTCACCTGCTGTAATGTAAGTGCTCACACACACACACACACACACACACACACACACACACACACACACATACACACACACACACACACCGTCTCATTGGTCAGTTGCCCTCGTCTGACACCACCTTGGACAGTTGGACCTGTCTGAGCCACTGTGTCTTTGGTGACAGCGTGTTACTATGTTCCCGAAGTGATTGTATTATTGATGTTAACATACTCATTCTTTGTGTGTGGATCTTTGTCCTCGTGTTGTTTTCAGATGAGTGCAGAGAGGCGACCCTCGTTCTCTGACATCGTCTTCACATTGGAGGGCATGGAGAGAGAAGAAGAGAGAGAGACAGCCATTGCACTCGGTAAAAATGATTAAATAGATTACATTTTCTTATGTCTTCATTAAATGTAAAATATGTTTTTTACAGCACTGTTGGTGTGGTCATGGCTTTTCTCCTGAATACTCTGATCTGTCCCCTGTCTTTGAGTGCAGTTAGTCTAGTGTTAATGGACATGGATATAAGATAGCATAGAAGGCCAACATTTTGATGGTGTACAGCTTTTCGGTTTAACCAACACCCCCTCCTAATGTGGGTAAGGCACTGGAGGATGGCTGTTTTGTAATCTCTGACCTGGTATCGAACGTCCTCATGCAGATAAACCAGCAGAGCATCAAACAATATTTGTTTTTTACAATAAAAATAATACTACCAGTTACAAAATGTGTATGATACAAAATGGAGTAAATACCCTCGGTTTTGGCCCAAGGACTTCAAAAGTCTTTGGGCCAAAACCCCCCCAAAGACCCAGATACTTTGTTGTTTCTCCCTATTCATACATCTTTACTTGGAGCATCTTAACCGTCAGATACATACATGGTTAAAAACTAAACATCACCAAACCACTGGATAATACTGTTTACGTTGTTTACGCTTCCACTTAGTTGGTAGCCCTCCTTTGAAGCTTCCTGTCTGGCCTTCATTGGTGGTACATCAGTCACAGGATGTCTCTATAACAGTTAGCGTTGTTGCAGTGTCTGCACTGACAACCTGTTTCCTATGCTGACTCTGACAAGGATCAGACCAGAGGAGGTTAAACAAAGATGATATTTTTACCTTATCTCACCATTCAGTGGATATAGAAGCACATAGGATTACATGATGATAAATGAAAGAATAATCGCATTAAGGTTTTCATCATGAAATGAACACTAAGTAATATGAGATTAGAAAAAAGGAATAAAATCATATCTGAGATCAAAACCCTCTTAGCTCAATACAAGGAAATAAATCATAGGAACTTATCAAAGAGAATGAAACTTTAATCAATCAAAACCAAATGAATCTAAGTGAGGAAAAACCACATTACTGATAAAAAAGTAAATGGCACTTTAAGAGACCACTTACTAGACTATATGGCTCATGGTCACAAGAGACACGTAGCGTAAATGTCAGTTAGGCGAGAAAACGCCTGCAGAGGACTCAAAGGACTGTTTGAGTGTCAGCCAGGTGCATTAACCACAGAAGGGCCTCACTTCCTGCTGCTGCTCAAGTTGTCAGTTAGTGGCAGAGTTCATCTGCATTACACAGCAGTACCACAGTTTCACAATGTTGCATAACGTTTCCAAGTATTTGTTGAATTTACAATTTGCTAAGTCAATAAATGAATTAATTGACTATAATAAATAGAGAGGTAGGTTTGGGTGGGGTGTGTCTCGGACGTTTTAGCTGGCTAGCTTAACCACAGGGTGGGCATTGCCTTTGATTTCCTGTGCAGCTTTGCTGTAGCCACTGATAACGACTGTAAATGTGTTTACGTAGTAGTTGACCGACTTGCCCAGTTGGCCTTGGCTACAGGTTGTGTCAGAGATGGGTTTCCCCTCTCTGGTTCTCCCTGGGAGAGTCAGCTTACTTGAAGGCCGACTCGCATACAGACTAGGGTTGAATCCTGGGAAATGAGATCCTGGTATTTCCTGGAAATTCTACCCAGAATCGGCCTTCTTTCACCGATAAAAATACATGCTGGAACCAGGCATTTACCTTTACCAAACCTCATTAACAGTGGCACACAATTAAAACCACGAGATGTATGATTAATACTGCTAAGAGCATATGATGAACAAGAGGCTGAAACCGCTCTGGATAGTTTGGTTAGTAGTGTACATTTAAAGGGAATTGTTCTAGAAATTAGTACCATATCATACACCACACAAGTCTTCCCATGTTATCTGTATTTTCTACACTTCTTTGTTACATTCTGTGACTTGTTCACTTACATGTCTCCCTCCCTCCCTCCTTCCCTCCCTCCCTCCCTCCCTCCCTTGCTCAGAGCCAGTGGCGGTAGAAGCCAGCCCGAATCGGCGCTGCAGCTCTCCTTGTCTCCCCGGTGACCAAAGCCAGCAACGACAAGGCTTGGCGAGGAGCCAGTCGGACATGTTACCCCCGGCAACCCTGACCCCTCCTCTCCTCGGGACCCCTGTGCGGGTCAACCCCTTCTCTCTCAGACAGGACCTGAATGGGGGGCGTTGTAAACTTTTAGACACACCTAGCAAGTCCGTCATCTCCCTGACCTTTACCCTCCCGGCGCTTCGCGACCCGTGTTCGTCCCCCTACCTTCTCAGAGGGATGCCAGGGGTGCGAGCTCTGCCAAGGAGATGCCAGTCGCTCCCCTGTACTCCAGAGCTCAGCCGGACTGTAGCCTTGCCACGAGACACTGAGGGGAAGGAGAAGGATGTCAGAGCGGCGCTTAGAAGAGGGACAGTGGAGGACGTGGAGGACGTGGAGGACCTGGAGTACGTGGAGGACGACATGAGGAAGGAGACAGGGTTGTCAGAGAAGACAGGCGAAAGGTTGCAGGTCGAGCAAATGGAGATAACTGAGAAGAGAGAGTTGTTGGAGGAGGAGGATGGGATGGGAGAGGATTCAGGGCTTCTTGTGGAGCTGGAGATAGTGTCTCTGGAGCGGCTAGAGGAGGTGGAGGAAGAGGAGGGTGTATGTCTAACAGAACCCATGGACTGTACCAAATCTCCAGAGCCAGCAGATGGAGTCATGGACTCCACGCCTAGAAGACCCCTGCTCACCTCCGCTTGTTCCTCCTCTTTACAGACCAATGGCTGGCGACTTCCCATCTCCAACGGACCACCCTCCTTGCCTGCTCTACCACAACTGGACAACAACAACGGCTCGGCCCTTGTAATTGGCCAGCAGGTGCAGTGGGGTGGAGGAGGGCGTGCTAATGGTTACAGTGGAGCCCAGGTCCAGTCCTCTGACCCTAGTGGCCACTCTGAGCAGGATGAGGTAATTTCCTGTCCAGGCTGCTGTCTAGTAGGTCTGAGTTTTCCCTCTGTGTGCCTCCGTGGTTCAGCTGCTGTGCCTGCCCCCCGCCGAAGGGCTTCGTTGCCACGGCAGCGACCCTACCGTAACCTCAACGGTACCATAACTGGTGGCAGCGCTTCCTCGTCAACAACGGCCTCCACAGCAACCAAAGCTCTACTGTGTCGCAGCACAAATGGACTAGTAGTGGGTGGGCCCTCGGTTCCATGTGAACCTGGCCGGTCCCTGCCGGAGGCCCAGACATAGAGCCGGAGTGCAACACGTCATGTTGTGAAAACCACGCCCACCAGAGGGGAAAACAATCGTCGACAAAATATGCAACCAAGGGCTGAAAGGCTAACAAAATGCCAGTAGCTAGCTAAAACGATAGATTTCAGCATATCAGAGGATTATTTTTATCCCCCTATGTCTACCTGGGGTGTAGCTGATAACTAAAATAATGATGGGACAAGTTAGCTGTCAGCAAGCTAATGTTAGCTATGTGTTAGCAAGTTGCTGTAGCTTGCTGAGGCAAACATAATATGGCATAGTTTTCTGATGTATCCACATCCCACAATGACATAAGTTGCATAGAGAGCCATCAATTGTTTTCTCCTCCGGTGGGGGTGAGATTTATTTGTGCTGTGCCTCTTTAAGCCTGCTGATTTTGAACATGTGACACGCACCAGCACTAAATGTTAGCGTTCGGGCTTAGCAGCACTAAATGTTGCCGTGCTAACTCTGAGAACCCAATGCTGAGATGCTGAAGAAGGTGGTGGTGTAACGTAAGAGGTGGTGTAAAGCAGCCACAATACCGCTGAACCTGACAGGGTTCTAACACAATGGGCTGAGCAGGACTATAAACTGAACACTGAACAGTCATGGCCAACTACACTCATCACTGCTGATCCGAACAGAGCAGCTAGCCTGACTCTCAGTGATGCTCACTGAACACAGTCTGCGTCCGACTGTGCTGGCTTCACTTCTGGAGGCTGTCATGGGGAGAGGAGGTGTGCGACTCATTTAACAAGTAAACTTGCAGTTTATTACAACTTGGATCTTATTTGCGTAGTTATGGCCGTCATTTCTATCAGAAATAATTGACAATGTATTGTCCAAGCTAATGGCTGAGATCCGTGAACACGTGACATGATTAAAAAGAAGTTAGTCAAACTGGTTTGGGAGGACGGTAAAATAATGACCCACGCTGTCTGTGGACTGTGGTGGATGTTTACAATGGACACAGTAAAGTGGTGGTCTGACTGCTCGTGCTGGTTCCCTGTCAGATTAGATCGAGACTGTGTTCCCAGTTTTCAGCATTTATTTTATTCAGTATAGATATAAATGATGGCCCAAACTACAAAATATCCTTTAATCTGTATACTACTTTTTGTAACCGGCAGTGGAGGAAGAACCTTTTGTAATTCATTGTGCCTCCCATTATGGAGGAAGTTTAGGAGGAATAAAAAAGGCCCACTACTGATGGAAACACTACACTGGAACTATATGGAGTGACCAGTTAAACACAGCGTGGCTGCAGGGCCATAACCATATGTAAAAACACTGTTTTTGATTATATTTAATTGACTAACAGTAGCTACAGGGGCAATATTTATACAATGAGTAAAGATGATTTACTTCCTACATTTTTATAGCAGTTGACCTGCATATGTGTGTGCGTGTGTATGTGTGTGTGCGTGTGAGAGAGAGAACAAGAGAGAGAGAGAGAGAGAGAAGCTGGTATATGTTGCTTTGGGGGACTTAATGGAAGAAACTTCCTGGGCTTGTCATGTAAATTCTTTATGTTTGCACTTCAGTTTTCAGCACTTTGCAGTAAGACACCAGGCTTTTACTTAACGGTGCTTTATTTAAATATGTGCTACCGGTGTTTGTAATGTGTGTGTGTGTGTGTGTGTGTGTGTGTGTGTGTGTGTGTGTGTGTGTGTGTGTGTGTGTGTGTGTGTGTGTGTGCGCGCTTCTGGCCCAACAAACTACACACACCTTTCATCCTTTGACATCCACTCCCCCTCACATGTATCTTGTGTTTTTACACGTGCATTTTGATTACACTGATGTAACTTAAAAGTGATATGTGAAGCAGGTATGCATATTTATTGTACAGATCATTCCACACACTGTGTGTGTAAGTGCTTTTGAACGAATGGTAGAGTGACAGATACTTGCAGGATAACTTTTTCATCCCTTCATTTCTGATGTTAAACCGATTCTCGCTTTATTTCTATGTTCTGTTCTTCTATACAGCCAGAAACCTGCGTGCAATAATCTGGTAATAAATAAATATGGTCGTGCACAAACTTCTGTGCTGTTTGTATTTTATTTTCAAACATTTACTAAATAGTTAAATGTGAACAAGAACTGACGGAGGGGGGTTGAGAAACAAAAGTAAAAATTCTCAACCATGCCACATATCTACCAAAAACCACAGCACCTGCACTGTCACTCACAAGCCGGATAAATGTGTCAATAAAATATGTCTTTGGTCGGTTTCAGGTATTAGCATGAAAAAAATACTCCTAGTTCAAATTATATTATTAGTATTCTTTTTTTTCATCAAACGACACACAACCTTACTCTTTATTTTGTCCCCTTTCACTCAGCAGCTCTGAGTTGGGACACAACACTAATAACGGTATGTTCTGTTTGTTTCCAGTTTCAATTCATAGGGGTAATTGTTGGGCACTATTTCCTGCAGTCTGCTGCCATTTCTTGTAAATGGTGGAGGGAGGAGTTCTGCAGGGGGAGAGGATATAGCAGCTCAAGTCTGATAAACAGCCTTTTGCTGCCATATGGAGGATTATGCCTGACTTATTTTCATAAAAGTAAATGAATTAGAGTTTTTAAGTCAGTACACAGCGTGACAGCTGTAAACGTACAAATTAGACATTTTAGAAAGGTCTACAAATCCAATATAAAAAAACAAAATATTTAGCAACAAACATAAAATGAATTAGTTTAGATCGGGAATTCCTCAACATCTCAGTACAGTGGTGTTGCAATATTTGTATTTTTAGTTGCAAGATTATATGACATTTTAAAGTAGTCGTTCTGGTTATTAAAATGTAATTCTGCTCATGTAAAATATATTAATCATTTATATTGTTTTTACTGTCTCTCTAATATTGTCCAAAGACCCTGTTCCAAAGTCTGTCTCATTATTCTCACATGGTGATAAAACATGACAGAAAACGGCTTAACAGTGCAGCAACATCAGTATATTTAAGCTGTCACACATCCCGCTTTAAAGTTCCAGTTTCACTGTGATGTCCACTGTATAACTATTTAGTATGTGTCGTTTTCTGAATGGAGACATCTGACAAAGAGAAGCAGCAGAAATACTCTGAACTGTACCAGCGCCTGCACTCAGTATTACTACCACGGTAGGTCATGATACTACTACTGTCACTTCCAGGTACATACTCTTATTTGTGGAGTCAACTAGAACATGTTTACATGCTTTAATGTTCCAAGGACACATGTTGGCCTCCCGCTGGCTGTATTCGTCCTCTTTCTGAAATGCTCCGTTTTAGCTACTGTCTCTTTAAGAACTCTCGGAAAGCTCAGTCTTCTCTGATTGGTCGTCTGCTCTGTCAGCGTCATTGCAGCCAGAGAACTACTGTGACTTACTGTATCTGCACTTCTACCATTAATATCTCCACAATAATTGCTTCTTAACCAAAAACATATTCCCACAGAAATCTGATCCAAAACCAGGGAGAAAAGAATATCTGACACCAATATAATAATAGAGCAACAGAGGAGGATTCCTCTCCCAGGATGGACAGAAGTACAATAGATATCATGTGTACAGAATGAACATTCCCATTTTAGGACATTCTGGAGATTGTTTTGGGCACATGTTTAGGAATCTTTAGTATTGTCTTAACGCATTTTTCCCATTTTAGGACATTCTAGAGATTGTTTTTGGGCACATGTTTAGGAATCTTTAATATTGTCTTAACGCATTTTTCCCATTTTAGGACATTCTAGAGATTGTTTTGAGCACATTTTTAGGAATCTTTAATCTTGTCTTAACGCATTTTTCCCATTTTAGGACATTTTAGCATTGTTTTGAGACGTTTTTAGAAAATCTTAACTTTGTTTTAACTCGTCTTCTCCCAGTTTTAAGAAAACCCTTAGTACGCTTTGACTAGTGTTCGCACCTCACCTACACATACACACATCAGCACATCCGTAAGCACATTGTCAGACCCAAGATGAATACCCCCACAACCCTCTCGCCATGGATTGATGTGGTTGGAAGAAAGTGCATCCCCACATGGAGAAAGGAAGGATTCATGGACCTATCACATACGACCCTCCCCACTAAAGAACAGAGACAGACCCTGTTGAAAATCCTTCAACAGAGACTGGAGATGGCTGAAGTGGAGACAGGCAGAAGAGGATGGTTTAGAGCCAGATCAAACAAACTGGAGCAAGCAAAAAAGCTCTAGCGATCGGAAGACAAGTGGTAGACGGAATGAACAGGATGAAAGTCGCTCACATGGCTCCTGTGTCCACTGTTGCTGATCCGCCCTTAGTTCACTTTCTAGACCTAGAGACCACAGCCGCACCCACACCAGCATGGAAGACAATAGAACAGAGTACCCTCTATCCATCCCTCACCACCCTCATCAAACCCCCGCCCTATGCAGCAGGAAATCCCTTTAGGACCCAGATACAGGCACCTGCACTAGAAATAAAAGGAGGAACGCTGGATGTCGCGTCTACAATGACCGATCATGCTGTGGGCGTCCTCACAGCACAAATAGAGTCCCTCACCGAGACAGTGAAGACACACCTAAAGGATGGAGAAGGAGTGACCAGGGAAAAGAGGCTACGACAGACAAGCGGCTATGAAGACAGCCAACACGGAAGTTCAACCTCATCTCTCCATCCAGTGGGACACACCTCAAGCCCTGCAGGAGCAGGAGGATATGAGCCAGAATGGCACCTGAGAAAGGAGCCCCCTGTCAACAGCCACAACCGTAGCAGCGCCTACTGGAATGAAGTGGACGCTGACAGGTCACACACCATCCACCAGAGGCAAAGGTCTCCCTCACCCCTCGATCTATCCAACGACAGTGCCGAAGACCAAGGCTCGACAGGACTTCAACAGGAAGGGCCTCAGAGGCCCCTCGACCTACCATTCCGAGGGACAGTCCCGTTCCCAGAACATCTCACACTAATGGGGAATAACGGCGCGTCAGCCGAGCACCAGCACAACCTCAGATCCATGAGCCGTCAGCACCCACCGCAGGCCCCTCAAGGTTTCCAAGCCCCTTTTCTGACACTACCCAATGGACAGCATCAGTACCAACCATTCAGCATGAAGATGATGGTCGACAAACTACCATCGCTCACAGACAGAGGCGGACCATGGCTGAGGGTCTTGAATACCCACCACATGACAGCACACATTCAGGTCATACACACACACACACACACACACACACACACACACACACACACACACACACACACGCACACACACAGGTGAGCAGAGAGAGACAGGTGAGCAGAGAGAGAGAGAGAGACAGGTGAGCAGAGAGAGAGACAGGCAGGTGAACAAAGAGGGAGAGAGACAGGCAGGTGAACAGAGAGAGACAGGCAGGTGAACACAAAGACACAAACACACACATACTACACAAAACAGCTCTAGGTCAAGCATCGCATGTCGCTACTCCTAACTACACAAAACCATTCAATTTGGATGGTTCTGAAACAAATGGGATGGTATCCGCAGTATTGTTCCAGAAAAGGAGGGAGGTAGGAGATCCAAAACTGGATCACATTGAAAAAGGACAAACAAGATGCACAAGACATCTAGCAGTAGAAAAATCGGATCTGACAATGGCACACATTTTTGCAAACAAACACTTACAAGAAGTTTAGAAGTATCTAGGCATAACACTCACATGGATCAGTCCATCACATCAGTCCAATTTTTTGGGTCTGCTTGTTCATCCCTTAACATCACAGCTCCTGACGGCTCGGTGACCAAAACTGACGGCGCGGAGTAACGAGCTTGCAGACAACCCAGGGATTGATGAACCCCTCACTAACTGGTTGGGTAATATGAATGGCAAATGAAAAAAAAAAAATGAAAAAAAAATGCATTTTTGTCCATATTAACCACCCTCTATATTACAGCTCCCATACTCGTCTGTATAGGCTATAGATTATTTCATGATTGCATTATTTTATAACAATTTCATAACGACCGCATGTTTAGACTATTACATAGTTAGTGGGTTTAGATAAAAAGCTCCCGTACCGACGTGACGGGGTTTCCGGTTCCAGCTTACTACAGACACGGGGTCAGAGGACTCCCATGGGACATATAGGTTGTTGTGTTCAGTGTATAATTGTTTTCATACAAAGTAAATATTTTTTTTACTTAAATGTCAAACCACTTTTCGGCTCATTTTTGGAATCTCTGACTTGAGGACAAAGGACGCGGATCGGCAGGCACTCCCACGGGCCCAAATGAAATAAGGTTTGCAGATCCTTTTGAACAAAACTGCTAGGTAGATTCAGGACAATTAGGTGGAAGTGCTTGACGATTCGTTTCCCGGAGGCCTGAGGATTAGAAAAAACCTATAAACTGGTATACATGGTAAATATGGTCACATTTTTGACTACGGTTGAATGTTAAGAGTGAAGACATAATTGCACAGTGAATACAATAACTACTGTATACATATCTGTGTGAAATCCAAAATGCAGTTGGTTGTTCATCCAGAGACGTGACGGATCAGTGGCCCCTTCACAGCTTTATTGGACTCATGGGTTGGTAAATACAAACAATGGTTTAACACAGTAATAACAGAAATCTCCATTTTGTCCAGCATACTCATCTTATGAGGATGCTGCTGCATCCCCTGTATCAGGACCCTTATCACTAAACTCATAGCCACTGCACTGACACAGGAAAGCCAGCCTCTGATGATGCCACTATTGAGTACTGAACTCATTAACGTAGATGACTCTTCTGACGAAACTGACGATTTTGATGGACCGACAATCAAAGCCCTCCCTGATTGTTTCGTCAACTATGTGTGATTGTTTATACCAAAAATTGGTATAAAAGGAGGGATTGAAGAGTATTATGATTTTAAAGTGGTAAAATTGATAGAGAAGTGTTTTTAGGATAATATTCTATTGAAGAGTATTATGTTTTTGAAACTATGTAATTAATAAAGAAATGTCTGCATGGAAATATTCCATTGCACCGCTATGATTTTGGGAACTATGTAATTAATAAAGAAATGTCTGCATGGAAATATTCCATTGCACCGCTATGATTTTGGGAACTATGTAATTAATAAAGAGATGTCTGCATGATAATATTGAATTGTACCGCCAGGATTTAGTGAGAGACACTCAATATGACCAGTTGCATTGAACGCACCTGAGAAGGTTACGTGCCTGGAGGTGGGGTCATAATGGCGTAGTGAGACACCGGAGACTTTTGTTTTTCTCGGATGCTAATGAAGACCCCCCCAGTCCCCCCACAGACAGGGCGGGGAGTTTTTTGGCGCAACGAACTTTGCTCCTATCGCCAGGAGGGACGCTGCAAGGTGCCGGCTGTGCACCAATGGACATTACTTACTTTTTGAACCAATGGGATAATTTCACACCTTTTCGGGTGCTATATATTCAATGTGCGTCTTTTGTTCAGGATTCGACGGTGGAAGCGAGAGACGGGTAACTGCTAGCAGACTGTGGATCGCGGAAGCCGGCAAATCCTCAGCTGAGATTTTTGTACTTTCTATCACAACGACTTTTTACTTTATTAAATGCACTTTATTGTAACTGTTCGATCCACGACGTCCTTTGTTCATCCGGAGCCTTTCTGAAACACGACAGGAGCAACACAAAAAGGCTCATTTTTGGTTCAGAAGATTTTGTTTCTCTTTGGATTTACCTTGTTAAGTTCTTCGAAAAAGCTCCGGATGAACAAAGGACGTTGTGGATCGAACAGTTATAATAAAGTGTATTTAACAAAGTAAAAAGTCGTCATGATACAAAGTACAAAATCTCAGCTGAGGATTCGCCGGCTTCTGCAATACACAGACTGCTCGCAGTTACCTGTCTCTCGCTTCCACCGTCGAATCACGAACAATAGACGCACATCAAATATATAGCAACAGAAAAGGTGTGAAATCATCCCATTGGTTTAAAAAAGTAAGTAATGTCCATTGGTGCACAGCCGGCACCCTGCAGCATCCTTCCTGGCGATAGGAGCAAAGTTCGGTGCGTCAAAAAAGATGTTCCAAGAGGCAGAGAGGGTAGTCGAAGAGGAGAAACAACGCATCCTGAAAGAGAAAGAAGAGCAAATACGCAAAGAGAAAGAGGAACTGGAGAGGAAACTACAGGAAAAATATGAACAACAGATGAATAAAATTAATAAACAACTCCAGGCTGAGAGAGAGAGGGAGAGGAAAGAGAGACAGGAGGAAATGAAGAGAGAGAGGGAGTGTATGAATGAGGAGAGTAGGAGGGAGAGGGAAGAGAGAGAAGCAGATAGAAAGAGAGATAGAGAGGAGAAAGAAAAGGAGATGGCAAACATGATGAATAAAATGAGGGAACAGCATCAAAGAGAACTGAGAGAAGGAAGAGTACAGGTGCAGTCAAGGTATGAAGATGAGGCCAGAGAGGAAGCTGAGGGGTTAAATCCATTACGTCCTCTGGTAATAGTTGGTGAAGTAGTAGTTGATGGTGGGAAAGCGATAGTTAAAGGAGTAAGAAATTTAGGAAGAACAATTGGGGGCTGGTTCTCATGATGTCTCAGGCATCTAAAATACAAAGGAACCCTCCAGAAGCTCCCAATCATGAATATATGAAATAGAAATTATTTCATCCACAGAACTCAAATCTAAATTTCTCTCTTTTGATTATCGGAATGAATGATAATAAACCAAATTGTATTAATCTAAGTAGAGCTAGAGACTATTGGGTAGTCAGGCATCATAGTATACTCTCGAATTGATATCTTTTTTTAATGATTTCTTCTTAATAAGGCCTAAAAATGTATTCAGTGTGTAAATTAACATTTCAAAGTATTGCATGTTCGTTGTTTTATTATATCATTAACATTTTAATCAACTGCACAGTTTGTCCTCAAAGCATCCTTTTCACAAGTTAAGTAATGCTGTATGTGTTCATATACTAAACTGAACTATTAATAAACGTGTGATATTAACACCAGAACCTTTTTCAGAGTCATAATTAACTCCTCAAGTCTTCATCTAGAGTTTAACTCACTACTTTATATGAAACAGTAGTTCTTTACTTTGTATGTTTTAAAGTTGCTCTGTAAATCACCTTCTCTGTGTTCTGCTTCTATATAAGAACTAAAAAACCAAAGGGAGACATTTATATTCTATTTGATTTTACTCCTATTATTGCATTCATGTGACAATATACCATCCTGGTATGAATCTTTCTTTTAATAAACCCCATCAACTATAGCCTGACGCGTTGGAAGTGCACAAACCATCTCTGCAGCTCATTGGGAGCTCTGATCAAACTTTTCTGCAGAAGTACAAATTAGGTATAATTGGGCTGCTCACACAGAATGTGCCATGGCTCAAAGGTTCCGTGGCCTGATTTCGGTCGTCATCTGCACTTTTGGTTTCTAATCTATTTTCTCAGCGTACCGTGAGCTAATCTGGCGGGAAAGACACTGAAAAACTGCTATAAACAACATAAATGATAAATCATATATGATATAAATGATCTCTTTCTGATAAATGATAAAAATGTACATCCCACACATGCTTCTGACTTCCCTCCGCTCTCTCCCTGCTGGTCTCCCGGAGTTATAATTCCCTGTTTCCCCTCCCACATGATTAAGTTTCAAAATCCATCCACTATATTTACTCTAAAATGCCTTATGTTTTTAAATTGCGTTCTTATTCCACATATTTGTAATTCCAAACAGAGAGAGAGTGGGATGGGCAGACACACACACACACACACACACACACACACACACACACACACAAACAAGCAGACAATAAAACAGAGAGACAGAGATTAGCACGATAGAAAACAGCAAAGTATCAGAATCTCTTGTTGGCCTTCTGCGGTGAACAGCCAGGCTTCTGCTCGAGCAACAATTGACATAACACATCAAGTAAGAACCTGATGTAACTCTAAAAATGGTCTAAGAGGTGGAGGAGGATGGAGCTGAGGGGGGCTGAATGAAAGCTGGTTGCTGAAACACACCCACCAAGCTCAAAGCACATAGAGTACATGCCATGCTTTAGAGCAGACATGTCAAACTCAAGGCAGGCCACTTCCGGCCCTTGGTACACTTATATATCCGGCCCCTGAGAAAATATCACATGTCTGTCATTAAGTGGCCCGTCGGTATAGAGGACGCACAACGCTGATACTAAAAGTACCAAAATACACTGCAGCAGCCAGCATGCCAAGACCTGCAAATCCAGCTGCACCTTTCCGCTACTCTATTGCACACTCGTCAGAGGTCAGAAGTCATCTACACTCGTAGCTGATGTGAACATCCAAATGGAGCTAATAGACCTCCAATGTAATGACACACTCAAGGCAAAGTAAGACTCTGTGGGCGCTGCACACTTTCCAAGCTTCATCCCCGAAACGAAGCCTCAACTCTGCCTCCAGGCTGTTCAAATGCTCGGCATGTTTGGAAGCACATACCTGTAAGAGCAGCTTTTCTCTTTATTGAAGATGAACAAAAACCCACACAAGAGTTGTCTCACTGATGCACACCTTCACTCCATCTTGAGGGTTTCCACAGCACAGAACCTAACCCCAAACATTAATGAACTGGCAGCCAAGAACATATGCCAAACATCTGGCTATGACACGTGGATACACAAAGAATGTAGCCTACCGAAAAAATGTTTTGTTTTAGCACTTTATCCATTATCCTTCCTTTCCTGTTTAATGAATGTTGACCCTGTTTGGCCCTCAACGTAGTGCCAGTTTTTAATTTTGGCCCTCTCTGTGATTGAGTTTGACACCCCTGCTTTAGAGAATCAAAGCAAAACAGAAGTGTGGAGAAAATGTGTGCTCCAACCAGATGTAACAAGTTGTAAAATATTCACTTCTACACATAGTCTAGAATCATTCCGAGCGATCATTAGCTCTGCAGTAACTGTCATTTTTACTGTCACAAAAGCAGATACAACTAAGAACTATTTATTCCTGTGCTGCAACTCTCACATTTATAAGCCAACAAATTGCCTGCAATGTAGAAGTTCTGCCCTCATAAATCTCCAGACTTCTACCCCTTTGAAAGGGGTCAGACTAGAGTCAAGATGAGCCCCACTCAGGTGAAGAACCAATTCATGATACGTCATCATCACATAACAACAACAAAGGTTGGTCACACTCAGCAGCTCTGAGTCGGGACACAACACTGTTAACAGTATGTTCTGTTTGTTTCCAGTTTCAATCCATAGGGGGAACTGTTGGGCACTATTTCCTGCAGTCTGCTGCCATTTCTTGTAACTGGTGGAGGGAGGGTTGAGCAGCGGGTGAAGTGTGGACACATTTACCCATGCTGCTCCATTTTCATTTGTTAGGCGGAGCAGAAGGGTAAAGTAGAAGTGCTGCCTTTTCCTGTTTATACTGAAGGGGAGGGGGAGCTTTGTGCTGCTCTGAAGAAGTGCTGCCATTTCTTGTAAATGGTTAGGGAGGGGGAGAGCAATGTTTAAGGTGTACAGAGAACACAGGGACTTTCTGTAAATACAGCAGGGCTGGATACAGAAGTCAGATAATGAGGATACAAAATGTGACACTGAATAAGCCTTTTTTTAAAGGCTGAATTCAAAAGAGAACATACAAGTCAAACAACAGTGGGAACTTACAAAGGAAAGTTAAGTTTTAGGAAACACTGTGACAAATAAGACAGCATGTGGTCATCAAGAAAAACTTTCTCTACACAAGTTTTATATTTATCTGGGATATACTAGTCATTATCATGACTGTATTCAGAGTTAAATGATTGTCTCTTTTATCAGTTTTTATCAATCTGAGGTCATGTACGTGTTTCTGAAAAGGCTCAAGGCTGAAAACATTTGAAAGTACTCTTAAAAATGTATACTACACTAAAGCTCTAGTAATAACTGAATGTGTTATGTGACAAAGCTTGTGAGATATGTTTAAGCTAATAGTAATACTAATGTCTCTTGCTTTCTTTGTCAAGCCAAGACTACGTAGACTCATCCAAAATGATTCAAGACTGTTTATTTCATTTCGTATATATTCTCAGTTATACTTATACACTTAAAAAATCATTCCATAACCAAAACCTCCATAAAAAGCTTTAGTTTCCCTTTCTGTTTGTGGGTGTGGTTTAGTACTTATAGGGTCATTCTAACAGAGCTGCAGGAGACACACTCTGAACCGTCTGAACTTCAGCTGCATTTTCTTCTCCACTCTTTAACCCAAACATGGCCAGAAACTTAGGTAAGTCAGATCCTGTATCCATGTTTTAAAGTACAGTTATTGTATGGTGATATAGCAGTACTACTGCTCAATCTAATTTCATGAGATGTTCCTCTGTACCTCCTATAAACTAATACTTTATTAGACTGACTGGGTAGAACTGCTAATAAATTATCTAGTTTTTCTGACTTTAATACCAAGATTGTAACCTGGGATTCTGGAATACTTCTTTTCCCTTAAAATCCTGATTTGTTGATCACTAGAATATGTAAAATGAATGATGCATAGTTGAGTCAGATGAATGCAGTTTTTGTTCTTAAGAATGTGAGTCAAAAGTTAATTTGTTCTGTTTTTGTCATTGTATTGTTATTTGATAGGGAGGTTGAATGGTCTTTTGGAGGGAGGTTCAGTTGAACCTTTTCTTTGATGTATTAAGTGATGTGAGTGACATAAACTGTTTTATTATGAACATTTTTATTTTATCAAGAAAAATGTTTATTGTTAAAATCTTAAGACACCCTTAAAGAAATGTGTCAGTCAGGATAGGAGGACAGGTTTCCACCTTGCAGTTCCACTTTCAGCTGACAGAGGGGGTAGTTTAAAAGCCCTGCTTTCATTTCCTGTAAGTGGTGAACTGAACAGTATCTGGAAGCCAAATTAGATCATGGAGAGAAAGCCTGATGATAACATTTATTTGTCTCAAATGAAAGTCTGCAAGAAATGTTGTAAATTGGAACCTCAACGAACTACTTTTTTGACTCTGTCAAAGCAGCAGAATGGATGCTTCTTTTCTTTTATATCTGTACAAGTTGCACTAAGTACAACTTGTGTACAACCTGATGTAGATTCTTATTCAGTGTCACTCATTCTTCTACACAGGAAGCAGCAGAAACAATGATGAGGAGCTGAGGATAGTGATGGTGGGGAAGACTGGGATCGGGAAGAGTGCCACTGGAAACACCATTCTGGGACGACCGTGCTTTGAATCAAAGTTCAGTGGGACGTCTATGACTGTAGACTGTTCCAAGGCCAAAACTACGATGGACGGGCAACAGGTTGCTGTTATTGACACCCCGGGCCTGTTTGACACCAGGTTTGGCGTGAATAAAACAACTAAAGATGTGACCCAGTGCATCTCTTACACTGCTCCTGGACCCCATGTGTTCCTGGTGATCATCAAGCTGGGCAGATACACTGAAGAGGAAAAGCAGACAGTCCAGAAAATTCAAGAAATCTTTGGCCAGGCTGCAGACAGATACAGCATGGTCCTCTTTACTCATGGTGACCAGCTTGAAGACCAATCTATTGAGGACTTCTTGAAGGATTGCTCAGACCTGAAGGCACTTGTGGACAGATGTAATGGCCAGTACCATGTCTTCAATAATAAGCTGAAGGATCGCTCTCAGGTCACTGAGCTGCTCCAGAAGATCAGAAATGTAGTCCAGAAGAATGGAGGAAGGCACTACACCAACGAGATGTTCCAAGAGGCAGAGAGGGTAGTCGAAGAGGAGAAACAACGCATCCTGAAAGAGAAAGAAGAGCAAATACGCAAAGAGAAAGAGGAACTGGAGAGGAAACTACAGAAAAAATATGAACAACAGATGAATAAAATGATTAAACAATTCCAGGATGATAGCGAGAGGGAGAGGAAAGAGAGACAGGAGGAAATGAAGAGAGAGAGGGAGTGGATGAATGAGGAGAGAAAGTGGGAGAGGGAAACGAGAGAAGCAGAGAGAAAGAGAGATAGAGAGGAGAAAGAAAAGGAGATGACATACATGAGGAATACAATGAGTGAACAGCATCAAAGAGAACTGAGAGAAGGAAGAGTACAGGTGCAGTCAAAGCATGAACATAAGGCCAGAGAGGAAGCTGAGGAGTTAAATCCTTTAAGTCCTCTGGTACTAGTTGGTGAAGTAGTAGTTGATGGTGGGAAAGCGATAGTTAATGGAGTAAGAAATTTAGGAAGAACAATTGGGAGCTGGTTCAAATGATGTCTCAGGCATCTAAACCACAGAGGAACCCAGCAGAAGCTCCCACTCACAGGTTTCCATCGATCATGGTTATATCTGGACCCTGGTCCTGCTGACACCTACTGCTATTATCATTGTTATTGCTAGTTGCATTGCAATTAGTGTTGCCAATACCATTATTGCTTTTGTTGTCATTGTTGTTCAACTATATCCACTGTTGCTGTTATTTTTGGTGGTTGTAGCTTTTTCATATACTACTCTCATTATATGAATAATTTCTGTCATATGCATTGAATGTGTTGTAACTCTGTTATGCTGATCATTCTGTACACATGCCATATATTGTACTTCTGTCCATCCTGAATGGGGATCCTCCTCTCTTGCTCCCCTGAAGGTTTCTTCCCTTTTTCTCCCCGTTAAAATTTTGTTTGAGGAGTTTTTCCTGAACCAATGAGAGGGTCAAAGGACAGAGGATGTCGTATGTGTACAGATTGTAAAGCCTTCTGAGGAAAATATGTAATTTGTGATTTTGGGCTATACAAAATGAATTGAATTGAATTGAATTGAATGAAATATAAATGATTTCATCCACAGAACTAAAATCTAAATTTCTCTTTTTTGATTATCGGAATGAATGATAATAAAACAAATTGTATTAATCTAAATAGAGCTAGAGACTATTGGGTAGTCAGGCATCATATTTTACTCTCACATTGATATATGTTTTCATGATTTCTTTTCAATAAGGCCTAAAAATGTATTCAGTGTGTAAATTAACATTTCAAAGTATTACATGTTCATTATTTTTATTATATCATTAACATTTTAATCAACAGCAGTTTGTCATCAAAGCATTCTTTTCACAAGTTATGTAATGCTGTGTGTGTTCATATACTAAACTGAAGTATTAATAAAAATGTGATATTAACTCTACAATCTTTTTCAGAGTCATAATTAACTGTTCAACCAAGAGTTCAAAGGTCACAAGTCTTCTTCTAAAGTTTGACTCACTACTTTATATGAAACAGTAGTTCTTTACTTTGTATGTTTTAAAGTTGCTCTGTAAATCACCTTCTCTGTGTTCTGCTTCTATATAAGAACTAAAAAACCAAAGGGAGACATTTATATTCTATTTGATTTTACTCCTATTATTGCATTCATGTGACAATATACCATCCTGGTATGAATCTTTCTTTTAATAAACCCCATCAACTATAGCCTGACGCGTTGGAAGTGCACAAACCATCTCTGCAGCTCATTGGGAGCTCTGATCAAACTTTTCTGCAGAAGTACAAATTAGGTATAATTGGGCTGCTCACACAGAATGTGCCATGGCTCAAAGGTTCCGTGGCCTGATTTCGGTCGTCATCTGCACTTTTGGTTTCTAAACTATTTTCTCAGCGTACCGTGAGCTAATCTGGCGGGAAAGACACTAAAAAACTGCTATAAACAACATAAATGATAAATCATATATGATATAAATGATCTCTTTCTGATAAATGATAAAAATGTACATCCCACACATGCTTCTGACTTCCCTCCGCTCTCTCCCTGCTGGTCTCCCGGAGTTATAATTCCCTGTTTCCCCTCCCACATGATTAAGTTTCAAAATCCATCCACTATATTTACTCTAAAATGCCTTATGTTTTTAAATTGCGTTCTTATTCCACATATTTGTAATTCCAAACAGAGAGAGAGTGGGATGGGCAGACACACACACACACACACACACACAAACAAGCAGACAATAAAACAGAGAGACAGAGATTAGCACGATAGAAAACAGCAAAGTATCAGAATCTCTTGTTGGCCTTCTGCGGTGAACAGCCAGGCTTCTGCTCGAGCAACAATTGACATAACACATCAAGTAAGAACCTGATGTAACTCTAAAAATGGTCTAAGAGGTGGAGGAGGATGGAGCTGAGGGGGGCTGAATGAAAGCTGGTTGCTGAAACACACCCACCAAGCTCAAAGCACATAGAGTACATGCCATGCTTTAGAGCAGACATGTCAAACTCAAGGCAGGCCACTTCCGGCCCTCGGTACACTTATATATCCGGCCCCTGAGAAAATATCACATGTCTGTCATTAAGTGGCCCGTCGGTATAGAGGACGCACAACGCTGATACTAAAAGTACCAAAATACACTGCAGCAGCCAGCATGCCAAGACCTGCAAATCCAGCTGCACCTTTCCGCTACTCTATTGCACACTCGTCAGAGGTCAGAAGTCATCTACACTCGTAGCTGATGTGAACATCCAAATGGAGCTAATAGACCTCCAATGTAATGACACACTCAAGGCAAAGTAAGACTCTGTGGGCGCTGCACACTTTCCAAGCTTCATCCCCGAAACGAAGCCTCAACTCTGCCTCCAGGCTGTTCAAATGCTCGGCATGTTTGGAAGCACATACCTGTAAGAGCAGCTTTTCTCTTTATTGAAGATGAACAAAAACCCACACAAGAGTTGTCTCACTGATGCACACCTTCACTCCATCTTGAGGGTTTCCACAGCACAGAACCTAACCCCAAACATTAATGAACTGGCAGCCAAGAACATATGCCAAACATCTGGCTATGACACGTGGATACACAAAGAATGTAGCCTACCGAAAAAATGTTTTGTTTTAGCACTTTATCCATTATCCTTCCTTTCCTGTTTAATGAATGTTGACCCTGTTTGGCCCTCAACGTAGTGCCAGTTTTTAATTTTGGCCCTCTCTGTGATTGAGTTTGACACCCCTGCTTTAGAGAATCAAAGCAAAACAGAAGTGTGGAGAAAATGTGTGCTCCAACCAGATGTAACAAGTTGTAAAATATTCACTTCTACACATAGTCTAGAATCATTCCGAGCGATCATTAGCTCTGCAGTAACTGTCATTTTTACTGTCACAAAAGCAGATACAACTAAGAACTATTTATTCCTGTGCTGCAACTCTCACATTTATAAGCCAACAAATTGCCTGCAATGTAGAAGTTCTGCCCTCATAAATCTCCAGACTTCTACCCCTTTGAAAGGGGTCAGACTAGAGTCAAGATGAGCCCCACTCAGGTGAAGAACCAATTCATGATACGTCATCATCACATAACAACAACAAAGGTTGGTCACACTCAGCAGCTCTGAGTCGGGACACAACACTGTTAACAGTATGTTCTGTTTGTTTCCAGTTTCAATCCATAGGGGGAACTGTTGGGCACTATTTCCTGCAGTCTGCTGCCATTTCTTGTAACTGGTGGAGGGAGGGTTGAGCAGCGGGTGAAGTGTGGACACATTTACCCATGCTGCTCCATTTTCATTTGTTAGGCGGAGCAGAAGGGTAAAGTAGAAGTGCTGCCTTTTCCTGTTTATACTGAAGGGGAGGGGGAGCTTTGTGCTGCTCTGAAGAAGTGCTGCCATTTCTTGTAAATGGTTAGGGAGGGGGAGAGCAATGTTTAAGGTGTACAGAGAACACAGGGACTTTCTGTAAATACAGCTAAGCTGGATACAGAAGTCAGATAATCAGGAGGCAAAATGCGATACTGAATAAGCCTTTTTTAAAAAGCTGAATTCAAAAGAGAACATACAAGTCAAACAACAGTGGGAACTTACAAAGGAAAGTTAAGTTTCAGGAAACACTGTGACAAATAAGACAGCATGTGGTCATCAAGAAAAACTTTCTCTACACAAGTTTCATATTTATCTGGGACTAGTCATTATCATGACCTTATGCAGAGTTAAATGATTGTCTCTTTTATCAGTATTTTCAACTTGAGGTCATGTACGTGTTTCTGAAAGGGCTCAAAGCTGAAAACATTTGAAATACTCTTAAAAATGTAAACTACACTAAAGCTCTCGTAATAACTGAATGTGTTTTGTGACAAAGCTTGTGAGATATGTTTCAGCTAATAGTAATTCTATCTTGATGAATTATTCTAGAATAACTAATGTCTCTTGCTTTCTTTGTCAAGCCAAGACTACATATACTCATCCAAAATTATTCAAGACTGTATATTGTATTTTGTATACTTGTAATTATACAGTTGAAAACTCCTTCCACAACCGAAACCTCCATAAATGCTTTAGTTTCACTTTCTATTTGTGGGTGTGGTTTATTACATATAAGGTCGTTCTAACAGAGCTGCAGGAGACACACTCTGAACCGTCTGAACTTCAGCTGCAGTATCTTCTCCACTCTTTAACCCAAACATGGCCAGAAACTTAGGTAAGTCAGATCCTGTATCCATGTTTTAAAGTACAGTTATTGTATGGTGATATAGCAGTACTACTGCTCAATCTAATTTCATGAGATGTTCCTCTGTACCTCCTATAAACTAATACTTTATTAGACTGACTGGGTAGAACTGCTAATAAATTATCTAGTTTTTCTGACTTTAATACCAAGATTGTAACCTGGGATTCTGGAATACTTCTTTTCCCTTAAAATCCTGATTTGTTGATCACTAGAATATGTAAAATGAATGATGCATAGTTGAGTCAGATGAATGCAGTTTTTGTTCTTAAGAATGTGAGTCAAAAGTTAATTTGTTCTGTTTTTGTCATTGTATTGTTATTTGATAGGGAGGTTGAATGGTCTTTTGGAGGGAGGTTCAGTTGAACCTTTTCTTTGATGTATTAAGTGATGTGAGTGACATAAACTGTTTTATTATGAACATTTTTATTTTATCAAGAAAAATGTTTATTGTTAAAATCTTAAGACACCCTTAAAGAAATGTGTCAGTCAGGATAGGAGGACAGGTTTCCACCTTGCAGTTCCACTTTCAGCTGACAGAGGGGGTAGTTTAAAAGCCCTGCTTTCATTTCCTGTAAGTGGTGAACTGAACAGTATCTGGAAGCCAAATTAGATCATGGAGAGAAAGCCTGATGATAACATTTATTTGTCTCAAATGAAAGTCTGCAAGAAATGTTGTAAATTGGAACCTCAACGAACTACTTTTTTGACTCTGTCAAAGCAGCAGAATGGATGCTTCTTTTCTTTTATATCTGTACAAGTTGCACTAAGTACAACTTGTGTACAACCTGATGTAGATTCTTATTCAGTGTCACTCATTCTTCTACACAGGAAGCAGCAGAAACAATGATGAGGAGCTGAGGATAGTGATGGTGGGGAAGACTGGGATCGGGAAGAGTGCCACTGGAAACACCATTCTGGGACGACCGTGCTTTGAATCAAAGTTCAGTGGGACGTCTATGACTGTAGACTGTTCCAAGGCCAAAACTACGATGGACGGGCAACAGGTTACTGTTATTGACACCCCGGGCCTGTTTGACACCAGGTTTGGCGTGAATAAAACAACTAAAGATGTGACCCAGTGCATCTCTTACACTGCTCCTGGACCCCATGTGTTCCTGGTGATCATCAAGCTGGGCAGATACACTGAAGAGGAAAAGCAGACAGTCCAGAAAATTCAAGAAATCTTTGGCCAGGCTGCAGACAGATACAGCATGGTCCTCTTTACTCATGGTGACCAGCTTGAAGACCAATCTATTGAGGACTTCTTGAAGGATTGCTCAGACCTGCAGGAACTTGTGGACAGATGTAATGGCCAGTACCATGTCTTCAGTAATAAGCTGAAGGATCGCTCTCAGGTCACTGAGCTGCTCCAGAAGATCAGAAATGTAGTCCAGAAGAATGGAGGAAGGCACTACACCAACGAGATGTTCCAAGAGGCAGAGAGGGTAGTTGAAGAGGAGAAACAACGCATCCTGAAAGAGAAAGAAGAGCAAATACGCAAAGAGAAAGAGGAACTGGAGAGGAAACTGCAGAAAAAATATGAACAACAGATGAATAAAATGATTAAACAATTCCAGGATGATAGCGAGAGGGAGAGGAAAGAGAGACAGGAGGAAATGAAGAGAGAGAGGGAGTGGATGAATGAGGAGAGAAAGTGGGAGAGGGAAACGAGAGAAGCAGAGAGAAAGAGAGATAGAGAGGAGAAAGAAAAGGAGATGACATACATGAGGAATACAATGAGGGAACAGCATCAAAGAGAACTGAGAGAAGGAAGAGTACAGGTGCAGTCAAGGTATGAAGATGAGGCCAGAGAGGAAGCTGAGGGGTTAAATCCATTACGTCCTCTGGTAATAGTTGGTGAAGTAGTAGTTGATGGTGGGAAAGCGATAGTTAAAGGAGTAAGAAATTTAGGAAGAATAATTGGGGGCTGGTTCTCATGATGTCTCAGGCATCTAAAATACAAAGGAACCCTCCAGAAGCTCCCAATCATGAATATATGAAATATAAATGATTTCATCCACAGAACTAAAATCTAAATTTCTCTTTTTTGATTATCGGAATGAATGATAATAAAACAAATTGTATTAATCTAAATAGAGCTAGAGACTATTGGGTAGTCAGGCATCATATTATACTCTCACATTGATATATGTTTTCATGATTTCTTTTCAATAAGGCCTAAAAATGTATTCAGTGTGTAAATTAACATTTCAAAGTATTACATGTTCATTATTTTATTATATCATTAACATTTTAATCAACAGCAGTTTGTCATCAAAGCATTCTTTTCACAAGTTATGTAATGCTGTGTGTGTTCATATACTAAACTGAAGTATTAATAAAAATGTGATATTAACTCTACAATCTTTTTCAGAGTCATAATTAACTGTTCAACCAAGAGTTCAAAGGTCACAAGTCTTCTTCTAAAGTTTGACTCACTACTTTATATGAAACAGTAGTTCTTTACACACACATATATATTTGTATGTTTTAAAGTTGCTCTGTAAATCATCTTCTCTGTGTTCTGCTTATATATAATAACTAAAAAACTAAAGGTAGACATATGTATTCTATATGATTTTACTCCTATTATGGCAGTCATGTGACAATATACCGTCCTGAAATGAATCTGTGTTTTAATAAACCCCATCACTATAGCCTGATGCGTTAGAAGTGCACAAACCATCTCTGCAGCTCATTGGGAGCTCTGATCTAACTTTTCTGCAGAAGTATAAATTAGGTATAATTAGGCTGCTCACACAGGATGTGCCACGGCTCAAAGGTTCCGTGGCCTGATCTTGGTCATCATCTGCACTTTCGGTTTCTAATCTATTTTCTCAGCGTACCAGACAGACAGAGAGACAGAGATTAGCTCTATAGAAAACAACAAAGTATCAGAATCTCTCGTTGGCCTTCTGCGGTGAACAGCCAGGCTTCTGTTTGAGCAACAATTGACATAACACATCTAGTATGACCCTGATGTAACTCTGAAAATGGTCTAAGAGGTGGAGGAGGATGGAGCTGAGGGGGACTGAATGAAAGCTGGTTGCTGAAACACACCCACCAAGCTCAGAGCACATAGAGTACATGCCATAGAGATTCAAAGCTTAACAGAAGTGTGGAGAAAATGTGTGCTCCAACCAGACACTTTACTGTACACATAGAACTTGTCTACCATCATTCTGCAGCCACGTTTACTGTCACAAAAGCAGATACCACTAAGAAGTATTTCTTCTTGTGCTGAAATTCCCACATACATATAAGCCAACAACATGCCTGCAATGTAGAAGTTCTGCCCTCATAAATGTCCAGACTTCTACCCATTTGAAAGGGGTCTGACTAGAGTCAAGATGAGCTCCACTCAGGTCAAGAACCAATTCATGATAGGTCATCATCACATGACAACAACAAAGGTTGGTCATACTCAGCAGCTCTGAGTTGGGACACAACACTGATAACAGTATGTTCTGTTTGTTTCCAGTTTCAATCCATAGGGGGAACTGTTGGGCACTATTTCCTGCAATCTGCTGCCATTTCTTGAAAATGGTGGAGGGAGGGGTGAACAGCGGGTGAAGTGTGAAGTTCTGCAGGGGGAGAGGATATAGCAGCTCAAGTCTGATAAACAGCAGACTCTTTTGCTGCTGTAGTATATTTTGCTCTGTAATGCATGAAGATAACATATGTGAAGGGGCCTGTGACTTTGGAATGTCGGATCCATTGATGTTTGTTGCACATGGGATACTCGTTAGGTAACCCCGCTGGGCAATGCTCCTTGACCTGGAGGATGGAGGAGTGGCTGTGCCTATGTCCGAAACATGTCTTTTATTGGGGGCCCTCTTTATGACGTCATTATATACTCAAGTCTGGGGCGTAAACAACAACCATATATAAGTGATCGGGAGATCCCCGACGGTTAGAGTTCTGTTCGACTTTGGGACTCTCCGGGTTGTCATGACGCCCGTCTTGACATATGTTGCTTGTTTGTCATAAACTTCATTATACCAGCAAGAACAGTGTCCGCGGAGATTCCTTCATCATCACTCCGACATCACTGTCGCTTGAAATATACAACACTGCCATATGGAGGATAATGCCTGACTTATTTTTATAAAAGTAACTCAATTATTTCATTAATTCATTCATTCATAAATGTATCACTTGTACTTTATTTTACAGGTTTATGATTTTTAATAATTTTATTAATTTTAGCTTTATTTAATAACATACACAATTGAGAGGCAAACCCTTCATCACGTTATCAAATTGCATGCCTCTTCTCTGTAGGTAAATATTGGTGATTATATCGAGTAATTGCATATGGAATTACAACTGAGTTGCTAAAACAAAGCTAATATCTTAATATCGAGAATGCAACATTGTCTTAAAACAGCTGGCCATGTGCATAATAAAAGCAAATATGTAAGTACAGTACTTAATTACAGTGTCATTTCTTTTTAGGTCTTTTCCAAACTCAGAGTTGTTACCCCCTTCTGTCCCTAGTATTACACTGGTATCCCAAATGTACAAAATATTAACACATAAAGAGGTGTTACCATAAAATATAGTGTAGAAAAATATGAACTACCCTTTTTATTGAACATTGTTACTTATTGTTTTTATTTCAATTCAATTCAGTTCAATTCAATTAATTTTTGTATAGCCCAAAATCACAAATGACAAATTTGCCTCAGAGGGCTTTACAATCTGTACACAACGACATCCCCTGTCCCAGAACCTCTCATCGACTCGGGAACCCCCCCCCCAAAAAAAAACCCTTTCAACAGGGAGAAAAATGGAAGAAACCTTCAGGAGAGCAACAGAGGAGGATCCCTCTCCCAGGATGGACAGAGTACAAAAATAGATGTCATGTGTACAGAATGAACAGCATAACAAAGTTACAACACGTTCAATTCACATGACAGAAATGATTCATGTAATAATAGCAGTAGGTGTCGGGGAGCACCACAGCAGGACGTAGGACCAGGGTCCATAGAAACCTGCGAGGCGAGAAGGCACAAAGACTTCGGGGATGGAGCAGAGTTAGTAATGTGCATTAATGGTGCATGAATTCATACAGAAGGGAAAATAGAGAAGAATGTGTGTCAGTAGGGTCACGGCAGGAACCAGGAGGCAGGACCAGGGTCCAGACGCAACCACGATCCGTGGAAACCTGCAAGGCGAGAAAGCACAAAGACTCCGGGGGAAGAAGTCGAGTTAGTAATGTGCATTGATAGAACATGAATTCATACAGAAGGAGAGAGAGAAAAGGATAGAGGAGCTCAGTGTATCCTAAGTTGTCCCCCAGCAGTCTAGGCCTATAGCAGCATATCAAGGGGCTGGAAAAAATGGACATGGGCAAACCTGAGCCAGCCTTAACTATAAGCGCTATCAAAGAGGAAAGTCTTAAGTCTACTCTTAAATGTGGTCACTGTGTCTGCCCCCTGGACTGAAAGTGGAAGCTGGTTCCATAGAAGAGGAGCTTGATAACTGAAGGCTCTGGCTCCCATCCTACTTTTTAAGACTCTAGGAACCACAAGCAGCCCCGCATTAAGTGAGCGCAGCTCTCTAGTGGGGAAATATGGTACTATGAGCTCCTTAAGATATGATGGTGCCTCACCAATTAAGGCTTTGTAGGTGAGAAGAAGGATTTTAAATTCGACTCTGGATTTTACAGGGAGCCAGTGAAGAGAAGCTAATACAGGAGTAATATGATCTCTTTTCTTAGTTTTTGTTAGTACACGAGCTGCAGCATTCTGGATCAACTGGAGAGATTTAAGAGACTTATTAGAGCAGCCTGATAATAAGGAATTACAATAGTCCAGTCTAGAAGTAACAAATGCGTGAACTAATTTTTCTGCATCGCTTTGAGACAGGATGTGTCTGATTTTTTAAATGTTACGTAGGTGAAAAAAGGCGGTCCTTGAGATTTGTTTTACGTGAGAGTTAAAGGACAAGTCCTGATCAAAGATAACTCCGAGATTCTTTACGGTGGTGCTGGATGCCAGGGCAATGCCATCAAGAGAAACTATATCATTAGATAGTTGATTTCGGAGGTGTTCTGGGCCTAGTAAAATAACTTCAGTTTTGTCTGAGTTTAACATCAGGAAGTTGCAGGTCATCCATATCTTTGAGACATGCTTGAAGTTTAGCAAGGTGGTTGGTTTCATACCACCTTGTCAATATAATTGAGTATCATCAGCATAACAATGAAAGTCTATGGAGTGTTTTCTGATAATATTGCCCAAAGGGAGCATATATAAGGTGAATAAGATTGGTCCAAGCACAGAACCTTGTGGAACTCCGTGACTGACGTTGGTGGTCATCGAGGTTTCATCGTTTACATATACAAACCGAGATCGATCTGATAAATAGGATTTAAACCAGCTTAGTGTGGTGCCTTTAATGCCAATCAAATGTTCTAATCTCTGTAATAGGATGTGATGGTCAATGGTGTTGAACGCAGCACTAAGGTCTAACAAGACCTATTTGGCTATGTTATCTAAAAATAACTTGAAAATACTTGCTGCTTTGGCAAATTACTGTGATTAATAATTGATTTGTGGCCTACGTAAAAACAGACCAACAGTCTTATCTGAGAAAAATCTAAATGTCACATTTGTAAAAGCTTGAAAGCATTGTAGTAAAAATGTTTAGTGAATATATTAAGTTGCGGTTAGTAAAACTGCATAACAGCTCTAGAGTACCCTGACATATATAAACGAAATGTTTCTACTCCTGGACACATTTACCCATGCTGCTCCATTTTCATTTGTAGGCGGAGCAGAAGGGTAAAGTGGAAGTGCTGCCTTTTCCTGTTTCCCCTACTGAAGGGGAGGGGGAGCTTTGTGCTGCTCTGAAGAAGTGCTGCCATTTCTTGTAAATGGTCAGGGAGGGGGAGAGCAATGTTTAAGGTGTACAGATAACACAGGGACTTTCTGTAAATACAGCTAAGCTGGATACAGAAGTCAGATAATCAGGAGGCAAAATGCGATACTGAATAAGCCTTTTTTAAAAAGCTGAATTCAAAAGAGAACATACAAGTCAAACAACAGTGGGAACTTACAAAGGAAAGTTAAGTTTCAGGAAACACTGTGACAAATAAGACAGCATGTGGTCATCAAGAAAAACTTTCTCTACACAAGTTTCATATTTATCTGGGACTAGTCATTATCATGACCTTATGCAGAGTTAAATGATTGTCTCTTTTATCAGTATTTTCAACTTGAGGTCATGTACGTGTTTCTGAAAGGGCTCAAAGCTGAAAACATTTGAAATACTCTTAAAAATGTAAACTACACTAAAGGTCTCGTAATAACTGAATGTGTTTTGTGACAAAGCTTGTGAGATATGTTTCAGCTAATAGTAATTCTATCTTGATGAATTATTCTAGAATAACTAATGTCTCTTGCTTTCTTTGTCAAGCCAAGACTACATATACTCATCCAAAATTATTCAAGACTGTATATTGTATTTTGTATACTTGTAATTATACAGTTGAAAACTCCTTCCACAACCGAAACCTCCATAAATGCTTTAGTTTCACTTTCTATTTGTGGGTGTGGTTTATTACATATAAGGTCGTTCTAACAGAGCTGCAGGAGACACACTCTGAACCGTCTGAACTTCAGCTGCAGTATCTTCTCCACTCTTTAACCCAAACATGGCCAGAAACTTAGGTAAGTCAGATCCTGTATCCATGTTTTAAAGTACAGTTATTGTATGGTGATATAGCAGTACTCACTGCTCAATCTAATTTCATGAGATGTTCCTCTGTACCTCCTATAAACTAATACGTTATTAGACTAACTGGGTAGAACTGCTAATAAATGATCTAGTTTTTCTGACTTTAGTACCAAGATTGTAACCTGATTACAATTCTGGAATACTTCTTTTCCCTCACTAGAATATGTAAAATAAATGATGCATAGTTGAGTCAGATGCATGCAGTTTTTGTTCTTAAGAATGTGAGTCAAAAGTTAATTTGTTCTGTTTTTGTCATTGTATTATTATTTGGTATGGAGGTTGAATGGCCTTTTGGAGGGAGGTTCAGTTGAACCTTTTCTTTGATGTATTAAGTGATGTGAGTGACATAAACTGTTTTATTATACTTTTTTTATTATTCAAACAAGAAAAATGTTAATTTTTAAAATCTTAGATACCCTTAAATAAATGTGTCAGTCTGGATAGGACAGGTTTCCACCTTGCAGTTCCACTTTCAGCTGATAGAGGGGGTAGTTTAAAAGCGCTGCTGCCTTTTCCTGTAAGTGGTGAACTGAACAGTATCTGGAAGCCACATTAGATCATAGAGAGAAGGCCTGATGAGAACATTTATTTGTCTCAAATGAAAGTCTGCAAGAAATGTTGTAAATTGGAACCTCAACAAACAATTCTTTTGGCTCTGTCAAAGCAGCAGAATGGATGCTTCTTTTCTTTTATATCTGTACAAGTTGCATTGAGTACAACATGTATACAACCTGATGTAGATTCTTATTCAGTGTCACTCATTCTTCTACACAGGAAGCAGCAGAAACAATGATGAGGAGCTGAGGATTGTTATTGTGGGGAAGACTGGGATTGGGAAGAGTGCCACTGGAAACACCATTCTGGGACGACCATGCTTTGAATCAAAGTTCAGTGGGACGTCTATGACTGTAAACTGTTCCAAGGCGAAAACTACGGTGGACGGGCAAAAGGTTGCTGTTATCGACACCCCGGGCCTGTTTGACACCAGATATGGCATGGATAAAACAACTAAAGATGTGACCCAGTGCATCTCTTACGCTGCTCCTGGACCTCATGTGTTCCTGGTGGTCATCAAGCTGGGCAGATACACTGAAGAGGAAAAGCAGACAGTGCAGAGAATTCAAGAAATCTTTGGCCAGGCTGCAGACAGATACAGCATGGTCCTCTTTACTCATGGTGACCAGCTTGAAGACCAATCTATTGAGGAGTTCTTGAAGGATTGCTCAGACCTGCAGGAACTTGTGGACAGATGTAATGGCCAGTACCATGTCTTCAATAATAAGCTAGAGGATCACTCTCAGGTCACTGAATTTCTCCAGAAGATCAGAAATGTAGTCCAGAAGAATGGAGGAAGCCACTACACCAACGAGATGTTCCAAGAGGCAGAGAGGGTAGTCGAAGAGGAGAAACAACGCATCCTGAAAGAGAAAGAAGAGCAAATACACAAAGAGAAAGAGGAACTGGAGAGGAAACTACAGGAGGAATATGAACAAGAGATGAAAAAAATGAATGAACGACTCCAGGCTGAGAGAGAGAGGGAGAAGGAAGAGAGAGAGGAGGAAATGACAAGGGAGAGGGAGTGTATGAATGAAGAGATAAAGAGCGAGAGGGAAGAGAGAGAAGCAGAGAGAAAGAGAGAGGAAGAGGAGAAAGAAAAGGAGATGGCAAACATGATGAATACAATGAAGGAACAGCATCACAGCAAACTGAGAGAAGGAAGAGTACAGGTGCAGTCAAGGTATGAAGATGAGGCCAGAGAGGAAGCTGAGGAGTCTAATCCATTATATCATCTTGTAAAAGCTGGGGAACTTGTAGTTGAGGGTGGCAGAGCAATAGTTAAAGGAATCAAAGAATTAGGAAGAGCAATTGAGAGCTTGTTTAAATTCTGATTGTCTCAGGCATCTAAAATACAAAGGAACCCTCCAGAAGCTCCAAATCAGGAATATATGAAGTAGAAATGATTTCATCCACAGAACTATAATCTATTCCCTGTTTTTAATTACCAGAATTAATGATAATGAAAGTAATTTTGGTGAAGATGAGCTTGAGACTATTGGGTAGTCAGGCATCATATTATACTCTCACATTGATATCTTTTTTAATGATTTCTTTTTAAAGATACCTAAAGAGGTGTTCAGTGTGTAAATTAACATTTCAAAGTACTAAATGTGCATTATTATATTATATTTTATCATTAACATTTTAATCAACAGCACAGTTTGTCATCAAAGCATTCTTTTCACAAGTTATGTAATGCTGTATGTGTTCATATACTAAACTGAACTATTAATAAAAATGTGATATTAACACCAGAACCTTTTTCAGAGTCATAATTAACTGTTCAACCAAGAGTTCAAAGGTCACAAGTCTTCATCTAGAGTTTAACTCACTTCTTTATATGAAACAGTAGTTCTTTACACACACATGTATATTTGTATGTTTTAAAGTTGCTCTGTAAATCACCTTCTCTGTGTTCTGCTTATATAAAACTAAAAAACTAAAGGTAGACATTTATATTCTATATGATTTTACTCCTATTATTGCATTCATGTGACAATATACCATCCTGGTATGAATCTGTCTTTTAATAAACCCCATCAACTATAGCCTGACGCGTTAGAAGTACCGAAACCATCTCTGCAGCTCATTGGGAGCTCTGATCTAACTTTTCTGCAGAAGTATAAATTTGGGATAATTAGGCTGCTCACACAGGATGTGGTTTCTAATCTAGTTTCTCAGCGTACCGTCAGCTAATCTGGCTCGAAAGACACTGATAAACTGCTATAAATAACATAAATGATAAATCATATATGATATAAATGATCTCATTCTGATAAATTATAAAAATGTACATCCCACACTTGCTTTCAAAAGAGAACATACAAGTCAAACAACAGATGGAACTTACAAAGGAAAGTTAAGTTTTAGGAAACACTTTGACAAATAAGACAGCATGTGGTCATCAAGAAAAACTTTCTCTCCACAAGTTTCATATTTATCTTGGATATACTAGTGGTATACCCGTATATAGTATAGTATACCCGGTGGATTGCTCCCTCCGGGTGGGGACGCAGTGCCTGCCGCAAGCGAAGGAGTTCAAGTATCTCGGGGTCTTGTTCACGAGTGAGGGTAAGATGGAGCGGGAGATCGACCGGCGGATCGGTGCGGCTGCAGCAGTAAAACAGGCGCTGCACCGGACCGTCTTGGTGAAGAGGGAGCTGAGCCGGAAGGCAAAACTCTCAATTTACTGGGCGGTCTACGTTCCGACCCTCACCTATGGTCACGAACTCTGGGTCGTGACCGAAAGAACGAGGTCTCGGATACAAGCGGCCGAAATGAGTTTTCTCCGTAGGGTGGCCGGGCTCAGCCTTAGAGATAGGGTAAGGAGCCCGGACATCCGGAGGGAACTTGGAGTTGAGGCGCTACTCCTTCGTATCGAAAGGAGTCAGCTGAGGTGGTTCGGGCATCTGATCAGGATGCCTCCTGGACGCCTCCCGTTAGAGGTTTTTCAGGCACGCCCAACTGGTAGGAGGCCCCGGGGAAGACCCAGGACACGCTGGAGGGATTATATCTCCCAGCTGGCCTGGGAACGCCTCGGGATCCCAGAACGAGCTGGAACGTGTTGCGGGTGAGAGGGAAGCCTGGGTCGGCCTGCTAGGCCTGCTGCCCCCGCGACCCGACCCCGGATAAGCGGAGGATAATGGATGGAATGGATGGATGGATACTAGTCATTATCATGACTGTATGCAGAGACACAACACTGTTAACAGTATGTTCTGTTTGTTTCCAGTTTCAATCCATAGGGGTAACTGTTGGGCACTATTTCCTGCAGTCTGCTGCCATTTCTTGTAACTGGTGGAGGGAGGGTTGAGCAGCGGGTGAAGTGTGGACACATTTACCCATGCTGCTCCATTTTCATTTGTTAGGCGGAGCAGAAGGGTAAAGTAGAAGTGCTGTCTTTTCCTGTTTATACTGAAGGGGAGGGGGAGCTTTGTGCTGCTCTGAAGAAGTGCTTCCATTTCTTGTAAATGGTTAGGGAGGGGGAGAGCAATGTTTAAGGTGTACAGAGAACACAGGGACTTTCTGTAAATACAGCAGGGCTGGATACAGAAGTCAGATAATGAGGATACAAAATGTGATACTGAATAAGCCTTTTTTTAAAGGCTGAATTCAAAAGAGAACATACAAGTCAAACAACAGTGGGAACTTACAAAGGAAAGTTAAGTTTTAGGAAACACTGTGACAAATAAGACAGCATGTGGTCATCAAGAAAAACTTTCTCTACACAAGTTTTATATTTATCTGGGATATACTAGTCATTATCATGACTGTATGCAGAGTTAAATGATTGTCTCTTTTATCATTATTTTCAACCTGAGGTCATGTATGTGTTTTTGAAAGGGCTCAAGGCTGAAAACATTTGAAATATTCTTAAAAATGTAAACTACACTAAAGCTCTAGTAATAACTGAATGTGTTATGTGACAAAGCTTGTGAGATATGTTTAAGCTAATAGTAATACTAATGTCTCTTGCTTTCTTTGTCAAGCCAAGACTACGTATACTCATCCAAAATTATTCGAGACTGTATATTTTATTTTTCATTCTCACTTGTACTTATACACTTAATAAATCATTCCATAACCGAAACCTTCATAAAAAACTTTAGTTTCTCTCTCTATTTGTGGGTGTGGTTTAGTATTTATAGGGTCATTACTAACAGAGCTGCAGGAGACACACTCTGAACCGTCTGAACTTCAGCTGCAGTATCTTCTCCACTCTTTAACCCAAACATGGCATACATATTGTTCATCTGCACAATCCTGAGCCAGTCTTTTAAAAATATTGTTTAACTTTTGAAATGAGAAACTAGTACATGTGTTATATTTGAGTCTGAAGTCCAATGTGCTTTTTCAAGGTCACTTTATCTAAATGAGGCTGTAAGTCAAAGTATCAGCCCTAAAAAGCTGATAAGAGCATCTTTAATATCTGTAAGCATGAAATGAAATAAATGAAAAAAGCTCCATAATGGTCTCACGTTGAAATATGGACCGAATACTAGAGTTCTGCTCAGGCTGAAAACATAAGGTTATGAGTATCTAGAGCATTAACTACACAGTTAAAATGGGTGATATGAAAAACATAATTCATTCATTAATTTATTCTTCCACACTGACCAAAATGATGAGGAGCTGAGGATAATGATGGTGGGGAAGACTGGGATTGGGAAGAGTATCAGTGGAAACACCATTTTGTGACGACAGTGCTTTGAATCGAAGTTCAGTGGAAAGTCTATGACTGTAGACTGTTCCAAGGGCAAAGCTATGGTGGACGGGCAACAGGTTGCTGTTATCGACACCCCGGGCCTGTTTGACTCCAGGTTTAGCATGAAGAAGAGAACTAAAGATGTCTGCCAGTGCATCTCCTATGCATCTCCTGGTCCCCATATGTTCCTGGTGGTTGTGGTGGAAATCAATCTTTTTAATTTCCTTGTGAGAAATAAACCTGATGAGAAAACTCTTAAATGTCTTTAAGCATTTATTGAACAGACACAGAATGGATAGAGCTCTTTCCCAAAAGATGATTCAGAGGTCTAATCACAAGAAAATGTTTCACATTGTATGTATGCACATTATTTCCATTTCCATTCCATGCACATTACATTTCATGTATTTCACGTCCACTGAACAGGATGAGAAAAGTAATGGATAGAACTGAAAACCAGTGTCCGTTCACAAATCTGCACCTGTGGTGACGTTGTCGGTAGCAATGGCCTAATCCAGCTGTGCGATGGCCTCCCTCTCTTCCTCGCTGCTCAGAGTCAACTTCATTGAGTCGGGCTTCTTTGCCGCCTCGTCGGTCTCTATGTAAGGGACAGATCAGTCAAACAAGATTATAGTATTTGTTTCTTTTACACTATGATAGAACCTTAATGACCAGCTCAGTGGCGACGCCCACCTTCTGTGAGGGCCTGTACTCGGGAATCTTGATATGTGAGAGAAGCCTGGTCACCTCCTCTTCGCTGACATCCTGAGAAAGAAAGAAAAGTCCAGTCAGTAAGAGTGTGTGTGTGTGTGTGTGTGTGTGCGTGTGCGTGTGTGTGTGTGCGTGTGTGTGTGTGTGTGTGTGTGTGTGTGTGTGTGTGTGTGTGTGTGTGTGTGTGTGTGTGCCTGCCCCACTGTCTCTCTGTTTAGACATATAAATATGTGGAATAAGTACATAGTTTAAAAACCACAAGGTTATTAAGAGTAAATATAGTGGATGGATTTTGAAACTTGATCACGTGGGAGGGGAAGCAGGGGCTTATAATGAAAGTTACTTATGTAAATACGGTTCTATGAATCCTGGATGACTGCCAGAGGCAGTGCTTAACACTGGATATCTTCCTTCTCGCACACACGGAGGTCGAGACTTTTTATCAACAAAGTCACCTGTGATCTCGAATGACCCCAGCGTGAGATCAGTCCTACGGAATCTTCTCTTGCGTTCATGAGATTCCGAGTGACCAAGATCTCTAACGGTCATCCATGATTCATAGAAGCGTAGTTACATCTGTAACTTTCGTTCTAATTCATCCTTCCTGACTGCCAGAGGCAGTGCTTAACACTGGATGACTTACAGTATATCAACGGAGTCGCGAGGAATCCCAAGTACTTACCTCGTACGGTTCAAGCAGAGGAACTTGGCCGAAGAACCACACCTAGTGGGTGAGGGGTGGCAACATTCACGCTGTAGTATCTGGTGAATGTGCTCGGTGATGAGACTTTATTAGGTACACCTTGCTAGTACCGGGTTGGACCCCCTTTTGCCTTCAGAACTGCCTTGATTCTTCATAGCAGATTCAACTAGGTGTTGGAAACATTCCTCAGAGATTTTGGTCCATATTGACATAATAGCATCACTATCCCCCACACCATTATACATCACCACCAGCCCGAACTGTTGATACAAGGCAGGATGGATCCATGATTTCATGTTGTTTACGCCAAATTCTGACCCTAGCATCTGAATGTCGCAGCTGAAATCGAGACTCATCAAACCAGGCAACGTTTTCCAATCTTCTATTGTCCAATTTTGGTGAGCTTGTGCGAATTGTACCCTCAGTTTCCTGTTCTTAGTTGACAGGAGTGGCCCCCGGTGTGGTCTTCTGCTGCTGGTGCCTCAGGTTCCTGTTCTTAGTTGACAGGAGTGGCACCCGGTGTGGTCTTCTGCTGCTGTAGCCCATCTGCTTCAAGGTTCCACATGTTGTGTGTTCAGAGATGGTATTCTGCATACCTTGGTTGTAACGAGTGGTTATTTGAGTTACTGTTGCTTTTCTATCATCTCCAACCACTCTGCCCATTCTCCTCTGAACTCTGACATCAACAAGGAATTTTTGTCCACACAACTGCCGCTCACTGGATATTTTCTCTTTTACTGATCATTCTCTGTGAACTCTAGAGATGGTTGTGCGTGAAAATCCCAGTAGATCAGCAGTTTTTGAAATACTTAGACCAGCCCGTCTGGCACCAACAACCATGCCACGTTCAAAGTCACTTAAATCCCCTTTCTTCCCCATTCTGATGCTCGGTTTGAACTTCAGCAAGTCGTCTTCACCACGTTTAGATGCATAAATGCATTGAGTTGCTGCCATGTGATTGGCTGATTAGCTATTTGTGTTAACAAGCATAATGTGATAAAACACATTTTCTCTATTATAACATACTAACACACAAACAGTTATGTTGATGAAATAAGTTGTACCTAATAAAGTGGTCGATGAGTGTATATCCTCCACAGGCACACCTCTCAGGGTCGTCCATGACATGGAGACACTCCTGGTAGAATCACTTCACTCCGGATGGCAGAGCACGGCCATTCGCCCTGTATGCACAAGTAATGGCCTCACACTAGCCAAGTGATGGCAAGGAGAAAAACTGTTTTCGCTGACAGCCATCTCAGCTCTGCCCCTGTCAAGGGTTCAAAGGGAGGAGAGCATAGGGTGTCCAGTACCACGGGTAAGTCCCATGCAGGATCCTTTGGGGCACTCGGGGGACGCAGCCACTAAGCCACCAGCCTGTGGCTCCCTAGTGTGTCATTGTCGACTTTAGCATGCTGCAACGGAATAGCAGCCACGTACACCTTCAGGGTAGAGGGTGACCGGACCTTATCTTGGAGGGACAGCAGGCACGGGGCACTGTACTGGGTCTTTCTTGTGAACCACACACCAGTGGGAAAACAGCATCCACCTGCACTCGTACTGCTGACGGGTAGATGGTTCTCTGGCATTCAGAATAGTCCTTCTGACTGGTTCTGTGCATTCACCCAGCAGCCGGTCGAGCCCTCCAGCAGCAAGAGCCATAGTTGAAGGCGGCTGGGATCGCAATGCCAGACCCGACCTCCTAGCTGCGATAGGCGGTCCCTCCTGTCGGGGAGGCGTCATGGCATCCCGCAGCAGAGTCTGTGCAACAGGGAGAACCAAGTCCTTGCTGGCCCTAAGCGGGCCACCAGCAAAAGTCTGTGGCCCTGTTGTAGAACTCTGAGAAGCGTTGGCAAGATCAGAGGAAATGGGGGAAAGGCATAAAGAATACCCTCTGGCCACGTGTGAGCGGGGGCATCTTGACCCAGAGGACTGGTCCTCTCCATTAAGGAGAACCAGTTGGGGGCAGTGGGTCGACATCTCCGAGGCAAAGAGATCCACCTCTGCCCTGCCAAAGAGACCCCAGATGCTGTGCACCACTTCTGGATGAAGCCGCCACTCCCCCGTTGGAGGCTTGTGATGGGAGAGGGAATCTGCGACCTGGTTCCGTTCTCCTGGTAGATACATTGTCCGAAGTGTGGTCAGACGAGGGGCCGCCCAAGTCAGAAGGGCACGGGACACCGTAACAGCTTTGCAGACCTGGTGCCCACCTGATGGTGTTGTCCGACCGACAAGTACATGCTTTCCTCTCAAGTATAACAGGAAATGTTTGAGCGCTAGGTGCACGGCACATCTCTGCAGGGGGCGCAGTTGACAGCTGAGGCAGCTGTCATTTTCCCCAATAGGCGAAGAAAGAGGATGTAGGGCAACCGCCTGCCCCCTCGGAAGAGGGAAAGGCTGTGGAGGATGTCGTCCACACGCTGGAGTGATGGACAGGCCCTCATAGTGACTGCATCCAGAGCTACACCGATGAAGGTTGTTCTCTGAGAAGGGCTCAGGGAGCTCTTCTTCATGTTCACCCCGCGGCCCCACCGGGCCACGTGAGAGAGAAGGTGGGCGGTGTCCTGTGCAGCCTGAAGCTGGGATGGCGCACAAATCAGCCAATCGTCCAGGTACGGCAGTATCTTCACGCCCTGTGATTGCAGGAGGGAAAGGGCAGCAGCAATGCACCTTGTGAACACTCTTAGGGAGAGGGAGAGTCCGAATGGAAGCACCCTGAACTAAAAATAACGGCCTTGGAAGGCGAAACGAAGGAACTGTCTGTGGTGAGGCACAATGGGAACATGGAAACAGATATCCTTAAAGTCGACAGACGTGAACCAGTCTCCTCTGGAGACGGCATGAAGGACGTCTGCTGAGCTCAGTATGTGAAACGGTAAGACTTTCAGGAACTTGTTGAGTCCCCTCAGATCCAGGACTAGGCACAGTCCGCCGCCTTTCTTCTTCACGAGAAAGTAGGTGAGTAGAACCCCCCGGCTGTGACAGGGGGTCCACCACCTCGATTGTGCCCTTAACTACAATTGTGCCCTACTGGCGCCCACCCTTCTCTGTTTCCTTCTGTATGAGTTCATGCATCATTGATGAACATTGCTAACTTTGCTCCTTCTCCGGAGTCTTTGTGCTTTCTCGCCTCACAGGTTTCCATGGATCGTGGTTGCATCTGGACCCTGGTCCTGCTCGACACCTAGTGCTATTATCATTATTATTAATAATTGCATTGCTATTAATATTGCCAATACCATGAGTGCTTCTATTATCATTATTATTCTACTATACCCAATGTTGCTCTTATTTCTGGTAGTTGTAACTTTTTCATCATGCCTAATACTCTCATTATATGAATAATTTCTGTCATATGCATTGAATGTGTTATAACTCTGTTATGTTGTTCATTCTGTACACATGACATCTATTGTACTTCTGTCCATCCGGGGAGAGGGATCCTCCTCTGTTCCTCTCCCGAAGATTTCTTCCCTTTTTCTCCCCGTTAAAGGTTTTTTTGGGTGGGAGTTTTTTCCTGAACCGATGTGTATAGATTGTAAATCCCTCTGAGGAAAATTTGTAATTTGTGATTTTGGACTATGCAAAATAGATTGAATTGAAATTGAATTGAATTTAACCAGGAGCGCAGCTAACTCCTGGGTCAGGGCTAGGGCTTTTGCCAAGTCGGTGTGGCTGGTCATTTTGACCCGGCTGAAGGTTGGGGGCCGGCGTCAGAATCGAAGCTTGTACCCCTGGGTTAGGGTGGAAACCACCCAGGGGTCTGAAGCGTGAGCTGCCCAGTAGCTGATATGCTGCTGGGAGAAATAACCGACAGCCAGCCCTGAGACCTCAGTTCCTGGACCCTGCCTCTAAAGGTTTTGGGGGGGCGACTGTTAGTCCCCAAGTTTGGAGGTTGCCTGGGGGGCACGCGTGTAGAGTCGCGTTGGTAGCGGATCGGCCTCTCAGCGGAGCGCTGAGGCTAGTGGCAGCTATTGGGGTGTGCTGGGGGCTGAAAATGGCCCCAAGGGGGCCGACATGGAACCCCTGGGTCTGCGGGGTGCAGGCATGTCCCTGCGAAGACCAGATAACTGCTGCCTAGTCTGACTAGCTTGAACAGTCAGCTGAAGCGCCTGTAGAGCAGCTGAGCCAAACAGCTCCCCAGGTTCAACTGGGTCAGTACGGAGTTCCTACGTGTCTCCGACAAGGATGACTTTTTTTTTTTCCAGGTATAGTCGGAAGAGATGTGTTTTTAGTTTGCGGCGGAAGATGTAGAGACTATCTGCTGTCCTGATGTCATTGGGGAACTCATTCCACCGCCGACATCAAACAGCCAGGACAGCAAACAGTCATGGTTTTGTGAAGTGTTTAGCTCGCAGTGACGGAGCTACAAGCCGATTGGCTCCGACAAGGGTTACTCTGAAAAAGGTTCTGGTGTTAATGTCACAAGTTTATTACTAGTTCAGTTTAGCATATGAACACATACAGCATTACATAACTTGTGAAAAGAATGCTTCGATGAAAAACTGTGCTGTTGACTGTTGAATAATTAACATGTAATACTTTGAAATGTTAACTTACACACTGAATACCTTTTTAGGATTTATTCAAAATAAAGCATTCAAAAAGATATCATTGTGAGAGTATAATATGATGCTTGACCCAATACCCAATAGTATCTAGTTCTACTTTGATTAATATAATGATTTTCAGTATCATTCACTCAAATAGTTTTAAAAGAGAAATGTAGATTATAGTTCTGTGGATGAAATAATTTTTTTAAATTTATTCCTGTGAGTGGGGGCTTCTGGAGGGTTCCTCTGTATTTTAGATGCCCGATACAATCAGAATTTAAACAAGCTCCCAATTGCACTTCCTAATTGTTTGATTACTTTAACTATCACTTTGTCACCCTCAATTACTAATTCACCAGCTTTTACCAGAGGATATTATGGATTAAACTCCTCAGCTTCCTCTCTGGCTTCTTTCTTATACTTTGACTGCACCTTTTCTCTTCCTTCTCTCAGTTCTCTGAGTCTGTCACAAACACCGCAGAGCTACTTTTGACCACTTGGTGACGCTGTCTTTGTCTGTTGTGCAGAGAGGCTACAGGTGAGCCTGCTGCGGTTTGAGAAGGACGACGACGGCAACGGCCACATGGACTTTGTGACGGCAGCGTCCGCCGTCAGAGCCAGGATGTACGGCATCGAGCACTCAAGGCCAAGCGGATCGCCGGCAAGATCATCCCCACCATCACCACGGCGACGGCCGCCGTTGTCGGACTGGTGAGAAACGGCTGAAATTTGGCCACATCGATGGTTAAACCTGGCCAATTTATTTTGCTATTTGTTCAAACTTGCACAATGCATCAATGATGATGGGCCCATTTAGTTATTTCCGGGTTGTGCCATTCAGACTGGGCCCCACGGGTCAAGGTTTGGCCATCAGATGCTTGCTGGCGAGCCCCCCTTCCCTCCCAGTTCTTGCTTCAGGTTTCTCTATTGTACCATCAGAGGCGGCAGACGAAAGGCAGGGACCTCGGCGTGTTGACCCCTGGGATCGTAGACTGGTTGAAGGGACATAGAATGTCACCTCTTGGTACCAGGACACCTCAGGCAGATTTGCTGTCATATGTGAAGCAGTCTGTTATGAGAGAACTCAACGCCTCCAAGTCTTAAGGTGCGTTCACACCAAAAGCGTTGCGAATTTTTCGCGTGAGTAGATTACATACAAAGTCAATGCAATGCGGGCGGCGCGAATGACGCGAATCGCGTGAGGGAATAATTTGCTTCATTCGCGCGAGTTGACATTTTTCAACTCGGTCGGAAAATTCACGTGACGCTGAGTTGCGAAAGCCAATCAGTGTTGAGAAGCTCCGCCCGTCATCACTGATGTCCTGCCGTTGCTAAATTAAATACGTTCTCTCACTAACAATGTCTCATATCCCTCTTTGTTTTGTTATGGTTTATATGCAGATTATAATCTGATCATAAGAATATGCAGACAATATTTTATGAAACTCAGTGTGACCTAGAAGTGTTGACTTGATAGTGTTCTAAAATTGTAATGTTGATTGAAAAGATGATAATTAAAAACATGACTCAGACTGAAGAGCTCATCCAGTTTAACCTTTTATTAAAGCTTCTGTAACTGTAGTCAAATAAAAGAATGAGGGCTGAGGCTGCAGTGAACACCAGAGAGAGCAGATCAATACGTCACTTTGATCAGTTTTCATCAGTTTTCATCAACATCAATGTAACGTTCGTAGTTTTCCAGCAGGTTTAACAGATTATTGAAAGTTAATTTCCGAGTTATGACAACGGTTATTTACATGATTTGCGTTTCTCGGTCATGATCGTTTGCTCCCGTGAACGACTGAATGGTTCGTCACTTTAAATGTTGCCGCCACAAGGAATTGTGGGTTGGAATTATCTCCTTTCCTTTCGTAAAGGAAGGTCCAGTGTTTCCTATGCTAAAGGAGCTAAGTAAGGAAGCATCGAAGCTCCTTTCCGTTGCATTTAGAGAATTCGAACAGCTCTTATCATGGTGGCCACTTAGATACTTCCGGGTCAAATAACCGTTAGGAACCTTCCTCAGCAAAAAGGACTATTCGACCGCAGCCTAGGATTCCCTAAACACCGCGGTTGTCTTTTCCTAACTCCTCATGAATTCTCCTAACCATCTTTCCTTGACCCCGTGACATTTCTCCACAGAGGTCAAGGAAAAGTGGTTAGGAATAGACGTTAGGAGGTCATTTTTTGGACTATTCGAATCCAGCCCAACTTTTGTTTTTAACTTTGAAAGGAGACGGAAAGCATGACCCGAAAGTAAGAATATTTCAAAATAAAAGTCAAGGCAATAGAATGATCAAGACATTCTTATTTACAGTCTATGATGCAAACTCATACCAGGGTAACATTAGAAGAAAATAAATGAATAAATATAAATACATAAATAAACTTTGGCCGATGGGAGTATTTTCACTTTTCTACCAGTAGACGGCAGTATAAGTGTATTTAAACCATACATTTAGTTATATATGCCTGTGTCTTTATTAATTATCTAGGTTATTGGTACAGGTGATACAATGCTGTTTATTTCATCTGATATTTGATGTTTATGGTTCATTTGCAACCATAGTTATATACAACATGTATTTACTTATTTATGTCATTTTAGAACCAAACATTCCTACATGAAAGAGTGAAAATCTGTTGATCATGAGGCAATAAATAATGACAATTGAACAATAAAGAGACAGTTGGTTTATTTTTATTACACATTAATCATAGTGTATCCGTCACACTTAAAGCCAGCATTGACTGGTTAAGCAGAAGAGGTCAAAGGACCAAGATGAGAAGATATAATGGTCAAATGCTGTGGTCCGAATAAAAAGACTTCAGTCTGGCAGACAGCTGCTGGACACGGATGCTCTGCGCGTGTCCGCCGAGAAGGCACACGCCCGCGCAAATGGAACACGTCTGAGCCCTTCTCTCTCTGTCAGTTCAACGCAGTAGCCTCCCATCTTGGCAGCGCTTCACCGGGACAGGTGTCGACGTTTCTGCTCTGAGGGGACAGACGGCATGTCACCGCTGGTTCTATAGAAATATGAATGTATTCATGTAGAAAGACGCTTCAAACGTCCGGCAGATGCAACTAAGCGGTACGTATTCGCCATATGATTGGCCTCATTTCACTGCAGGTATACCTTGAGGGATGCTCGCGTGTCTGTGTTTTGACCGCTCGAGACACTTTATTATTTTTGTCAGTGCGCACCAATATGGCTAATTCTAACATCATGCGACCACGCCTTAAGCGCGATGTGTCCAGGGGCTGTGTGAAAGAGGTCATGTACAGTTGAGAAGGAGGGATGCTCGTTCGTTATGAGCAGGGGTGTTGCCTCTCTCTCTCTCTCTCTCTCTCTCTCTCTCTCTCTCTCTCTCTCCATGAATGAGACATCCTCCTCACTTCACTAGTGGCTATGAAGTGACTATGTTTGTCTCCCAGGCCCTTTACTTTGGTCCAAGTAAATCCAGAATGTTCATGTCATTTTTTTATCATATAGTGTCTAATATATATATATATATATATATATATATCACAATTTTAAGGAGAACATACAGTATAAGTTTGTTTTCTGCAGTAGCTGCAGCCGGTGTTGACACTCTCTATGGTCTTGCTGGGAACACTGTAAGACACTACATTAAAGATTCCGTCTTGAGGCCCATGTCGTTATCCAAAATGTGGTCACTTCTGAATATCTGACTACAGAGACTTGTTTTGCTGAGGGTCTTTCTTGTTTTGCATCCTCTGTCGTCCTATGCCAGGGATTCCATTTGTATTGACATACAATGTTCACCAATATCTTTTGGAGCGAGAAGTACCATTATTTGAAAAAGAAATCTAAACTAGTTAAGGAATGCATTATTGCAGGATCTAAATGACATTTTATTTACAAAATGAGAGACGGTTTGTCTTACTTATTACTGCATTGTCCGGTCTGGGAGTTGTCCGTGTTTTCATCTACAACTTTAACCCTTTCACAGTGTGTTTTTACTTCATGAAAGTGGCGACATTCCCGCCACAAGCCTGCTTCTGTAACAAAGCTGAAACTCTGCTCAAAATATGTAGTTTATTTACATGTTTGCATATTGTGCTTTATGAATTTAATAGACTAGAGAGCAAAGTGTTGGACAGAGAAAGACAAGAAGGGAGTTACGTGTAAGATCAATCACCCTGTGATATTGATACACTCTGCACTATCTCTTATGAAGCAAAAAGAGCTCAAGCTTCAAGGCTCTGTCTTTACTTCAGTAGACTATGAACTCTCCGACCTCACGGGCATGGCACTGTCTCTCTCTGTTGTCCTCTCTGGCATTGTCTGTCCTCATACTCTGGAGGCCAGTGATGACATCTCTGGGACATTGTCTGACACTTCCCAATTCCTAACTGCATTACCATGGCAACAGGAAGAAAAAGTAAGTTTGTGTGTGTGTGTGTGTGTGTGTGTGTGTGTGTGTGTGTGTGTGTGTGTGTGTGTGTGTGTGTGTGTGTGTGTGTGTTACAGTTATTTGACATGTGGAAGCCTAGCTGGTGTACTTTGGACATTGTATGCAGGGATCCACAGGAAACAGTGGAAAAAGGGTTCCCTAACATGTCAGCAATAATATACAGAAATAAGCAGCGGAGCTGTCGAATGCTGAACATGTCTTAACATTATCTGCATTTGATTGTTCCCTTCCTTCATTTTTGTTTGACTTTGTCATTACTTCAGACTTTGTGTAGATTGTTGTCCAAAGTAAGACCAGACTGTGCCACCACAAAAGAGTCAGAAGTCACAAGGTTGAGTACTTTGTCCTCAAAGCGTTGTATCTGTGTGTTTGATGATGTAACACACCCTGTAGCCTGCCTTTATTAGGCCCCCAGCACGGGGCAACAGCTTACTGTGCAGCTCCTTACCGTAGCCTACTACATACCAACATCTTCTCAAATCACTTATAATGTTTTGAAATGCAACATTTCAACAGTGAGTGGGGGAGATGTGGGCATATCCTTATGTTCTATAACAAAACCAAGGAAGGTGTTTTTAATGGCTGACTGTTCTGCTGTCATGTGACACTTTCATATCTGTGTTGTGTTGGAGCAAGAATCTCACTCTTCAGCTCAGAGGCATGTGCTTTTCTTTGGTTAGTAGCTTGTTGTACACTATCACAGTGGTGCTGTCCAGCTGGAAGTAGTCTCATTCTATTCATTTATTTAGATATTTCTGTCGACTGCTCTCCTCTCTGTTTGCATCTGCTTTACAGGATTTTTAAAAACATTTTATAAAATACACGTTGCTATTTTTGCTTTGTCGCAACGTCGAGACGCGTCCTCGCGTTTAGCCGTTATTCTTCATCACATCGTCATAGTTGTGCCTGCCTCAGTTGCTAGATGATTTAAAACCTGTATTCTTACTCCATCCCCAGGCTCCACCTCTAAGGCCGGTGGGGTGCGTTTCCCTGACGACGACGAGCCCCCCGGCTCTCCAATGCGGAGAGACGACGAGTCAAACCTCTCCACTCTTGTTGCTATCCTAGAGAAGGATGGCAGCTACTTGGTAAAGGTGTGTCCATGTGTGAGGGTGTGTGCACATGGAACCAGAGGGGCTGGTTCACTCATAGTGAAGAACCTACAGAGAACTATCAGCTGAATCTGCTGCTCCTCTCAGCTTTACACAGCTTGTTTTAGCTACAGCTCCTTGTGTAGCTTTCCGGCTGAAACTTCACTGTTGTGGGTCACTGTCAGCGCGCTCTCAGAAAGTCGTTTTCAGCCACAGTAGACAGCTGTTTTCAGCATGTTAGCCGCTGACATGTTCGCCTTCACTCTTTGCCTCTACTCTGTCGTTCCCCTCTCCAGGCGGGTTTCCTGAAGAGCCACCACTGCTATGAGATTGTCTTCACTGTCCCAGATGTCCCCACTCTGGGAAAAGAGCTCTCTTGTCTCCCTTCCTCCTCTCCAACTCGGAGGTTCCCCAACCTCCGGGTCCATCGTATCAACTCCACACTAGACCGTAAGTCCAGGCATAAAGAACCGTTTACCGCCTCTCTTCATGGGGCAGGATCTCAGTCGGAACAAAGTCTGAGAGTCTGAAGGTGTGATCTCACTTCGAGATCGTGCATGAATGGATGAGTGGCTGGTTGGTTGTGGTATGGAGGTCTACACCAGAGGCAACCTCACTGTTTGGTTTTCCTCCTTTGGTCTACCACGATGACTTGCCAGACTGGCTGTGTGCTCTGGCTGCCTCTCTTCAGTAGTCTTCTGCCCCATTCTGCTGAGTCTTTTCTCAATCGTTCTTGTGGAGGACACAGAGGTTAAAACTCTGTGGTCATCAGGCAGTAACCAAGAGACTATACATTAGTAGCAGTTCAAGTTACAACACACTCAGATCCACAAACACAAAGGGAAATATGAGCTGACCTCCGGGGTTCCAGACTTGCCTTTTTTTAGAAACACATTCAGGTTTAGAGTTAGATTACTGACCTGATCAATGGTTGCCAGTATTCTAATTGGGCCAATGATTTTGGATGGCTCACCATCAGCTTGTCAGTTATGCAGAACTAATGAAAAAGATGGAGCCTGGGTGGAGCTGAGGAGGAATGCCACCCTGGCTGAGTGTGAAAGTCCAGGTTCAGTTAGGCAAAAATGCTCCTACACATACCTCTCTTTTACCCTTAGGATCTTTGTAGTCCCTTTGGGATGGCAATGTTGGCGAGTCAGTCCAACACTTTTGTCCAAACTCAAATATCTCAACAACGATCAGCTGGGTCGAGTGTACGGAGGAGGAGGAGAAGGAGGAGGAGGAGGAGGAGGAGGAGGACTGACTTTGGTGATCTCCTGGCCAGCACCACCAGCTCTTACCCTGTGAAATATGCACGGATTGTACAGACATTAATGGTTCCCAGACAATTCATCCACAAAGTGCCATCATCACGTTAAATGTCTATTCATTTAATACTTTGGTGAAAGATAAATGGCTGAGGCTGATCTAGCTTAGCTTATTGCAGACACAGCAGTCTCGCTGTATGTCAACCCATACATATGGGGAAAACAGGTTTGAGATCACTGAGATCATTTAAAATAATTGTCCATAGTTGGTCCACCAGAGAGTGTTGACAAGCTGATCTCTCACTGTGAGCATGTTAACATGCTCATAGTAGCATTTAGCTCAAAGCACCGTCCATGTACATTCTCACAGAGCTGCTCACATACTACTATTCCCTCATTGGTATTTCACTACACAGTCATTTGAATTACAATTCGGACACTATAGAAAAAAATTACTGACCACGTGAATAATGATTCACGAGATTCATCAAGAGACTGTCATTGTTGAATATGTGTTAAGTGTAGAATATATGTATCTATTTTATTTTTTTATTCTATCTGAAGACGCCAGCATTCCTAAGAGACTTTATGAAGTCTGTGCATCAAATATGTAGTATGTCACTCAGGAGACACTGTTTTGATGCAGAGCTGAGGGAGCAATATCCTACACAGACAAAGAAGGTTTCAAAGTGCATCTGAAGCCCCAGAAGAAAATACAACTGTGCCTCTCTCATCCTTCCCCGCTTCTTTCCTTAATGAGACGCAACTGAATAGTGTAAGTAAATGTATATATGCTGATGAACCCTCTCCCTCTCTTAAAGGAGGAGTAAAGGTAACGTGTGAGTACAGAACTCACCAGGAGGGGGTGCTGCAGGAGGAGATCACTCTGGTAACCAGAGGGAGAAAAGGCAGTAGTCTGAAGGTCAGATTCCAGGCCAAAGTCATTGGTATGTGCTGACACACACACACACACACACACACACACACACAGCTGTGCACACATTTCATTAAAGTGAAACATTTGCACTGACACACGTCAATCAAGTGTTGCAGGCCTCTCCCAGATTGACTTCACAAATACACAGCAAAATGTTACTGATTTTAATTTCCTTAGAAGTTTCTGTCGCTGTTTCACCAACTCGACGCTTTGTAGAGTTGCCCATTCATTGCTGACGGTTACGCTGTTTGATCTGGCAAAAAACAAACAAATCAAGACTGTGAGGATTTAGGAACTAATACACACATGTATGAATGCTGAGTCCAACACATAAGGAGGAGGTTGGGGTGCTGGAGGGAGCAGAGTGATGGGACTGTTTCACAGGGGACATTTTGACATTGTGTTACAGTAGGAAAAGAACTGGTGTCAATAATAAAATGAATGATGACTGAATTCCATTTAGCTGCTTCAGTTTCAGGCCTCTGTTGTGGTGCATGCTGGCTCACTGTCACACTGTCATGGTGTACTAGGACACGTGAATGGAACAGAGACATCAGTAAGTTAAGTGAGATCTGACATCCAAAAAAGACAGATATGTTTTCTCTGGTAAGTGGCCATGCTCTAAGCTCCATAATGCCCCAAGCAGTGCCCTGATACAGAAAGTAACGGACAACGACTGTATTAACTCAGCTGAAATACAGGAGTGAACACAAACTCTCCCCTTGCCCTCATCCCTTTCTCCCCCTCTCTACAGACCCACATCACGGGACTCCCATGCTGCTGGAGGGGGTGAGGTGTCTGGATGCTCAGAAACACACCCACAGAAAGCACAGCAACGACCGTGAGAGGATATGATGAAAATGATAAACAGCTATAATGTATATGTGTCTCCCTCAGTGTTATTCAGAGTCTGGTTTCGGGGCCCAACACCAAATTAGAAACCGCTTCATTTGACTGGTAAATAATGGGTCTGTGATGTTATGTTCTGCTATTGTGGCATTCCAAATATTTGTCAGAAAATGAGAACCTCTCCACCACAAAAAAAAGGTTAAATACCAGTCTGCAGGTCTGGATGGGCCTTTATTTAATCCAGTTTAGATAGCCATGAGCCTCTGTTGATGGAGGTACAGTCACCAGCACTCAACAGGAGCCAGCTTACACATCACACATATACATTCAAGCCACAGCAGGAAAAGTCACGATCAGCACCACACATACAGTAATGGACATTATAATAAACATGATCATTTTACAGCAGCCCAACCAAGGAAAACTCAGATGTTCTCATAATGTCCCCGTTCCTTAACTATGTGCAACAACACTCATCAAAACACAGGACAGTCCTGTACATCAAGAAAAACAACAGACTTGCACGATGGTAACGGTGCAATAATCAATGTTTCGATCTTTGCACAAAATGTCAATGGTGGTTTCACGAGTGTTGCTGGTCATTTCTCTGTTAAAGACAGAGCCAGCTGACCTGGAGTCACTCACATATCTTAGGGCTTCTCTTTTGTTGACTACCTGCAGCCAGTAAGCTTGAAATGTATAAAAAGTCAGATCTCAATATAGCTCAAATCTTTAAGATGTAGTTAGCAGGGTTTGTGCAGGATGACACACTGTTTCCGTGACTGACACCAAATATCTTACTGCACCTCCTTATTGCACCAATACTATTCTCATTGTAGAAGGAAAATGTATTTGACTTTAGTGACGACACTGTGGCAGCATGGCACTGTTTGCAATAAGAGGCACTTGAATGCGCAGCAGCTTTCTTGATAACCAGTCCACTTGTCTGCCATCACCGTTACTAGCAGGTGACATAATGGTATGTTGTTCCGTACTTCTAAGTAGCCATAAATGAAAATATTTCCATAGAAGCACACTGTCTGTTGTATGTATTTTACCTGTATAATATGGGACATTGCATTACAATGTTAAACAGCATGTTACTAGTAAATACTTTTTGTTGTGTCAGCTTAATAAGCAGAAAGTATTATCCAAAGACTTAACTGATTGTGTTGTAGAACAGTTTATCTCTGGGCAGGAAATGCCATTATCAGTATAATTTATTGTTATATTATCTTTTATACCTAAGGAGAACTTAACATTTTCTGTTGAGTCAAAAATATTTATTTGCTTTAAGCATCTTTTCTGCTGTTCTTCATGTGTATTATGACAGCTTACATCAAATATTACAATAAAATGTCATGTTTGAGTTGTTTTAAATGTACTGTGAATGCTGTAACACAGAAAAAGATAGCAGTTGTCCCCTTTATTTGCATGATTAATACTGTAAGTCACAAAGTGTAACCAATTCAACTGTCCGGACCAAATAACGAAGACATTTTAACTTCTGATAAAGGGAGCTGCAGCCAAAAGTGTTACAGTTATTTATTACAGGAGTAGACCGAGTTATTGGTTTGTTTAATGATTACACTAAAATAATGTCTGTATTCCTGGTATATAAGCTCCATGCCAACCTTTTAGCACACTAATGCTGTAGTGCAGCAGGGAGGACGTATATTTGTAGGCCAACAGGAAGTTAGGATCGCACTAGTTCCCTCAACAAAAGGCCAAGAGGACCTTTCAAGTGGATTTGGGATTATTGCAGAAAATCTCTCTCAAAGACAAACATTTATGATTCTTACAGGTTTTGCTCAGCAAGATAATCTTCACAAATGAGCACAACTTTTATGATCTTTGAAGCATGAACACAGTCAGCACAAGTAAAACGCTAACGTTAGGCGATAAAGGAACTTCACCACGGTCACATGACTTCACGTCACCACCACTAAGCTAAAGGAGGACGAGGTTCACAAATGCTGTCTCATTTTCTGGTTTTAGGCCTCATTCCTGCTCTATTGTAACTGAAAGAGTGCATTTTTTAAATCACAAGTATAGTGACATTTATTTAGGCTAGAAGACATGACTTACTATGTAACCTACTAAAAATGTCTGAGCAAGCTGTAATTACAACTGTTCCCCACAAAATGTAGCTCATTGCATCACCTAGTTTTCAGATGAGCAGCTCGCCCTTTAGCGGCTGATTGCAGTAGTCAGAGCCTGCTAAGCTCCAAAGTATATGATGTGCTGAAAAGCTGTTCAATATTAAAGCTGAGTCATAACCTCCAGGATTTATGTTTGTTTATCAGTTTGACCCGTCAGTTTTTTTGCAATTTAAATCACAATATTTGTTTCCTCAAATTGTTCCCAAGTGGCAGTTTAGCAAAGCTTAGCAAAGGCTAGTAGTTCATAGTAACACCAGTTACTCAACATGAATGTTTAATGGTGTTAGAATGGAACTTTAAAGCCTCTGATCGAAAGACACATTAATGACCAAACGTGACAAGTGTGGATACATGTCCGGTTTGTGAAGACATTGTGGATTGTGAAAGTGCGGTCTGCAGTATTTGGTGCTCTGACTGTGACCTGCCATCATATGCTCCTGTCCTTTTGCACTTGTGCCCATCAGGATGATACAGTTTGTCTGTTTACTTGATGTCAATAAAGTATCCTCTCACATGTGTACTGTACAAGCTCATAGCCTTTTCTGTGGTGCCTCTTATATCTTCTGATGCTTCTTGTGGACTCGACAATTTTTCTGACGTCATATCGGTAAAAATAAATGTACATTCACTGCTTTTAATGTTTTTAATCGAATACCAACTTGGACAGAAATATTATATAAAGTAGAGGTAATTAATTATTCATTATGCATAGTTTACTGTGTAATATCCATGTTAGACCAGAGCAGTGGTATAACCAACTAACGTTACTGCTTCGATGTTAGCATGGCAAATCTGACTGACCCTTACTATAACATCCTTTTGCTCATAATTGCTTACAATGACGGAATCGTATGTGGATGGATTTGATATATACATATTATAAACTATATATTTAGCTTACCACCGAACGTATTGTTTGCAAAATGGTTTCACTAGCATAATATTACTCAGCAACTTATATAGATGTCTTTGAGGCATCAATTTCATGTGCAATGCAATTGGGCTGTAGAGGGATTCTAGTACCATGCTCTATGGGCCCAAAAACATGGATGCCAGAGGAAGCCTGAAAACATTTTTGGCATATGTGTTAATTTGGTTAAATGGGTTCCATCTTGTATTTTAGTGTCCTGTTCTCAAAATGGTGTAAACATGCTATCTGTGGCCATGTATGCTATGCTGTTAACATGCTACTAGTAGCTTTGAACCTCCATCAAATGTTTTTGATTTTTAGTGCGTCATAAGATTTGGAGCCTGCTGCTGTTGTCTCTACAGTTTTAGTCTTTATTGTCATGCTTTCACTCAGACTCAAAGCATTTTGTGACCCTGGGTTTCAGCTGAGAGTCTGTGTGCTCCAGTGTGTCTGAATACTTGTAATTTCTCAGGACTAAATACGGCCAAACCTGAATAAAAAATGTATCAGAAAAAAGGTTGGAACAGAAATATTGCTTACTGCAGACTTCAGTCTAAATGTTTTGACATTGACCCATAAAACAGCCTCATTAGTGACAGCGAAGCCTAAAATAAGTTATCAAACGGCCTGCTCATTATCTACTCCATTGGCTCCTAGGGATGGGCATTTCAAACACTATAAACACAAAAAAAGGGAAAATGTGTTTTCATAAGACAAGACATAATCGCATGAACTATTTGATTTTTTTTCATGAATATTCGAAAAATCATGAACCATCCCTACTGATCCCCAACCTGGGGGTCCCAATCCCCACTAGGCCTCTCCTAAGTTTCACTGGAGGTCTTGATTTTAAGGGCTGTAAGCAGTTGGCCTATCTCTCAGCATTTAAAAAAAGAAAAAAACATAATACAGTCAAAGAGTTGTATTAAAAGTTACTACAAATGACAGGAAAACTTCATCATCATCATCTTTGATGCAAAATTCACATGAAATGATCTGCTCAAAATGCATCATTAATTGTAAAGTTGATCAGTTGTTCTATACTCTTATTGTATTAAATATAATATTAAATATCCATAAAACATGTCACTTAGTCAAGGGTTGTCAGTTTAATCAATGATAGAAAAGGTACCTTGAAATTGAGATGAAATTTTCCCCCTTTTAGATCATGTTCCCCATCATATTGTGTATCTATTTAACATTTCTTCATATTTTCAAATAAAAATTTGAATCAGCTTTTCTTTCTGTAAAACAAAATATGATGTGTGCTTATGTAAGCTAGTACTAACCAATTTCAACCAATCACATGATGACATCCGTCCATCAATCAATCTGCAACTTTTAGTGACAAAGGAGGTGTGTGTGGAGCCACAGTCTTCTGGAGCGCCATATCGTTACATTCTAAGCCCGCCCAGTGGTCCAATCAACTGTGAAAGATTTGATTTCAATGCCTCTTGTTCATAGCTAAAATATTCAGTTCCACTGGGACTTTACAGGAGAAAGGTTGGGAACCACTGCTCTATTGCAAAGACGGAAGGAACGAAGATGTGACCACATCTGTTCCAGAGGTACGTTTGTGCGTCAGTCTTCTTCCAACATGCATGGATGCATGTGGAGGCTCATTAGTAAAGATGTCCTTATCATGTTGGCTCATTTCATTCTGTCTTTGCAACAGGACAAATGATCAGTGGAGCCTCATTCCGTCCTGATTTATTGGTACAGGGGCTGAAGAACGCATGGATGGTGTCAGAAAAATGATCTGTGAATGTATGGATGAGCACTCTGGCCTCCACGTTGTAGAAGGACACCAGTCCCTTATCATAGTCCACATAGATTCCAATCCGGGAGGGTCTGAGGCTGACTGTCAGATTGGTCGAGGGTTCTGTTCGGAAGGCGTACTCGGTCCGATCCCTCAGGCTGAGGAACCAGTATCCATGGGCGGGGCTTACGGTGATTTTGCCCTTCCGATTGACGGACCGACTTGCCACTCCCACGTCCCAGTCAGTCTTTCCTCCCACCTCCACCTAGAAGAGGGCAGTGAGGTATAGCTTAGTGCAATAAGTGCAGACTCTCCATCAGAGTGAGGTCAGTGTGAAATTGAAATGAAACTAGTGCGGTGCCTGATCACTGCAGACCCTGCAGAGCCCTGAAGCTCCGCCCCCACTGCTACACAGAGCGCTCTGTGCTTGATTATTCAAAGTTTTGTCATATTAAACGTGTCAACATGTGTCAAAATTGCACCAAATTTGCCAAAGCACTACACAGGGTCCCCAGGACTACACCCACCAAGTGTGAAGTGGATCAGATGAGCGGCCCTGGATATGCTAAGGACACAACTAGTTTAAATTTGGATATCGGATGGAATGATGGCATTTCCTCCCTTTGACCAAAGCTACTTTAATAACATTTTACAATTTTACTACAAATTTGAATCTGTTCAAATTATTCTTAAGTACTTATGCTGATATTCAAGAGCACAATAAGTAAAATCATTGACCAAAAAATAACCGCTCTGAAAACAAAAACTGCCCTTCATGATGGCATTACTGTAACAGAAAAAAAATATTAATTTACCCATTTCATACATGTGTTAATAATTCATTAAAGGAATAGTTCACCAAAAAACTGTATGAATTGTATCAAGTACTCTCCAAACAACTATTTTCAGTAAACTATTGCTAAACAAAGCATTTTTAGATTAATGTGTTTATGTGCCCGTATGCACACAACAAATGCTTTGTTTAGCAATGTATATATACAGTATATACATGTATATATAAATAAAATAGCTTGTTGATTCAAAATTACGCTTTGTGGCTGGTGTTGTACTGCACGTGGGCCCTCTGTTGACCGACCGCCATCACACAGCTTCATATTGTGTCCCACTTACCTCCCAGTAATGCCGTCCTGAGTTGAAACCCTGGCAGGCGAGCACACACACCACCCGGTCAAAGCGCTCAGGGTTGTCGGGTACCGATTGATTGCGTTCTCCACAATGCACCTGCTTCCCATCTGCTGAGATGATGAGACGTTGGTGGGCTGTGTCAGCGTCTAAAGTGATGTCGTCTGACAGATTGAGAGAGATTGATGGTTGGTGATTAAACTACCAATGAAAATAACACGATATGACAACTGAGTTAAAGTGACATAAAATCTGAATTTCTTTTTTTAACCCTGACCTGCATATTCTTGTACCCTCCTTATCTCTGCAAATAAGAGAGAATATATTTACTTTATTATTTATTTTGACACTTTTTCATTGATTCGTTGAATTTAACAGAATCTACACAACATTTTGTGCTGTTAGCTCATCAGAATCTTACTTGGGTTGGGCCTGGGTACAGACTGGTCCAACAAGGATTGCTGGCCTGTTGATTAGGGAAAAGAACATTTATTTTACACTTCTGTCTGGATCTTGTACAGTTCAGCCTTAAATTAATATGATCTAAGCTCTGAATCAGAATGAGACATTTTAAAACTAAAATGAATGTCCTTATGTTGAAATATGTTGTCCTTGTGAAGGACATGCAAATATGAAGGTACTGCTACGGTACAGTTGGTGCATTTGGTCCATTTGGTTCAAAGCTTAGCAGTAAAAAATAAAGGAGAATCCATCCATGGTCTTAGTCTGTTGTAATTGATGTTTTAGTTTTTTCCCTTAAAACCTTTTAAAAACGAACCTATTTTTGAGTCTTCCACATGAAAAAAGCATGCCCATACTATATCTCTGCAACCACAAGGTCTATTTGAATAACTTTGGTATTATTATAAAGGTAATAACTGTGAGAGTTGAATATCAGTATATATGTTACTGGTTAAAAGTAAATGATGATGGAACACAGAAGAAATGAAAAGATTTCAGGTTCGCCTAAAAAGAAAAGCACTTTCAGGATGATCATCCCTTTGGAATAATGCAGTTGCAGGTTTAAAACTCTTCCAAATCATAGCACAATATGTGAAAACTCTTTCTCTGCAAAGTTTGACTTTGATAAAATGAAGCAGAAAAAAATCAGAGAGTTTTTAGTATAGACAGATGAATTGGCATAATAAGTGCAATTTGAATTTTCTCATGTACCAAACTATATATTTCACTTGTATACCACTAATGATATTCAATACATCCATATACAGCAGTAACATACACAATGCCAAACCAAAATAATGTTTTTTGCTCTGAAATCCCCATAAAATCTTTTTTTTTTCCTCAAAACCAGGGAGCAGTGACTCTCACATCCAAGATCTTCCCCATAGAATGAGTGACAAGGATGAATGGAACCTCCTTCTAACCGTTAGAGCCTATAGAATTCAGGCATACTGGCCGAAATGAGATTGACAGCACAGTTAGCCAATAAGAGTCAGTCAGGCAAAATCCATTGTAATTTGATCGCTGCCATTGGTCAGTTGTTTACCATCCCCCACGGATCAAATCTGACTCAACAAAGCCCCGGAACGTTTTCTTTTAAAGCAGAGTGTTTCGTATGGACCTTTTTCAGTGTAACTCGACCGGAATAATAATACGAATCGAAGCTACAGCTCAGTAAGTCACATATTTATCATATCTCGCTGGTTTCATAATCGTCTGAGGTTGGTGTTCGTTGGCTCATAGCTCGCTGTGGTTTATAGGGATTTGAGCGGTATGTGCAGAATCCCTGGCTTATTTGCTTTCGTTTGCGTCGTCGCAAGCCTATGTAGCATAAAGCTAACTCTCGCGACATATGGCGAGCGAGTCCAGTCGCTGGCAAGTTATGAATATGAATATGAATATTTGGTTATGCATTTGGTTGGTCTTGTTTAGTTGTGTTTGGAGCATGTAAGACTGGCTTGTATATTCTTGTAGCCGAGACTTTGCTGTTTAATCTGGTAGGCAACATCATTATATTTTTTCTTGATTAGTGTCTTGTCTCCCACTGTGAATGCCAAAGTGGTTTCCTCGCCCCCTGAGCAGGGGGATCTCGGGGGGAAGAGGTTTTAAATTCAACATCTTTACTACTCTTGATCTGAATGAAGACTTACAGACTGTGGGCAGTTTCTGCATCTCTTCTCCAAAGCGCTCCATCATTTGATTGACAGTCCTGAGAATCACCCCTGAGGTCAGCTCAGACCCTACAGAGACACTGGACCAGTCCTTAACTTGTGGAGGGGTGGACAGGGCAGGGAACCTCTGCATAGAGAAGAAATATCAAAAAACAGATATGGGTTTAACAGGCTTAAAGAAATACATCCCCATTGGTTAACATTGTCTCCAAATCCCTCTATCTGATCAGCTGGAGGATCATTCACTGAGTCCTCCATGTTAACAGTGTAACACCTACTATTGGGAGGCAGTAGCCAGACATTTGTTGGGACCTGATAACAGAGAGTAAGAGTGAACCATTGATGTTTTTTCTTGGCAAACATAAGGTGGTCTAATACAAACCATAGCAGAGGATACAGGGTTCTGAGAGGGGCTATTACAGAAAGGTAAAACCTATCAGTATGGAAGGTCTACAAAACTGGAAACGATACGAATAAATCACTTTTAAAAAAAAGAAATATTTCAGCAGCCCAGTTGCCAGGAAATCTGCAAACCACGTATATGCGGAAAGGTTGACATTTTTGCATTCAGTTAGAGAAAGTAATATAGTTTATCGAGTGACCATTATTGAAAGTTACGGGGCATGAAAGTTACATGGTACAATAAAGGGTATAACAAGAGGGAAAGTCCACTGAGGGCAAATGGGAGGGATGGTTTATGGGTCAAAAAACACAGGACTTTCACCCAGGAGACTGCTGTTTGTGTCCTGTTGTAAACCAAAAGTCAATGTTGACTTTATGTTTCTTACATAATGCTGTTACGCCTCCTACACTTGAGACATAACGCTACTTTAAAAAAAAGTCTAGTAGTATTTATGCTAGTTACATTGTTATGGTTGTTTAAACCATATTGTAGCAGTCTGACCACATCCACAACATGTGGGTAGACCTATTTGTTAGGTAAACCTTCAAAACATAGCTGGAATAGCTACTAGAATGTGACTGACATTAAGCTATGGAAATATTTCATGTTTCACTTATACAAGGGAAAGGGTTCAAGGATCAGGACAATCTTGTCGTTGCACTGATTAAAATATTTTTTTTCCAACAGAAATAACCTGGCTTGTCGGCTATTCTGGCCAATACGGCAATACATCAGGAGCAGTGTCTTGTGAGGAGGCAGGAACTGCAGCTAAGGAACCATAACTATTATTGGGTTCACTTCATTAAAATTCAAATAAAGGTCCTGAGTTTCTACAGAAGTTCCCTGTTTCCTGGAAAAGTTCCTGCAGTGGAATCGATACCTTAGATCCTCCACCCTCCCATAATCACTGCTGATAAGAAGTTTCTGGATTTAATGACTAAATCTAAAATGAACTAGTGGATTAATTATTGTATGCTAACTAGTGGACACCGGCTTATTTATTACTGTATTTTTGCGTTATCTTGTTATTTATTGGTACCCTGAGAAATAGTATGTAGTCTTCAGACAGATCCAGCTGGCTCAGGGATGAACTCCTCTTCTTTAGCTCAGCAATCTCCTGCTCCAGCTCCCTCAGTAGGTCCTGAGCTCGGTGCTCAGCCGCACGCTGAGTCATCTCTACCACCTGGGGGTAACAGATGTCATGGAGCTTAGTTAATATACCTCAAAATACTCCTCCTTTAATAATCAGAGGACTTCCCTGCTTTTATTTCAGTGAAAACATAAAAGACAAGTTTTTGTTGAGAGATTTTCTCCATATTGGTGCTATTTACCTCCAAGACTTCAGCTTGGCAGCGCTCCAAACTGGAGATTAGCTTGGAAAACACACACACAGTTCCATCTGTCTCTCTCTCAGCAGCAGCCTGAATAAACGATGAACAGCAATAGATGAGAGATGTTTAAAGACACCCATTGACTTATTTAAGCTCATGAACAAACTGTGGGGAGGATTGGACTAGAAACCATAAAGAATGCTGTTACAGAATTACAGAACATGTTGCATACTGGCAAAGATCTATAGGTCCCATTCTGACACAATTTTTTCAATCATTTTAACATCTCTCTATGAGAAAATTAGAAATGTCCTTAGCGAAACATCCTAAATCCCTGGGATCTGATTGTAACACATCTGAAATTATAACAATTTGTTATATTGCCATATTGAGTATCATATATGATTCCATTGTAGGTTTTTGCTCTCTATCTCAAGTAAACAAAAAGATCCTTTGTTATAACTATAAATGCATAACACCTCCAAAACATTAACCAATTGCAATGAAATATGTTTTGTTGTAGAATAAGTCGCAATAAATTGCTGTATCTGTGCGTTCCGGCCAATCAAAGCCCGCTCTCCCATCTGCCACAGTGACTTTTTGGATACGACCACTTGGGGAAGCCAAAGTCAGAAAAATGTTAAACGATTTGCCCACAATAGATGCAAAATGGTAAAAAGTGATAGTTTGTTTGGTTTAAACTTTTAACAGAAAGGAGGCCCACATTGCTATATTTAATGCATTACACCAGTCTGATCAGGCAGCACTTGTCCACCTCTCATACTACAAGATAAATCTGGACCTAAACATTATCTGTGTCTTTAAATACATCTGATCTGAATGAATGATCTCCTCTCCAGTTGTCAGGATGAACAGTCTAGTCCCAATGAAACTGCTAATTGTTAAATGTGACTGCAATCTCAAAACAGAATTGACCCTGGAAAAGGATCCACCTGGGTGCAGACTGGAAACTCAACCTGTATTTCTCGTAAGGAGTTGTGTATTTCCACCACTTTCCTCTCTCTCACACAGATGAGATTCTTCAGCTCCAGCTCTGCAATACCTAACTGGGACTGGAGAAGAGAGAAAACACAGGAGTAGCGTTACTGTCTCTGACTAATTACCAGCCTTGTCCCAGGCCGGTCACATATTCTACGCCAGCTGCACCTACAGTACGCTAGCACAAGTGCAATGGAAGAAACTGCTTTTGGATTCAATTAGGTGTTGCCAAAGTCGCAAATGTTTTAATCTTTAATAAAACCTCAATGAAACAATCTTTTGGTACCATCTTCTCATAATGCAATTACCGTAAAAATATAATTGTTGTTCCCAGTTAGACAACGCTCCCTAACTGACCTTCTTGATGTGCCACTCTCTCTTGGCAGGGATGACGTGGTGTCCTCGGTGCTCTCCTGTCTCCACACAGATGCAGCAGATGCAGGTGTTATCAGTACGACAGAAGAACTCCAGACTTCTCGGGTGGATGGGGCACAGAGGCAGATTGGGGGAGGAGTCACTTGCACCGCTCAGAGTGTACCTGTGTCGTAACATTAGAAAGGAGACGTGAAAATTTAATAAGTAACTATTTGGATCATTTTACTATTTAAGTGTAACTTCAATCACATGTCTGAGCCAAAGTCCAACCATAATTTCGAAAAAAAAAGAAAAAAAAAAGAAAAAATCTGTAACCAGGGTAACAAATAGCATGAAAACATGGTGGAATTAGAAAGCTAACACTAAATGAGAAAGCTCTAACAACTTAATGCTTCATCTACAAACTCTTGTCACGGCGTAGTATAGAGCATATTGCTATATTTTCAATTCATGAACGATTCCCTAAAACCCGCTTTGGGAAGCATGTAGAAACAGCTTTTTGTTGTTTGGATCTCTCATTTCGATTGACTGTCGCTGCCCTGTCGTCTCCCTTCTGTCTGTGAACAACACTGGACCAGAAGTTCTATTTACAACAGTAAAAAGCAAGCAGGATAAAACAGTGCCTTTAATCAAACAGAGCTGTCCATTATTCTTAAACAACATAAGGGATGTTAACATGTATCCCTGTATAATCTTGTACACTAATGCTGTTATTTTACTGTCTATAGATACCTAAAGCTTTAACAGAGGGGACTCAGTGATATAGGCAAGCATTCTTAATACACCTACTCTGCTGGGTCTAGTACCTGTCTAATAGTTGAAAAGTTGATAAATGGGCCAACTCTGCCCTCTGCTGTTGTAAATGTGTACCTGCGTAGTAATAGCAAACAGTTATGGGTAATCCTCCAAAGCAATGGAAGATTTGCTACTTGGTAGAGTCTCTTTGAAAAATACACATAAAAGTGGCGCTAGATTGATGAATCAGATAAAATTGCTGTTTAAGTTGAAGAAACCATTCGTTTTATGTGTTTTATTGATCCCATGACCTATGGCACCACCCTCAGAACAAATGTTATAAATTACTATTGTTATTCCATTACTACGGTACTTTTTTTAATTGGAAAAAGGGCAATTTCTACCGGAAGCACATACAGGAGCCGGTAGCTCCCATGAATTTCGATACATTTTTGTCTTTATTTATTTATTCTGTGTTTATCACTAATGCAGATGACAGAATACATTCATCAACATCTGATAAGTAAGTGTGGGGATCAATTGCAGTGGACTTTGAGATGATCACCGACCAACCAGCCAGACCCGGCGGACCAAATGTCACCAATCTGTGTTTACATCATGATGTTGATACTCAAACATATTGAAAGTTGATGGACAATGTTGTCCTGATGTTGAATTTTTAATGTGAAGACGTCGGCCATATTATTTGTTCAGAAAATAGTTTTTGTTGCTGTTGTTTACATTCCTTATGAGGCTAATTCTAAAATTGCACTACAGGAATGTACTACTGTTTTTGTTTTGTTTTGTTTGTCATGTTTTTGTTGTATTACCAATGTGCTAAAACTGAATTCAGTTGTGCATCCCTGTGTTGCATAATGACAATAAATAATCCTTGAACCCTGCCTTAAAGGAGCCCTCGAAAGTCCTGCTTCCATATTCCACCTTTCTTTGTCTCAGCATGTTTGCTGTTAATTTAGCCCAACCAACATCATACCATCAATGTGTCAGTTTAAAAAAAAAAAAAACATGTAGTTAATTTGTGGCACTATTATACTACAATTACTCACCAACCTTTACTATTTTAGAAATACCCTTTTCTGTGAAGCGTTAAAGATAAGTCAAACCCATTTCAACATAGTCTAAGGAATGTAGTTTGTCACCTGCGGAGAGATAAGTAGGGTGGAGGCGGGTCGAGGTGCTCACTGTCCGGGCTTTGGGGTTGAGGGTCATTGGGGTAGGAGGGAGGAAACCCAGGAGTCGGCAGCTGCTGAAAACGAGTCATCATTTCAGCAAAGATGGTCTCCGGCATCTCCCCTGGCCTCTGGGGTGGAGACAGGGCTGGGTGGTGATGATGGTGGAGAGGTGAGTTTGGATCCTCCACACATCCTCCACCTCTTCCATCCATTGGCACTCCAGTATTGGCCATCTGCTTGAACTGTTCAGTGATTTCTTTCAGGGTTCGGTTTATATGGAGCTCTGGTCGCTTGCAGAAGGACTCCTTGCACAGGGGACACTGGTAGAACTTGCCGCTTCCTCCTCCGTCCCAGTAGGAGGAGATGCAGGCCTGGCAGAAGCTGTGGCCGCATGGTGTTGAGACTGGGTTGTTGAACACATCAAGACAGATCGAGCAGGTGAACTGGTCTTCAGAGAGAAAGGCTGCAGGCAGCTCCATAGTCACCAAATGTGAAGCTGTATGAGAGATAGAGTTGCCATAGGTCAGGATATTTAAATAATAAATATACCATAATTACCATTATAATAAACCATAATGACAGACATACGATCTTTATCTACTAATTGTTGTGTTTTGATTGTGAAGGATCATCAAACCTGATGCATTGAAGGAAAATGTTCTTTACTTGCAGGTATTGTGAAAAACTACTCAAACAGGTTCCTATGGTAATGTGAAACACAGTGGAATCAGATTTACTCACATGAAGAGGCCTGGCCTTCAGTCTACACTCATAATCTGCCATATGTACATTTACTAAGGCACCAGCTGATTACATAATCAATCACTGACAGTAACAGGACAGGAGATTTCAGCAAAAAACACATTCACATCAGTGCAGAAAACAAATTTTCTCTTAATTTCTTAACTGCATCCTTATGCATTGTCATTCAGCAATGCATCATCAGAGGAATTTTGCAGAGTTGTTCAATCCGGCCTCAAGATAGGGAAAACTGCTGTGTAGTGTCTCTGCATCTAAATGAGCCCCCAAAGTGGATTTACAGGCTTATATTGTATCCTCACGTTCAGCCTTTTAAACCTTTTAGCAACACACACTCCGTTTAGCACTGGTGGTGTGAGTCTGAAAGCCCAGTTAGAGGAGGATTAAAAGACGTTCCTCTATCAGCTTCAGTGGAATCTAACATGCGAATAGTTTTTGTTTCCTTTGTCCAGATTTTGAGATTTCAATCTCTGAGATGTTTTCCTCCTCCCTGATACAATGGAGGTCAATGGTTTAGTTTGTGGTGCTCAAAGCAATGAGAAATGGCATTTTTCAACATGTCCTGATTACTCTTGATAATGTACAGACTTTGGGTTATTGAAGTGCTTATTATTGTCGCTAATTTCCTGATGGCTAATGCACTGCCTTCCTCACATCCATATCCAGTTATTATCCATGATACTCCTTATGCAAAGAGTAAAGGGTATCATTAAATCCTCTATGAATCAACAGTGGAACAACTTTAGTTGGTTGTTTACTTTCTATTTGAGCAAATACGGCTCAGGAAAGTTTAGAATATCATCCTGCCTTGGCGCTGCTAAATGTTCTTGTTTTCTTACCATCAGAATAATACGAGCCACGCATGATGACTTAACACACTGAAGGCTAAACAGGGATCTATTACCAGAGAGTGAGGTGGTTTAGTTCCAATGCTCTGATTGGAGTTTGGTGATGAATTGGCTAAGCTTCCAAAAGATAGGGCATTCCTTCAACACTTAACCTAATCCTTAATTTGAACCCTTGGCCTCACCCAAAATAAATCTTACTTCTAACCTGAGCCATAAACTGCTTCGAGTGATGGAGTGACTGTAACGACCCCCACACATGCAGTAGCACTGTGAGAAGCACCTGTCACGTAGAAAGTCCGTCTGTCTGAACGAGTGTGTGCCTCCTGCACTTAAACACACCCATGTTCACATACTCATTAAAACAATACTAGTGAGTAGTTTCGAAAGATCAGGAAAATCCGGTTTGGTTGGAACAGCTAGACTCCGCCTGCTGACCATGAGGTCATCCTCAAAATGTTTATTATGGCAACAAACAACTGCAAGTCATCCACACCTCCTCTTCTCTTTGGTTAAAATATTAGGTACCTGACTGCATCCTGAAAAGATAAATCTGGTGATATTCTATATTTTACTTCCTGACAGCAACAGACCAAAATCAACACTGAATGTATCTACTAGCAAGTACTGTATGTAGATCAAAGGCTTCCTCTGAGCCATAGTGCCCCATTAAAAACACATCAGTGAGCCTCACTGTTGCATTGGCTGAAATGTTTCTTCATTGTCCAAATGCACTATTTCCTATGGTTTGAATATAATCTGTTTAAAACTACAGTGAAAATACTGGACATTTAAAAGAATTTAAACTACAAACTTGTGAGCCATTTTTTTAGGATTTACATCATATGAACAATTAGACTTATGTCTGAGTGCGTCTTTGCCAAGACTGAAGCGTTACAGCAACACTTCTCTCAAAGCTGACACCTTCAGTTACTAAACTGTAACTACTTTGGAGGGGAGAACTGCAGAGGAAACTCTGCTGAGAGAGCAAGAGTCAGTTGTCCAAGACCATCTTGTCCATTAAGTTATATATGTTTTTCAGATATTTTGCTAACATTTTAAAGTAAAAGCCACAGGAAAAGAGAGAATACTTGATTCTGATTGGCTGGAGGGTGTATATCTTTCTCAGACAACCACATGGTCATCAGTGTTCTATACTAAACTTCATAGCTGTTTTCAGGTGTTAATGGGCTTCAACTGTCTCCGGTTGTTGGAAGATGAAAGTAATGAGTAACTTACATCCTACATCCTGATACACATGAAGATCCAATGTCTTTTTTAAAACATTCATCCCTGGACATACTAAATCATTGGAGTACTCCTTTAATTATTAATTTTAGTGGTTATTTAGTATTTTATCATAGTCAATCACTATTTTTATTACTTAACTTTGCAATAATTTGGGAGATTTAATGACTTCTGGGACACGTGTTATCTGCCATGTTGGTGTCAGCTGCAGTGTCTGCACAATCAGCTATTCATTTAGCAGCTAAATGCTGAGTCATGGATACACTTGGTAAGAAGTTTATTCAATTCAATTCAATTAAATTTATTTTGTATAGCCCAAAATCACAAATTACAACGTTTAATTGCTAGATTAGTTTAATTATGTCTCTGTCTTTCTCATTGTCTGCTGGATGTTTGTAGAAAGCACGCAAATACACACACACACACCTATTTCTACTCCTACCTGTTATTTTATCTGTCCCCTAACTTCTACCTTAACACTAATCTGCTCCCAAAATAGAACTAGTTTAGTCCTGATGGGTAGGTGACATCAGTGAATGACAAGGTGCTTAAATGCGAGTTAATTTACCATTTTGGAGCCACATGTGTCAATGCTGCAGACCTGTAGACCAAGATTTCTTCCGTACTGGTTCTCTTATCTGATCAGCATTATCATCACCAGAAAGTAAATTCTTACATTTCTATCCTTTCCATTTCTCTTCTTAGTATGCATTCCATTTATTTTCCAAGGAATTCACTCTTACATGACTGATCTGTGGGCAAATACTGACACACAAACTTAGACTTAGACTTTTCAAAAATAAGTCTGTTGCTCCAGATCCTGCCGTTTGGAGAAAACAGTAGACCAATTAGAGATCTGTAGGCAGAATGATCAATGGTGGTGTCAGGTTCCTACATAGGCACCAAGCTACATTCATGACAAATAGCAAGAGTGAATTGGCCATAGTTGTGAATGAAAGCAGTGCGGCTGTATAAGTCGCACAACTCTTAAATCACATTTTTTTACCACAGCGTCCATGTTGACAAAAAGATTATGTACACATGACGGACACATCACTCCTTACTGGTTGGTCAGGGCAAAAAAAAAATCAAACCCTCTCCCAACCACAAATAGGCTAACATGAACAGAGTTAAGAGAAAGAAAGTCGGATTCTCAGGTTATGTTAAACCTTAGTCCAGTACTCTGAAACGCTCTGAATTTAAATGTGTTTGAAAAGTTGTACATTTTTAACATGTTTGAAGTAACAATCAAACATTTTAAGAAATACCTGCTGGCAGTTTTACCCAGAGTCCGATGAGGACATATACATTTCCTCTCTGTGCATCTGAATGCAGGGGGAACCTTCGAGCAAAGTTGTATCCAATCTGAACACCCCACACAACTACAGCTTAACTTTACACAGTGAATATAGTGTTTTCAGCCTATTGCTGTCATTCAAAAGTGTGGTTACTTATACACATTCATGTTGAGTGATTCTCACAACTCCCTGTCCTTTGTGACGTTACTCAGTTGAATCTGAATCTGAGTTGGCGATCAGAGGTGTGAGGTGCTGCTCCAGGGCTTGTCACATCTAAAGATGCAGATTTAAACTTGCTTCTCTTCGTTCTTATGTCTCAGGTGTAATTTGAGGTTATACAACACAGCTCTACATCGCCTGTCAACAGTAGCACTCGGTGCATTGTTGCATGTTGAGACGTCAGTCATGGGTTGAGTACTGCGTGGTGAAACTGTAAAGCGACAATACAAACAGGCTCCAAATGCTATCGATAATGTGCCTGGTACCCACACCTGCATTGTCTAACATTCTGTTTGCATTACATTCATTTGGCTGATGCTTTTGTCCAAAGCAAGTGTGGTCAGCCTCCGTAGGAACAAGAGGTAGTTTAAATCTCCACTTATCCACCTTATCATATTCTTTCACACACTCACAATCACTACTTCTAACAATAAAACAATGATCTAACACCAAAAATGACCTTTAGCTGGACACATAACAAACACTGTGGTTAGCTTAAACCTTTTAACACCTTTTAACATGTTGTCCATGTATTAATGATGGAGCTTTGAGTACTCACACACTGTTTACCTACTACTGTCTGTTATCTCACATACAGAAGTTACTTTGAGATAACAGATAACCTTTTTTGGGGTTTTTGCAAATGTACTACCGACTTTGTTTTGTCCATTAGCTTGGACTAGATGCAATCCAGACACTAAAAAAGATAACATCGTAATATAAAAGACAACATGTGAGACACAGATTCCTGCAGCGCGAGAGAGGATTCCTCTGTGTTTCTGCCGTAGTAAGAGCTCACCTGCTGAAGGACTGAAGGGCTTCAGGAGGAGATGTCAGTGGTAAACAGATGCAGCGTAAGTCTCTCTCAGTGCCGACTGGCTCTTGCCCTCTCTGCAGTCTTTTCTCCTCATCTTAATCCAGAGTTTGCTCACCATTTGTCACATTCCTCTCCTTTTGACTTACTTCCTTCTGTCATTGTGCCGTTGACCCCTCCTTCCCTCAAAGTTTATCCAATCCAACCTGCTCAACAGGTGCAGCTGTGCAGGTATGCCTTTTTAAAACGGTCTCTACTTCTCCCTCTGCAGCACACTCCTCTCTGCTCTTTTACTTACTGGATAAGGACAAACATTTCAAACATTTCCCAAAGTGTGGCAGTAGCAGAAAAAAAACATACATTTGTTTTATTTTATTGTATTCTTTGATGATTCTCTTATCTGCTCCCCGATTAAGCACTTTGAATTGTCCATGTGTAATTGTGCTGTATAAATAAATAGTAAATGGTCTGTACTTGTATAAATCTTTTCTAGTCTTCCAACCACTCAAAGTGCTTTAACACTACATGTCATCATTCACTCATTTACACACTGATGACAGTGGTTAAGGTGCCACCTGCCCATCAGTAGTGGATAACATACATACTCATTCACACACAGTAGGCACAGCTACAGGAGACATTTGCTGGCTGCAACCCCTTAGAGGTATAGGCTAAAGCAATAGCCCCCACAATCCAGTGAGAGAGCCTCTGCTTTGAGACTGGCTTCCCTAAGTGGTTATTTGCCCAAGAAACAGACTTGGTCACTTTTTCGACAGCCTTTGGTTCTGTCAATGTAGATGCGTAAAGCAAGCACCGGACACAACGTAACCACTGATGCTCATGTGAGGAGAACGTTGGGGGACAGAAGGACACCAGATCAATTGGGGAGTATGACCCTAACACCTTCGGCATAAAGGCAGAGTTAGGATGTAAAGTCACCCTTACATTCCCCATAGAAAACTTGGTACATGCTTGGTGAACTGAAAGAGCATTAATCTCACCTACTCGTTTAGCTGAGGCAAGAGACAGCAACAAAGCTGTCTATAAAGCTACCATTTTCAAGTCCAACTGTTCCAGTGGTTCAAAAGGTGGAGCCGAAAGGGCATCCAACACGGTTGCAAGGTCCCAGGATTAGGCCAGTGGTTTAAAGACTGGGAGTTTACGGCGTGCACCCCTCATGAAGCGGCAGACCAAGGGATGCTGGCCCACAGCCCTCCCCTCAAAACCAATAGGACAGGCAGAAATAGCTGCCAAGTACACTTTGACGATGGAGAAAGCTTTCCTTTTGTCCACAACGTCTTGTAAACAGCCTCAGAAGACTGAAATGGAACCACCTGAACATTTGAGCACCATTTCTCAAAAACTAACCATTTGCTTTCATAAAGGGACCTCGTTGAAGGGGTCCTAGCATTCTGAATGGTCTCAATTACGCTCAGAGGGAGGCCCACGGTCCTCAGATTGAACCACTAACGGGCCAAGCCCACAGAACCAGCCTCTTTGAGTGGGGATGAAATATTTCTCTGCATGCCTGAGACATCATGTCCCAGCAAGGAGCTGGGTTATCTCTGCAAGCCAGTGCTTCGACAGCCAGTAAGGAGCTATGAGAATCATCGTCAGACCCTCCCCAAATCAGAGCTATTTGGGGGAATGCATACAATAGAGCATGAGGCCACTGGTGAGCCAGCACGTCCACCCCCAGAGGTGCACTCTAATCGCAAAGAGAGAAAAACAAGGGGCTGAGTGTTCTCCCACGTTGCAAACAGCTCCACAGACGGCAGTCCGTAACGCTCCTAAACTAGGCTCACTATGCCTCGGTGAAGTCTCCAATCTGCATAAAGGGGGTTTCTTCCTCCTTACCCCGTGAGCGGAGGTGGGACGTGGTTGGTCAGACCAGGTCCCTTCTTGAGGGAAAGACTTTTTCTGCCATGGGCCCTTCAGGGCTGATGCTCTCGACGGTGCCTGAGCCCGAGGGGCTGCTTGACGTTTCGGCGGCCTAGAGATTCTGAAAGTGGGAGACCGGTCGCACTACTGCCTGGGCGAAGGACTGGCAATGGACCGCAGGGGCGACAGGAGGCAGTCTCCTCGGCAGACAGAGCTTAAGGGCTTAAGTTGAGCTCATTCAAAACTCTGCAGCTCGCCTCTTAACCAGAGACAAGAGGAGAGAGCACATTAGTCCAGTTCTAGCTCTTCTGAACTGGCACCCACAGGTGGGTCGCAGGAGATTTTATCTGGGTCGCCAAATAAATTGGCAAAATTTCTTCCACTGTCTTTTATTTGACATTGATATCTGCAGTACACCTTTGAGCCCCACGAGGGAGCCTGTTTGTTACTGATAAATGTAGTCTACTTATAACATTGCATCTAATATGAAAGGCTAACGCACATTCTCTTAGTTTTACTGATGATGAAATGAAAGGAATGACAAAAAGAAAAAGAATAACTCTGCATAAATGCTTTTAATTGTTCTCATTTATTAATGTTTATATATTTTCAACATGCATAAAACAAAGTTGTGATTTATCAAACGTATATCTTTTAGAAATGGCTGGTTTACCTGTTCAAGATTATATAAGATGATAGGTGGTGCAGTAATGGCAGTAAAAATGACCAGGTACATGTACTCACACTCTAATTCACTGATTTATAGATGAGGCCTGTTGTGAACTGGGTCGTGATCATGTCGTTTTTAAAAAAAGTGGGTCCCCAGAAAACCATAGTGGGAAACACGGTTCTAAGCTAATGAAAAAAACAATTCTATATTTCAGGTCATTATACACTAAAGAAAACATAGTTATGAATATGATGTCCAATTTCTGCTAATAGATACCCCAAATCCTTCACACTGGACCTCGAAGGTCCTCCTGCTTGTATACAAAGCCCTGAACCCAGCAACAATCCCAATAAAATGGTTCATGCAGCCTTTGTCAATTACACCCCAAAGGTATGGAACACACTATCTATAGATATCAGGGAAGCCAGCTTGCTAAATACTTTTAAAAGAAAGGTAAAAATGTATCTCTCCACTTTAGCCTTTAACTAGCTACGACTTTCCTGATACAGGCCTTATTATTTTTAAATGTTATATTTATATTTAACTTCAGCTATATACAATGTTTTGCATTGTATATATTCTATCAAATATTTTTTTCTTTTTACATTTGTATTATTATTTTTTATTAGTAGTTTTATGTTCCATTAATTAATCTATCCCTGATTTTATGTTCATCGTGTCTATTTTCATGTGAAGCACTTGATGCATTTCCTTATTGTAAAGCTGCATTTGTTGTATATAAGGTGCCAATACAGATTAAGATTAAAATTATTATTATTATTATTATTATTAATATGAACTGCAAATACAAACTACCATTCTTGTTATACTGTGTAAATGTTTATAGCAATAATACATACATTATTATAGGATTTCTTTTTAACTTACTTGAGAACAGATACAAACAGTATCTTAATCATTTGTTCCTAGATAGCAGTAGATCTGCATTTCACCTTTTACTGGCTCCATACAATCTACATTTACAATCATCAGTAAAGAAAAAGAAAAAAGAAAAAGAAAAAAAGCCATCTACAAACTAACATCAGGGAGAGAACTTAAAGAAATTGGACCAAATCTGTGTGTTTACTATGCTACTAACTGGAGCTGTAGGGTTCGTGTACGTTTGTATATTGGATTCCATCCAAAGTGGCAGAGATGAGAAAAAACTCATATTTTTGTCCACCATAAGGCATTTCTTAAATTTGTGACCACACTGATATATCAGCTCATGATGATGGAGCTCCTACTCCTCTGTCTTTAAAGTTACCTGATGAACACCATAGGATGAACGACAGCCAGATAGCGATCCACACAGATATGGCACTGGAACAGGACTCTTCCCACCACAGTCATAGCACGATAAAAAATTGTGAGAGAGCCAAAAGAATATACTTTGCAAAATGCTCGGATCAGCGAAAGAATAAAACTCATGGAACACACAATTTCCATGGTTAGCAGGTTCAGAGTTAAAATTTCAGATTCTACGAGACTCCGCTTCCCGGAGACTATCAGCCACAGAGCCCAGCAGTTGATTGGAATTTCAATCATGTCGTTGACTGAGCCAGTGAAAATAGAAAAGAGGTTTGCAGGCAAAGGATACATGGAGGATTCATTGGCCATCTGTCCTTTTCTTTTTCTGAAGATCAAGTACCTAAAATAAAAAGCAGAGGACTCTCATATTGAAGAAAGTTATCATTTTTGTATATAAAGTTCATAATATATTTTTTCACTTATTTATTCTTTTCTTCAAGTAATTCCTTCAGATTTTGAAATGCATATATTATGAGTTTCGTGAAAATGGCTATGATAAATGTGTATTTTTTTATCTAATTTTATCAAAACAAAAATGGCAGATGTTGTCATCTTCTAATCTCGTGTTGATAATTGCTGCTATTTTTTTTTACTTCCCAGTTCACACACACTGCAAGGACTGCATTCTGAATAGTAAATAGTTGGAATGCTGTTAAGCATTCCAACTATTGTTCTTCAAATCTTTATTCAACTACCACCTTCTTGTACACTTTGTTTGGTTTCTCGAAAGGTAGCCACCGTACTCTAGCTCAGCAGCTGGCGATGGCTTCCCTCTCTCCCTCTCCTTCTCCCCCTTGCTCAATGTGTCACATACTTAGCCAGTCCTCTGCCTCCCTTAATGATAACGGTACATGTAATAAGTGTAGTTTGTTTGCTAGGGTGCAGGCGAGGCTCAGTGAGTTAGAGGCACGGCTCTGCACCATAGAAGCTCAGTCGTTAGCCACAGTAGTTAGCCTGCCCACTCCCGTAGCTTCAGCTAGCTGTTCCCCGGCAGCCCCCGAGCAGCCGGGAGGCTGGGTAACTGAGCGAAGGAAGCAGAAGTCAAAGCTGAAGCACACGGTGCACCACCAACCTCTTCACGTTTCTAACCGGTTTGCCCCACTCGGCGAGACACCCGCTGAGGAACCGACTCTGGTTATAGGTAGCTCCATAGTCAGAAACGTGAAGATAGCGAAGCCAGGGGTCACAGTCACATGCATTCCGGGGGCCAGAGCGGGCGACATTGAGTCCTATTTAAAACTGCTGGCTAAGGATAAACGTAAATACAGTAAGATTGTAATACACGTCGGCGGTAATGACTCCCGAATCCGACACTCGGAGGTCACTAAAATTAATGTGGCATCGGTGTGTTCATACGCCAAAACAATGTCGGACACCGTAGTTTTCTCTGGCCCTCTCCCAAATTTGATCAACAATGAGATGTATAGCCGTATGTCATCATTCAACCGCTGGTTGTCGAGGTGGTGTCCAGCAAACAATGTGGGCTTCGTTGATAATTGGGAGACTTTCTGGGGAAAACCTGATCTGATTAGGAGAGACGGCATTCATCCCACATTGGATGGAGCGGATCTCATTTCTGCAAATCTGACCAACTTTGTTTGGGGACGTAATCCATGACAACCCGGAGTTCAGACCAGGAAGCAGAAGCAGAGTTGTAGTCTTACACCCTTCTCTGCACTTCCATTAGAGCAGTTACCCACCCAAAACTATATAGGGACTGTGTCTGCCCCACGGCCACTTAAATTAATTAAATCAAAAGTAACCAGAAGAGGAGTTGTACAAAATAATCTCATAAAAGTTAACACCACCAGCGCAACAGTGCAACAAAATAGGAGAATTAAATGTGGACTCTTAAATATCAGATCTTTGTCATCTAAAGCTGTTTTAGTAAATGATTTAATATCTGACAATCACATTGATCTATTCTGTCTTACTGAAACCTGGCTGTGTCGTGAAGAATATGTCAGCCTAAATGAATCAACTCCTCCAAGTCACATTAATGCTCACATTCCTCGAGGCACCAGCCGAGGAGGTGGAGTAGCAGCTATCTTTGACTCAAGTCTATTAATGAACCCTAAACCTAAATTAAACTACAACTAATTTGAAAGCCTTGTTCTTAGTCTTTCACATCCAACCTGGAAAACAATACAGCCAATTATATTTGTTATAGTGTACCGGGCCCCAGGTCCGTATTCTGAATTTCTATCTGATTTTTCAGAGTTTTTATCAAGTTTAGTTCTTAAAACAGATAAAGTTATTATTGTAGGTGACTTTAATATTCATTTGGATGTTGATAATGATAGTCTTAGTACTGCGTTTATCTCATTATTAGATTCAATCGGCTTCTGTCAGTGTACAGAAACCCACTCACTGTTTTAACCACACCCTCGACCTTGTTCTTGCATATGGCATTAAAATAGAACATCTAATAGTTTTTCCACAGAACCCTCTTCTATCAGACCATTACCTAATAACTTTCGAGTTTATACTACCATAGTGTACACCGTTAGGCAAAAGTTTCTACACCAGATGTCTATCTGACAGTGCTGTAGCTAAATTTAAAAACCCGCAAAATAAAACAAACATTGCGAAAGCTTGAAAGGATATGGTGTGAGATAATCTTAAAACATATAAGAAGGCCCTCTGTAATGCCAGAGCAGCATCATCAATAATAGAGAAAAATAAGAACAACCCCAGGTTTCTCTTCAGCACTGTAGCCAGGCTGACACAGAGTCACAGCTCTGTTGAGCCGTGTATTCCTATAGACCTCAGTAGTAATGACTTCATGAGCTTCTTCAATGATAAGATTCTAACTATTAGGGACAAGATTAATGGTCTCTTGCCCTCAACCAGTGCCGATCTATCCTTGGAGGCAGCTATAAACCCTGATATATGTATGGACGGCTTCTCTCTCATCGACTTTAAAAAATTGTCTTCAACAATTTCCTCTTCTAAATCTTCTACCTGTCTCTTGGACCCCATCCTGACGAGGCTGCTTAAAGAAGTTTTACCTTTGATTGGCACCTGTCTGCTGGATATTGTCAATCTGTCTTTACTAACAGGCCACGTACCACAGTCTTTTAAAGTAGCTGCGATTAAGCCTCTTCTTAAGAAGCCCACTCTTGATCCAGAGGTGTTGGCTAACTATAGACCGATCTCTAACCTTCCCTTCCTCTCTAAGATCTTTGAGAAAGTAGTTGCAAATCAGTTATGGGACTTTCTACAGAACAATAGTTTATTTGAGGATTTTCAGTCAGGTTTTAGAAAACACCACAGCACAGAGACAGCACTGGTGAAAATTACTAATGACCTTCTAATTGCATCAGATAAAGGACTTGTCTCTCTTCTTGTCTTGTTAGACCTTAGTGCTGCGTTCGACACCATTGACCATCACATCCTATTGCAGAGATTAGAACATTTGATTGGCATTAAAGGCACCGCACTAAGCTGGTTTAAGTCCTATTTATCGGATCAATCTCAATTTGTATATGAAAACGATGAATCCTCGATGACCACCAACGTCAGTCACTTTCCTCTTTGATAGCGCTTATAGTTAGGGCTGGCTCAGGTTTGCCCTGGTCCATGCTTTCCAGCCCCTTGATATGCTGCTATAGGCCTAGACTGCTGGGGGACAACTTAGGATACACTGAGCTCCTTTATCCTTTTCTCTCTCTCCTTCTGTATGAATTCATGTTCTATCAATGCACATGACTAACTCTACTTCTTCCCTCGGAGTCTTTGTGCTTTCTCGCCTCGCAGGTTTCCACGAATCGTGGTTGCATCTGGACCCTGGTCCTGCCTCCTGGTTCCTTCCGTGGCCCTGCTAACGCACATTCTTTTCTATTTTACCTTCTGTATGAATTCATGCACCATAAATGCACATTATTAAATCTGCTCCATCCCCGAAGTCTTTGTGCCTTCTTGCCTCGCAGGTTTCTGTGGATGGTGGTTGAATCTGGACCCTGGTCCTGCGTCCTGCTGTGGTCCTCCCTGTCACCTGCTGCTACTATTACATGAATCATTTCTGTCATGTGAATTGAACGTGTTGTAACTCTGTTATGCTGTTCATTCTGTACACATGACATCTATTTTCGTACTCTGTCCATCCTGGGAGAGGGATCCTCCTCTGTTGCTCTCCTGAAGGTTTCTTCCATTTTTCTCCCTGTTGAATGTTTTTTTTGGGGGAGTTTTTCCTGAGTCGATGAGAGGTTCTGGGACAGAGGATGTCATTGTGTGCAGTTTGTAAAGCCCTCTGAGGCAAATTTGTAATTTGTGATTTTGGCCTATACAAAAATAAATTGAATTGAATTGAATATTTCTTCCGTATGTTTTTTTAACCTCTTTTCTTCCTTCATATTTTCAGCTACAGAAACCGTTCCGCTCTCTCTTTCTGTCTGTCTCTCTGTCTGTATTGATCTCTCTCTCTCTCTCTCTCTCTGTCTGTCTGTCTGTCTGTCTGTCTGTCTGTCTGTCTGTCTGTCTGTCTGTCTGTCTGTACTTCTCTCTCGCTCTTTCTCTCGCTCTTTCTCTCTCTGTCTCTCTGTCTTACTCCCTCTTTCTCCCTCACTCTCAATTTATCTCTCTCTCACTCATCCTCTCTCTCAACTTCTGTCTGTCTCTCTCTCCCCCCCTCTTTCTAACTCTTACTTTTCTCTCTCTCTCTCTACTTTTACGACTATTACTGTGACAGTAAAATCATTTAGTTTCCATCTTTTCCTGGATTGTAATTCATCTCTTGGATTCTTTAGATGATGCAGTTTTGCTTCAAACTTTTCCAGTTATACATTTCAACTACAAGGATTTTCAGCAGCTCAGTTCAAAGCTTTTGGAGTTTCCCTTTTTTGTATTTTCAGCTGTTTTCTGTATTTTCTGTATTTTCAGCTATTTTCAGTTATTTTCATTTTTTTTGTTATTTTCTGACATTTTCAAATATTTCAGCTTCAAATTTAAACTTTCAGCATTCCAACGCATTTTCAGCAGGAAACGCATTTTCTAGTTACAATAATAACAGTAATAATAATAATACTACACAACAGATATTGTTGAAATTGAAAATACTGACCTGATGGACATAGGTGTCTCTCCTGTGTACAGTAGCTTGCATCTGGTTATATTCAAAGTAGTGTAATTCTAACCATGACACGTTGCACGCATGGTGTATTTGACTAATGGTTCTGGTGTAGCTCTAAACAAAACATGGCAGAACTCAAAAGATACAGAACTCAAATCTCAATACACAAATCATGACACGTGTTTTTTCTGTCACGTTCCATCCATCCATTGGCATCCGCTTATCCGGGGTCGGGTCGCGATGGCAGCAGGCCTAACAGGCCGACCCAGGCTTCCCTCTCACCCTCAACACGTTCCAGCTCGTTCTGGCGGATCCCGAGGCGTTCCCAGGCCAGCTGGGCGATATAATCCCTCCAGCGTGTCCTGGGTCTTCCCCGGGGTCTCCTACCTGTCAATCATCTGAACCTCGACTTATTAAACAACCAGCCAGAGAAAAGTTACCATTGATACCATTCGTTGTTTGTAAGTCGATGTCTTCTTGTTTCTGTTGACGTAACCAGGTTCAAACATTAAAAGAATTGTCTATACCACAAAGTGCAGGTGCATGTAATCGATGAGTTCTTTCTCTGTTAGACAGTTGATAAAAATTATTAAACATTATCAGTTGTAAGTGCATTAGTTAATGATAACTCATAACCTGTTCACATATTAAATGTTCAGTTGTATGAATAACACATTTTACAAGATTTGCACTTCATTTTATCACCTATTTTTGCATTTATAAACTCAATGTAAACAATGCATAACTAAGTAATATTGTATAATATATATTTCACCAATGGTCACGAACTCTGGGTCGTGACTGAAAGAACGAGGTCTCGGATACATGCGGCCAAAATGAGTTTTCTCCGTAGTGTGGCCGGGCTCAGCCTTAGAGACAGGGCAAGGAGATGAGTTTCCTCTGTAGGGTGGCTGGGCTCAGCCTTAGAGGTAGGGTAAGGAGATGAGTTTCCTCTGTGGGGTGGCCGGGCTCAGCCTTAGAGGTAGGGTAAGGAGCTCGGACATCAGGAGGGAACTTGGAGTTGAGGCGCTACTCCTTTGTGTCGAAAGGCGTTAGCTGAGGTGGTTCGGGCATCTTATCAGGATGCCTCCTGGGCGCTTGCCACTGGAGGTGTTTTCCGGGCACGCCCAACTGGTAGGAGACCCCGGGGAAGACCCAGAAAACACTGGAGGGATTATATCTCCAGCTAGCCTGGGAACGCCTCGGGATCCCCCAGAACAAGCTGGAAAATGTTGCAGGTGAGAGGGAAGCCTGGATCAGCCTGGATCAGCCTGCTGAGCCTGCGGCCACCGCGACCCGACCCCGGATAAGCGGATGAAAATGGATGGATGGATGGATATATTTCTACTTGGGTTTACAGTTTGGTTTTACAGTACGTTAAAAAGCCTTTATTGCACATGTACAAATCACAAGCAAATAAAGAAATAATAAAAAAACTGCAAAACATAAAATCTTTTTGGACTGAATATAATAAATGATCAGTTCATTTAAATATTGATGAATGTAATTGCAGCTACAAAAATAATGTGAATGCAAACAATACATTTGTACAACTACATTTGTTATTAAATAATTAACATGTGTATGTATCTATTATATTTATGTTTATGTACTGTATTTATGTTTATGTAATGTATGTATGTACCGTATGTATGTATACATGTATACAGTATATATGTGCTGGATCTCTCTCCCTCTCTCTCTCTCTCGATTTCTGAAATAAGGGTTTCTGAAGAACAAATGCATTTGAACTGAGCCTTCAACAAGTCTGTGAGAAGCACAGCAGCAGTAGAACAATGTCTACAAAAACGCCCCAAAAAGCACATGGTCATCAATACCTTTCACCTTTGCCACCTTTGTCACTTGCTGCTTTGCCCAAATAAGTCACTGTGGCCTTTGCCAATTCACATTTCAAGCTTGCAACACTCAAATGAACTTTGGACAATTCAATTCAATTTATTTTGTATAGCCCAAAATCACAAATTTGTCTCAGAGGGCTTTACAATACAGTGCATCCGGAAAGTATTCACAGCACTTCACTTTTTCCACATTTTGTTATGTTAGTCTTATTCAAAAATGGATCAAATACATTTTTCATAAAAATTATACACACCCCATAAGGATAACGTGAATAAAGTTTTTAAAAAACAAAAAATCACATGTACATAAGTATTCACAGCCTTTGCCATGACACTCAAAATTGAGCTAAGTTGCATCCTGTTTTCACTGATCATCATTGAGATGTTTCTAAAACTTGATTGGAGTCCAACTGTGGTAAATTCAGTTGATTGGACATGATTTTGTCAGGATCCCTGTCTGACCCATTGGCCTGCCTCCAGACACCTCCCATGGCCACACCCCTAATTGATGCACAGCTGCGGACAATCTAGCTCGTTCCACCAGCAGTATATCAACCCTGGTCCTGCAGGCTGGGGTCGTCAGTCTGTATTGTCTTCTGCCTGGTGCACATGGTCGCTCTGCCTACCTCCAGTGGCGAGCCACGGGACTTCACACTGTCGATCTGCCTACTTCCAGTGTCCAGCCACGGGATTTCACACCGTCGATCTGTTTGCTTCCAGTGTCGAGCCACGGGACGTCACACTGTCGATCTGGCTGCCTCCGGTGTCGAGCCACGGGACATCACACCGTCGATCTGTCTGCCTCCAGTGTCGAGCCACGGGACGTCACACCGTCGATTCGACCGCTTCCTGTGTAGGACCACGGGCTCCACACATTCCTGTCCTCTCATAGGGGTTGAAATAAATCTGTATACCGGATACTGTCTCCTGTGGTATTGCAATTGGGTCCTAGCCTTGAACTCCCGTGACAGATTTGGAAAGGCACACACCTGTCTATACAAGGTCCCACAGTTGACAGTGCATGTCAGAGCACAAACCAAGCCATGAAGTCCAAGGAGTTGCCCGTAGACCTCCGAGACAGGATTGTATCGAGGCACAGATCTGGGGAAGGGCACAGAAAAATGTCTGCAGCATTGAAGGTCCGAATGAGCACAGTGGCCTCTATCATCTGGAAATGGAAGAAGTTTGGAACCACCGGGACTCTTCCTAGAGTTGGCCGCCCGGCCAAACGATTGGGGGAGAAGGGCCTTAGTCAGGGAGGTGACCAAGAACCCGATGGTCACTCTGACAGAGCTCAAGCGTTGCTCTGTGAAGAGAGGAGAACCTTCCAGAAAGACAACCATCTCAGCAGCACTCCACCAATCAGGCCTGTGTGGTAGAGTGACCAGACGGAAGTCACTCCTCAGTAAAAGGCACATGACAGCCCACCTGGAGTTTAACAAAAGGCACATGAAGGACTCTCAGACCATGAGAAACAAAATTCTCTGGTCTGATGAAACAAAGATTGAAATCTTTGGCCTGAATGCCAAGCGTCATGTCTGGAGGAAACCAAGCAGCGCTCATCACCTGGCCAATACCATCCCTACAGTGAAGTATGGTGGCTCATATAATGAGTAATAGGCATGATGAAAAAGTAGAATGATAATAGAAGCATTAATGGTATTGGCAATACTAATAGCAATGCAACTATTAATGATAATAGCAGTAGGTGTCTGGCAGGATCAGGTTCCAGATAAAACCAGGACCAGGGTCTAGATATAACCATATTTTCCCATCACAATGTAAACCTGTGAGGCGAGAAAGCACTAAGACTCTGGAGAAGAAGTAGAGTTAGTAATGTGCATTAATGGGACATGAACTCATACAGAAGGAGCGAGAGAGAGAGGAGCTCAGTGTATCCTAAGATATACCCCAGCAGTCTAGGCCTATAGCAGCATATCTAGGGGCTGGACCAGGGCAAATCTGAGCCAGCCCTAACTATGAACCTGAACCAGCCCTAACTATAAGTGCTATCAAAGAGGAAAGTCTTAAGTCCACTCTTAAATGTGGTGACTGTCTGCCCCCCAGACTGAAAGTGGAAGTTGGTTCCATAAAAGAGAAGCTTGATAGCTGAAGGCTCTGGCTCCCTCAATCCCACCGAGCAACTTTCCAGATCTCCAACATTGTGAATTACATTTCGAGGGAAATGTATTTTGTCAACCTGCTGTACTGCAGTGACTTATTTTGGATCCGCTGAAACACACCTTTCAGAGAAAATGAAGACATAGAACTAGGAGTGTGTTGTACCGTTCAATAATAATATAGGTACAAATATTAACATGATAAAAGAAAATGTCATAATGTTCCCATCACGTGAACTGAGAAGAGGTGCTACACAACACAATGTGTCATGTGAGTGAGGACTGACTACTGCTTGTATAATCCCCACAATGTGTATTGTTGAAGACTTGTCATATACTTTTAAACATCATAGTATGGTTCCAAAATGTCACTGATTTAAGAGGAGATATCAGAAGTCAATCACCCGTTGGCCAGTCCAGCTCTTCCGTGGGATTTTAAGTCATACTTTTCTCAAACGTTGGCGATATCTGGAGGATAGCACTGGGTTCTCTCTGGAAAAGGCAAATTAACTCCTGTTGTCATGGACACTATAGAATGAGACCAGTCAATTTAAAGAGTAAAGCTAAATTCAGAATCCTACATTAGTAAAACCAGCCAAAACAAGCTCCTAGGTGTCCAAATAAGCAAAGGTTAAAGTTGTTGTGAAGAAAGGGGAACTGTAGCACTGGGTTTTAGAGGTGTAATGGACCGTTGCCGATCCGTGATCCGTACAGATCCCCCCCCTCCGGTGTGACAAAGTTACATTGTAAAAAACGAGTCAGTTTAAATTAATAGGAGAGCAATGGTTCCGTTCAATAACACTGATGCGTTCAGGCTCTGTTTGTTGATCAACAGATATTAGAGATGAATAATGACCCGTTTAACTTCCCAACACTAGCTCTGATCATTCTGTTCATAATTCATTATACATCATCACACAACTACTAACGACAAGTTTTGTTTTAATCAATAAAAATATTAACTATTTCCTTATCATTTGAATTGTGTTTTTATGAAGAAAAAAAACACTAAACCACTATAACAAAGTAAAAGGATAATGTTTATAAGTGGGACAAAAAAAAAAGAAGCCTGGATCCTTGTAGACCAGCTGTATAATCAAACAAAGGGATCTGTATCTGCCAATATGGATCATCAATGATCGGCAATTAGTATCGGCAGCAAAAAAAAAAAGATCAGGGATCTAAAAGTTATTTGCTCGCTTTTTTTCTTTTGTACTGATCCGATCCGAGTTTTGCACCACCAGTCCAGGGGGAACCCTTACATATAATCATTGTTTCAACAGTATTCCAATGAGGATATTTCCTTTTTGAAATATGTTGCTTCAACAACCTTGATTCTGTGTCAGAACTATAAAATTATTCTGTTAATATATCAGATATTATCTGTATGGTAGACGTCTAATCAACTTTCCTGTTTCTACTCCATTTTGCCCATCGATTGATCATGTAAGATCCATTTTTTTTTAAATCACATTCACTTTTAACATTTTTGATAGTTTACAGACTTCAGAGGGGTTGAAAATAGTCTGGAGCCTTGGAGACCAGCTGCTATAATCAAAGGGATCTGGATCTGCCAACATGGATCATCAATGATCTGCAGCAAACGTGGAGAGGGATCTCTAAAAGTTATATTTGCACTCTTTCTTCTATTGTGCTGATCCGACCCGTGAGTTTTATGATCCATTGCACCCCTACTCTGTGAGGTCAAAACGGCTTTAAAGCCTCTCTTCATGTTGTTTTCCCGTCAGAGCTCGGAGCGTACACCACACACACTGTGATTGAGTGAAAACAGACCATTTAGTCAAACTGTTTATTGTCCTTACAGCCAGCCATCTTCCACTGTTCCCAGTTTCTACTCATCTCTCTTAATTTGTACATGAAAAATCTATAGCACACAATCTACATCAATATGAGAATCTGGACCCTTAGTGAGAAATGAAGAGACAATACGACAGGAGGGGAATGGTGGTTTCAGTCAAGACTTTTGTAGCCGCATTCAGGTGGAGTCGGGTTTGACCGACGCAGTCACTGGGTTCGTGGTCTTCAAGTATTTCTAGAAGAGAATGAATAAGGAAACTGGATTAGACCGGAATATGGCCTATTCGTGACCAACCACACGCCTGAACATATTGAAAGCTTTATTACAATAAGTGTCCAAAAGAGTGAGGACTGGGGGAATTACATTTGACTCGTCATAATTGTGATTGCACTGACTAACTCTACTCTAAGGCCACCTGACCTCTTGTTCACCACCAGACTTGGTTTAGTGTATTTCTCTAGTGTCACTCACTCCAAATTAGCTTTGGTCACTCAATGCTTATGCTGACATAAAAGTATTCCTCAAAATTTCCTGTATGGGTGGAATGACACAAATTGAGTTGTACAACAAGCCCAGGAGCAAAGAGGATGTTAAGATTAAAGATCACCATTGACTACAATTTAAAACCATAAAACCCAACGACCACGTAGAACAGGGGTATTCAACTAAAACTCAGCGAGGTCCAGTTAGAGTTTCCTCATGCAAAGGTCCAGAACATCACCATTATGTCTAATTTGTTCTATAATTTAGTGCCAGATGCATTGAAGTAGCCAACAGTTGTATTAACGTCTGTATGTAGTCAACTGACAAATTAAATAAAGAAAGTTCAATTGAATAATATCTCAACAACATTTATTATTACAGATTTCCAATTGAACTGGATTAATTATAAATAAACATACTATAATAATAAATAAATGATCTCTCATTTCAAGTAAAATGAAGGCTAGATAAAAAAAAAAAATACATAAAGAAAGCTTTATAAAAATGTGACTTCAAATAAAGTACTTCGTTTTTAAATTCCTCCAGCTTTGAATTCAGTTTATTCAGGCGTCAAGCGATGTCAATCAAAAGAGCCAAGATATTATATATTATAATAATACATTATTATTATTATTATCTAAAAAGATAAATTTGTGTGCAGGGACTTTATCTGTGGTTATTAAACCACTTGTTTCAGCTCTATTCTTCTCCATTAACATCATTGTTGGACAGTGAATTAATGTTAGGATTCTGGTCATATTGGGCTCTTAAGTTTATTTTTCTGTGCCTTCATTTCGGATGCGAGTCGGTACGTTTACTCAAAGATCTGCTTTGTCTCGTAGTGGAGCTTCACATCGCTGCTTTTAATATCTCCACGGTCTATGAAAATGAGACATACTGGTTATGAACTGGTTGTGGGAATTAAGAGTCTGTCCACTCTTGGTTAAAGACTCTGGTTAAGCTGTCCACGTTTCTCTCTTTGGAGCGATCCATGAAAATTTAATGATTCTTAATTATCAATCGATTTTCGGTCCAAGGTCCAGAGACAACGGCGTCTGGGTCCGGACCGCCTGTTAGTGACCCCTGACGTAGAGCCACTCATCACTTGTCACTAAACCCGTTTCATTTATTTCCAGACACAAGCACAACCTGTGTTGTGCCTGTTGTCACAGAGAAGAGGAGGATGATGGAGTCAGTTGACCCTTGGATAAGCCTCGCTGCTACTCCATCAAGCTGTCAGAGCTATGTCACTATGGAGCCCACACTGCCACTAACTGCACTCACTGAAGAAATATTATCTAAAAACTGATTCGGAGAAAGTTAAAAGAAATCACAAGTTAAGGATTTTTCTCCAGAGGACGATATTTCATGAAAGAAACTATTACGGTTGCTTTCACTGGTTCAAATGAGGAACGTCAACAGTGGCAGGTCACGTCAGCTGTCACTTAGTGACACTACTTGGTGTAGCTTGGCGTCTGTACGCAGACAAAAATCGTTTATGAGGTAAGAGAAGCTTCACGCTGTCACACCCCTGTACCAGCCATGAGACTTCCCTTTAGTGGATTGCGTGATAGTTTCTGTAATATAAAAAATGTTGCCTAAGTAGCGACCTTTTCCTAAAACACTGCCGGTTCTGTGGAGTTGACATGTCTGATCGGATGCGTGCAATATAGCAGAGGAGCATCAATTGAAATGAGGCACGTCATTTATCGCTTTCAGTGCGTTTGGGCCTGAACAGTATATCCACACAAGTAACTCTCTCTGTGTGTGTGTCCTACCTGTAGGTTCTCATAGTGTTTGAGGGTCTTGCAGTGGTTTTTCTCTGCCTCTTTGGCTCCACTGAAGAACCTATTACACACTTTACAGAAGAAACCCGTCTTTGGGACCAAGTACTCCATACCTGTGGACACACACACACACACACACACACACACACACACACACACACACACACACACACACACACACACACACACACACACACACACACACACACACACACACACACACACACACACACACACACACATCAGCTGATGACCAATGTCAGATAGTCAGACACCGTGCACATGCATGTAAAACACAGATAAACACGATAGTGAAAGTGTAAAGGCAGACACGGTGACTCGGTAAGACAGTGTCTTACCAACTGGGCTGCTGGGGTCAAAATTAGGGAGGGAGTAGTCTGTGGGAGTGTGAGTGTCTCTCTTTAACTTCTTCTTCACACTCTCCTCTTCGCTGTTTGCTTGATCTTCAGACCTCCCGTGCTTTCCTGTGAGAGACAGATGCATGTTGAAAATCTGGAACAGGGACTAAAAAGACCTGGTCCTGGTTTTACTCAGGAAGCTTATCCAGATAACCCAGTGGTCGTGGTCTTTCAAACATCCCGGTGTCGTCATTACTGACATCCTGCATGTATTCTAGCAGCTACAAGCCACAAAGATGAGGCGCCACCGTCCGAAACACATTCAAGATGAAGTAAATTAGGACACGATGCATTCAATTAATAAAACTCTGCAGGAACTTCCCAAAGCTTGGAGCTTCCTATACAGCCATACAATAGTCATTTTACACGTCCACATTTTCTCAATCATCCAAGTAAAGATGTGCTGGTAACTAGCCGGCTGATTCTTTACACACTAAGGTACTGCTGCCACACAAATCCAGTAAACCATACCTGTCTCCACAGAAGGAGCTTCCGTCTCTTTGTCCTTTTCATCCTGCTTCTTCTCCTCTTCCTCCGTTTTGTCCGACACCATCTCCTCCTCCTTAGCCTGACTGTGATTGAGTGCATTCTTCTCATTCTCCTCTTTCTCCCCCTCTGAAGTCACTACTCCTGTTGCTGGGCTGTTTGAGGAGGAGCCAGCCGGAGCAGCTGCAGGTGCGGGAAGCGGTTCAACCTCAGTGGTGGAGTCCAGAGTGGCTGTCAGTGTGGCTTCTATGGAATAATGAAAAAAAGCATCTTTAAAAACTTAAAATTCGAGAAACAATATCTAAGATGTTGTTTCCACAGGTGGAAACCAGTCGGTTTTCAGCTGATCACTCTCATAAGTCCTGCACATAGCAATATTAGAGAGACAACTATTACCTTTTTAACTTCCTAACACTAGTTATATACGTTATATATTTAAAACTACTAATGCCCAGATTTTTTTATCTGAGATTGTGTGATTTTCTGCAAATAACCACTTTAGATGACAATCAAAAATCAAAAGTGTGACGGTGGTGGAAAAAAGTGATCTGGAGCATTGTTTCAACTATAGTTTTTAGAAAGAAACTTTTCAGATGTTTTTTAGTTTTTTGAAAATCAGAATCGGCGAAGGAAACGTCACTCGGTGCATCTCTATTAGGATGAATGGAGTGAGAGGTAGTACCTGTCTCGGGTGTGATCTCGATCTTGGGTGCTTGGCTGGGTGAAGACTCAGCTGGTGGAGTCGCTGGGGAAGCTGCAGCAGTAACAGTTAAAGCTGAGGACTCTAAAACATCTGAAGTCTCAGCCGTGGACACGGTCATATGTTCGGACTCTGGTGCGTGCTCATTACACTCCACCAGGGTCGCTGCGGTGTCTGACACCGTAGTTCCTGTGGGAACCTCCAGGGGCGTGTCCTACAAACAGACAACAGGAAGAGGACCATGATGTCGATACATTGTGGAGGTTTAAATCTCAGCAACCCTAATAAAAATGCAGAGAAGAAGTTTCATGTGTACCTCTGGAGCTTCATGCTGGACAGATGTGGGCGCATCCTCCCGTCCCTCTGTGGTTTCCATGGGAACAGAGGGGGGAGGAGAGGAAGGAAGGTCATTCACGTCTCCAACTTCATCAACCGTCACAAAGTCACTCAAGTTGAATGGGAAGTCATCAAACTCCTCCTCCACCTGATTTCACAACAGGAGAAAAGAATGGAAGTGAGGAAAGGAATAAAGAGGAGAGAATCAACTGGTTGTGACCCGGCTGTGCCGTCTCACCATCTCGCTCTCCGCTTCATCCCTCCAGGAGCTCTGCTTGTATCCCTCTGACCTGGAGGAGGACCTTGACCCTGACAAACCTTCACTGTATGCTCTCTTCCTCTCCCGCCTCTCTCTGTCCCTCCTCTCATCCTCCCTCCTCTCCCGCTCCCTCCTGGCTCTCTCGTTTCGCTCCCTCTCCCGCTTGGTCCTCTCCTCCTTCTCCCAGTCTCTCCTTTCCTTCTCCTTCCTCTCCCTCGCCTCCTTCTCCTTCTCCTTTCTCGCCTCCCTCTCTTGCTTCTTCCCCTCCTCCTCCGTGTGATTCGTGGCTGGCTCTTTAGTCTCCTTCGTTGCCTCGTCACCCTGCTCTGTCTCCCTTTGTGTTCCCCCCTGGTCTCCGTTGGTGGGCGCCGCGCTATTGTTGGGATGGCCGACGGTTCTTGTTCGGCACTCCACAAGCAGTGCGTTGACCATCTCCTGTGTCACCTGATAAAACAGGGATCAGAAAGAGACGTCAAAACTCACAAATATCAATTAATATATTGGAGGTTTCTGAACTTTGCTACGCAACCTGGATATTTTACCTTCGGGAGCTCTGGCATGGCCGCCTCCTGGGAAGCTGCGTCGCCATCAGAGCTAGACGCCTTTGTCTCTTCACCAGCAGGAGTCTTGTCATTGCCTGCCGTGGATGCATCAACGCCTTTGTTCTCTTCTGCTGTCTCCATGACAGTTTCAACAGCTGAGCCTTCGCTCATGTGCGTCTCCAGGTCTGCTTCTGGTTCGGCGTTTGGTGCAGCCAAAGAGTCAGAAACAGCAACAGTAAGCTTGTCTTTTTTGATGTCGTCGTCGTCGTCTTGGCTCCTGTTTTCTCCCAAAGCTTCGTCTTCACCAACTGTCATGTCGGTGCTCTTCGTCTTCCCGTCCTTCCCATCGCCGTCTGTTTCAATCCCCTCCAATAGAAATTCAGAACTCTCTTTAGGTGCCGTCTCCTCTTTGTCTGCAGCTGCTGCTTGGCTGCCTTTGCCAGTCGCAGGTGTATCCTACAATCAGAGACAGGGAGATATTGATCGTGTCCCATCAAACCCATGCATTCAGGCATTTGATACGAGTTTAAGCTGCAGTTATGTGTGGCAGTAGTAGACAAAAGTGTGTCTAAATGGATGTTCCATAATTTATGACTACCACTGCAAATCAATTATCAAAGTTACCAACCTCAAAGGAATCAAGGAATGCGGTAATGACTTTGGTCTGTATGTTGGCTTTGGGGTCCGGCTTGCGGGAGAAAAACAGCGGGTTGTTCTGGATGATGCACGGAAACGTCTGGAAGCGTTTGTACACAGACAAGGCCATAGCTGCAGTAGCCATCTCACAGATGACCTGAGCAGGAAGAGATATATCGTCAGGTCAGCAGCACATGAGCTGTGAGGTGAGACATGACAGGTATGTGGAAAGAACAAATTCTCAACCCAGGCCACAGCCGGGACTGAGGGCACTCACACGGCGCTGGAGCTTTTAGATACAACAAGCAAGCTTCAGGAGAGAGTGGGTTGGCACGAACAGCCCTCACCGTATTGTTAAGCACAAGGGTCTTGATGACGGTACCAAAGCGTCGCACCAATTTCTGGACCTCAGAGGAGCCGGATGGCGTGTTGGGAACATTACTGATCACCAATAGGCAGCTCCAGCCGACTGGAACGGAACTCTCCTGCAGGATGCAAAATCATTCCCAGATCAGCGATGTCACAATCAGTCCAAAGTATGAAGAAGTTAGTCAGACAAATTCATTATGTCAATAAAGGATGTTTTTTCACAGCAACTTGAAACCAAATATATGGGAACCATGTAAATATTGTTTTGTTTGTTAATTCACCTTCGGTCTAAGGTGAGAACCTCAAACACACTTTTTCCAGTTTTATAGGAAGTGTCACGGTGAGGTAGCTTAATTCAGGTTGGTAAGTGCGATGTGGAAATCTAACTTTGGATTTCCAAACACGCACACGTTGAATGATCAATAATCTGACCATTGTCGTGGGACTACAGATGAAATCTGCCTCTAGCTCTGGAGCAGTTACGGCAAAGTTTATTCAATATGCACCGTCCCTTACCATTAGGTAAAATACATTGGGACAGAAGTATACTGGTAGAAATACTCACTAATGGGTCCACTGATCCCATCAGAAGATTGTAGAGAGCCACCTGTGGAAAGAATTATTTAGTATTAATCTCAGTTATTATTCAACACAGTACAATGTCAAAGACCCAACGTCTCAAAAGTGAGCTGATGAACAAAGAACACTGGACAGCTTCAGAAGATCGTAGATGATCAATATGCTGTCGAGGAAAATTGGATAAGTGATGAGAGTCCTACCGGTGTGCTAAGACCAATACGCTGTTTGAGATGGATCATCTTCAGCTCAGAGTCTTGAATATTTGCAGGGATAAAGGCGTGGACTTTCACTATCTCTTGAGCCATCTCCATGTCTGGCACTGACACAAGTACCTAACATACAAGAAGACCGTCGGTTATATTGTGTTGTAGACACGTCAACTTTATGTCCTCTCACAGGAAATGGTCACCCTGAGACCAGAGCTGCCCTCACACTGTCAAATAGTATTTTAAATATTATATATAAATATTAATAAAATACAAGTATATAGTGTATACATAATATAAGTAATAAACTCCATTAATAAAATACATTGAAAAATATTATGTATGAACAGATGAATTCCGTAGACATAGCGTACACTGTATTTCGTTTTGTGGTATTCAGGATCATTTATTGTGACTATCCTACTGAACAGCTGCTGTGGAGCCGAAACTAACAGAGAAAGCTACCATCTTGAAAAAACCTCAAGCAACTGAGGACTTGCATTAGCTGCTTGTATTACTGCTGCCCAGGTCACAGCTGGTTGGAGTTCATACCAACCTTTCCGATTTGTGTTGCCGTGATGATGTCAGAGGGAGTTCCGAAGGGCTGGACTAGCTTGATGATGTCACTTTCTGACCAGCCGCTCTCAGGAAGTCCTGTGACCAACACCATGCCCTTCTGAAGGAGACATTGTATTGGGATGTAAAATGAGATGCAAAATAAGTGAATACTAATATTTTATTACAAATGATAATCACACAGGACCCTCTGGATTTGGATGACAACACTCACCAACCCTTTTCACAATGCTGTTATTTATATTTCACAGGTTATGTGTGTATTTTGTACCTCATCAGAAGTCTTCTGGTCAGCCTCGCCTCCTGTGGTGGGGAGTTGGAGGAGGGAGAGATAGGGGGCAAAGTGCAAACAGAGCCAGAATTATGTTATGTTAATATGTTTTCAACAACACAACCACAAGCCATGACATCACCAACCCGTCTACATGGGCCTTCGCTACAGGAGTGGCGCATGGAGCCGTCGCCCTGCGGGCCCCACCGCTTACAGGGACATGCGTCACAGGTGCATTGCGCCAGGCAAAGGCAGGGACCACGGTGTGGAGACCCCCTAGCACTGCAGACTGGAATCAGAGTGAGCCAGGTTCACAACTTCCATTGTGGGGGTGTCTGCTATAGTGGGTGTGGTCAGAAGCTGGTTGGTGCCTGTGTGGGGGGCGGCGACCTAAGGAAGCCTTTGCTCATCCAGTCTACGTCTTTTATAGACTTGGAGAAGGCTTATGATGTGTGAGAGAGAGAGAGAGAGAGAGAGAGAGAGAGAGAGAGAGAGAGAGAGAGAGAGAGAGAGAGAGAGAGAGAGAGAGAGAGAGAGAGAGAGAGAAGCAGGGGAACGCTGGAGCACATCAAAACACACAGCCATGGAACAACCCATTCTCATCCTAGGTCGTCAAATACCACAGCTTTGTATCCTACACAGGCTGAAAGGGGACCGACTTGTGCTTTGGTATCAGACACTGAGGGTGGTGGTGACCTGAACGGGCTGCGCATCCTGCTTATTGGCTGGGGGTTAATTCCCCCACGTGGGGGTTACGCCCAGAAACTTCCCAAACACAGGAAGATAAGAAGAAAAGAGAAACTCCAGACACAGACACCTCCACATACTTCTAGTGGGCCACAAGTGATGATTGAGAGGGATTATTCTGTACGAGTCTATACATTGTTTTCATACTAAGCATTTCTTGACAATGATGAATTTGGATATATTGGCACTGACTTATTTCATCGGTGGGTATTGCAGACTCCCAGTTTCTCGTTTTCCTAACAGAGTCCTCCCCAGCAGCATCTTTGTCCTGTGCTGGAGCAGGTTTGCTGTGGAAACAGAAATATTATTGTTAAAAGAGCAGTTTTGAAATTGGGGTAACCCTAACCCAAGGAAAACGTTTCAGATGATGACAAGTGTGACAAACCTGTCGTTAGCGTCAGAAGACTGTCCTGCTTCAGGTTTCTAAAATAAATAAATAAAATGTGTTCACTGAAAGTGTACAAGAGAATACATACATGTGGTCCAAAACATCTGCTCCTTCTTACACCTACTTTCCACTCATTCAGGCTTCATGTTTTTATGTTTCAAAGTGTTTAAAACAGAATACACCATCAACGCCTCATGTACATATTTTCCACACGGTACCTTGGCGATGGAAGCAGTGATCTGTTGGTCTCTGATGGAGAGATTTGTGGAGCTGGCCAAAGCCTGGGCGCATTCAGCCTTCACCATGCACACCGACGCCTGCAACAGGGGAGGGTGACCGAGTTATAATGTGTTCAGCAACACAGAGCCAGGAAACGTTCATAGAGAGTGACTGCTACTCAAACTATTTGCAGGTCTTTCTTGTCGGCTGCAGCTCTTTTGAAGTTGTAGATGTGGCTAATGTTGCTCAGAGAAAACAGAGAAAAACATCTTCTTTTAAAGGGAATGATGAAATCTAATTTGACTCCCTTTAATTGCATGTTATTTTTTTTCACTGTAATATTCACTAAATGAGCAGACAGCAACAGTGACATACATCAGCCTGTGAGCTTCAAGTAATGAATGAATGAATGAACAAAACAACTTGCTCATTGTGTTTATTCAAAAGGTCTGTCTATGGGTTAAGTGGGCTGTTGGATCCCTTCATGCCTCCCTGCAGGTTTTGTTCTTTTCTTATATCTATCTTGCCTTTAAACAGGCTAAATAGTTATTTTTTTCACTTCATGTTTTCATTCAAACTGTTCTCTAATGCAGCGATTTTCAACCGCTGTGCTGCAGGACACTTGACGAGAGATGTCAGGTGTGCTGTGGGAAAATGTCCAATTTCACTTAATCGGTCCAAAAAAATATTATTTATTATTGCCGCAAATAATTTGCCATTGTTGAGCGTCTGAGCCTGCAATATAGTGGCTGGCCTAGTAATGAAATACTCTTCCATGCCAGTGGGTGGCAGTAAGTAGCGCAATAATTACCGTGTTAATTTAAAATAGTAGAATTAAATGATGCGCGGGAGAGGTTGTGGTGAAAAACGGCGATGGAGAAATATTTCAAAAAGAAAAATGCAGACTCTGAACTGGGCCCTGGGCAACCTTCTAACCCAGATGAAAAGCCCAGTACGAGTTGATGTAAAAAAAAAAAAAAAAAAAAAAAACTGAGATCGAGGCAGTACGGTGAAAGTTATCTTTCGTTTGGATTCACTCCAACCGGGGTTCCGACGGCACCGATTCCGTTATGCTTGGTGTGTGGGGAAAAGCTATCAAACAGCGCCGTGGTCCAAAGCAAGCTGTGACGTCATCGCGAGACGAAACACCGTCACTTAGCAACAACAGGGACTATTTTGTTCGCCTGCGCACACAAACTGAGAAACGGGTAACTTTTATGAGGAAATCCACAAATGTGTCTGAGAACGCTCTCAAAGCTATTTAGTAGCTGAACTAGTGGCTGTCGTGTTTTTAAATACACATAAGACGTGAGAACAACTGCTCTTAATTGTAACTCTTTATTCCACGTTCCGCATGCTGTCTCCCCAATACCGGCTCTGCCCCAGGTTGTTCTTCTCACCTGAATCCCCCCTGGGTCCTAAGTCCCTACATGTACTGTTTCTTACATCCATCAATTAAACATACAAGAACATCAATGTACCAACATATATTTATAACAAATACCACAGTGGCCAAATCAAAAAGCCCACACACTGTGGCAGAAACATTAATACTACCTGCCTGCAAAGCCATTGTGAACGAGATGCATTTTGTAACTTTTTTGGTTGTTGGTGTGCCGCGGGATTTTTTTATTGTAAAAAATGTGCCGCGACTCAAAAAAGGTTGAAAAACACTGCTCTAATGGACCTGAAAAAATCCCAAAAGACAAAATATTTGTGAAATTCCTCAATAACCACTGTGTTACATTTAGATAGCACCTTTTGTCCTTCCCCTTTCTGGCTCTCTTCCTCCGTGCATGGCATGAGGATCACGTTGTTGATCTTGCCAAAGGACCCCACCACGTCGGTAACTTCCTGCTCAGACGCATCCTTAGGGATGCCCGTCAGATAAACCAGACGATCGGCAACAGACGAGTCCTGGGAGGCCGGAGGCACTATTTTCTTCTTCTTCTTGGCTGGTGGAAGCTTGGCAGACTAGAAATCAACAGCATAGGGATTTAGGTTAGTTTTAGGAGAGCACCAGTTTGAGACAACCAGAAGCCAACACTTTGATCAAGTACTAAAGTGTAAGTATGTATACACAATGACATTTTGGTTGGGTTCGAGAAAAGTACTGAGGTGGCTGAAAATAAACTTTTTCTAACTTTGTAAAATTGGAATAATTCCAACATCAACTTGTCAAGCCACTAGAACTAAACTATCTCTAATGTTGTGCCTGAAATCAGCTGCTTGCAGCCGTAAGCTTCAATAACATAAATAACAAATACCTGAAGTGGTGTAAAAGCTGGCGTCTACTCATTTCAAACATTCAGCAGGTTTGGGGAACATTAGGATAATGTCAAATTGTAACTGTCTATACGCAGAGCAAATAACTCAACAATAATCATATCAATAATAGTCCAATGATAGTTCACAGATATGTCAGTCAGTCAGTCAATAATCGACTTTCACCAACACATTTGATTTTCACTGCCACTAAGCCACTTTATGAACATGGGTCGATTTCAGATACGCTGGCAGAGGCTTTTGTGGTCGTGTTCATTTTCAGGTGTTTACCGGAACCATATTTAGGAATAAGTGCTGAAGATGGAACATAAAAATGTTTACTTTTAGGACCGTACAAACCGTGTAACTTGCACAGGACAAAATAAATAGTTCTGATCATTCCGTATGAGCTACCCTCCTTCTCATGTATTATTCTTTGTGAAATTAGCTGAGAAATTTTGTCCAAGTTTGGTCCAAAACAGTTCTTCTATGTTGAGCTTTGTACACTTGCCGTCTTAGTCGTCTTTGTTCCAGGCTTTGTCCCGCTCTTGATGGTTTTAGCGAAGGACTGTAGTGATCCATGTTTGGAGCTATGACCTGCCTTAGAGGAGGATGAATGTCGACTGGCTCCAGTGGAGAACTTGTTTAAGTCATCATGAGGACACTTCACACCACTTCGAGAAGAACCCCCTGTAGACATACCATGAATCATATGGAGGAGGACAGGGGAGCAAACAGAAATGGTTGAAGAGATATTCAAAATACAATTTAAAAAACTGAAAGAAATGTTTGACCATTTAAAGCCCCCGTGTGTACAATATGAACATTTCTATGTGGCTACGCTACATTATCATGTGTCAAAATGTGACAGAAAATATGAAATTGTCCAGAACCGGTGCTGCCGATCAGTTGAAAACTGGTTGATCGGTGCATCTCTAACATGAATGTAAGTAGGTTGAACAACCTCTTTTCATTCCTTGCATGAGGAAAACACTGAAGGACATTACTGGTCAAAATGTGCATTTAGAAACAATACCACTACTTTCTGAAGGCAATAAGGCTTACAACAAATTGTGGATTCGATAAAGCCAATTTCAAGACATTTCTAAATCCACTGAATAGTCAAGTACTACTTCCATCCTTCTATTATTTCTAACTTTGAGGGTGAAATTCAAATGATTCATGTCGTGGTATTAAGATCATTGGCATTCCTTAAATAAACTCTACATTTCCCCATTTCTCTCTGGCATGTGGTCTACCTGTGTAGTGTTGGTGGCGAGGTTGATTGTGAGGAGAGTAGGGCCCCGTGTGCGGCCTATGGGTATGGGGGCCCACTCTATGTTTGCTGTGAGGAGGACTTGGGGTAGGAGAACCAGAGAGGGATCGAGACAAAGAGTTGGATGGAGAGTGAGCCTTGGGATCCCACAGAGCCCGGCTGCCATAGCGTCCGCTCCGACTGGATAAAAGATAGCATTCATTAGCAGAGGTAACCGGTGAGGCTACAGCAGATCGTGACAAGTGGAAGTCCAAAGGTCTACATTTGCATGGACCAGTGTTTTTTGTTCTTTTTCATTTTGTGCTGACTGAGCAACATGTCAAGATTTAAAACCTGTTGTGAATACAACTTGATGTGTATTCAAGTGCCCATATTCAGAAATAACAAGCAGGCCTTGAAACAAAGCTGGTACTGACCATCAAGTACAGGCTACTAGGTAGTGAGTATACTGTGTTGAAACTGGATAAAGTTATTCACATCAGTTTGTTATTGATATTTTGGGTTCTAAAACATGGACATGGACTATATTTTTCACGTTTCCACTCCGTGTAGTCTAATTGTATACAAGCCATCTGAAACAATGAATATAACCACTTTCAAATGGATACAAAACCCTAAGATCTGTATCAGATTGGCTGAACGTGCATTTGAAGTGTGTGGGACAAGGACAGGACCGACTCCCACTGGTCACAGCTAAAAACAGATTATTGGAAACATAAGAACTAGAGTCCAACTGACCTTGGTAGATTTGGTTTCCAGCCAGGGTACCTTCAGAGACACACACAAACACCTGTTAGAATGTCATTCAATATTTTCTATTCCTAAACTCGTATTTGAAAAGAATTACAAACGGCAATTGCATGCATCAAGACAAAGTTGTACGATTTAAACTCTGCATTAGGTTTGATAATATTCTTTGTTCGGTCAAATGGATGCTTGTAGTACCAGGCCCACTCAGAATAACGGCCCTACTCTGCAGCTATACCCACATTTACCCCTGTTCTGCTCCTCTTGTTTCTACAGCCTGCACATCAGTTGTAATGGTTGACTCTCACTACTCAAGCCAATTTCCCAATATAAAACCAGACAGGCACCCGTTTCCACAGAAACAAGCCCAGTGTAAGCTTCGTTAATGCGTGGCTCATGAAGAAGGTCAAGCATCTAACAAGATAAAGACCCAGGAACATTTCTCTCAGGATAATGTGGACTAAACCAGAGCAAGAAGGAAAGTTAATATCGAACTCAGTACATCCTGTTAACACAACCTCTGTTTGTCTGTGGCTATTGGATGTGCAAGTGGGAAACTGTTTGCCAACACATTAGCTATAAGCACATAGGGCAAAATTATCTATGAGCTGCGTTAGTTTCCCTCTTACCATGTTCTTATATTTGCCACTTTTTGACTGTTCATCCAAAACTAAATGCAGAATATTATCTCAGTAACTATGATAGAATACTGAAGATATATTGGAGATGAAAGGCTTCAGCAGGTAATTTAAATATCCTCAGGAGGGATGCCATTTTTGAAAGCAAGTTACATTAACTGGTAACTAAACAGTTAATTTTTAAGAATTAAAATAACGCTGTCTCTTTTTTCCCAGCTAAATGCAGTTTTAATTAATAAATGTCTTGTCATTTAATTTATTAGGGTCCGAGCACCGAAGAAATCGGTCCGAGAGGACCCTATTGAAACTGGCATGTTTATTATTAGGGTCCGAGAGGACCCTATTGAAATTCTAATGATTATTAGGGTCCGAGCAGTGACATAGTCAGTGAAATTCAAAGCACGCAATTGGGCGCATATTGGGGGTACTTGCCATACTCCAATACTCACCAAATTTGGAACGCTTGTCAGGCTTGGTGAAAATAGACGTGTGATATAGGTGTCATATTTGTGTATTTAAAAATGGCTCTCTAGCGCCCCCTAGAATTTGCACTGGCGACGTCAGTTTGTCCGATTGACTTGAAATTTGACACACATGTCCATCTCCACCTGTTCTACAAAAAGCCTCTCAGACCCCTAAGCTCCACCCACTTAGATTTTCTGCCATTTTGAATTATGTGAAAAACCTATTCTTGCGAACTCCTCCTACACGCTGGGTCCGATTCTTACCAAATGTGCTGTAGATCATTATTGGAACTAGATCATTAAAAATTATTAAAAGATTGTTGATATCTTATTACATTCACAAGATAGGAACACAAGTGGAATTTTGGCTCGATAGCGCCCCCTACCAAGTTTTAACGATGCAGCCCTCGCAGTACATTTGACATAGATATACAGAATTTAGTAGGCACATGTATCACATATAGACTTAAACAAAAGTCTCTTGGGACCATGCTTTAAACCGTACCGGAAGTCGGCCATTTTGATTCTTGTGTGATTTATTTGCTCATTTTTGTCTCTTTCTAGGCGCTTTTCTGGAACGAACTCCTCCTAGGGAGTTTATCAGATCCACTTCGAATTTGGACAGTACAATCTAAAAACATTAGTGATTAAAAGTTGTTAAAAGATTGTTGTTTCATCAAAGCCTGTTGCCGTGGCGACGCACTCTTTGCCATAACAACAAATGTGTTTTTGAGGGGCTAGAAATGCTCAAAACACACCCAAACATAGCAGAAACATTTAATGACCTAAATGTAGTTATATGATATGATTTTAATGCTTCAAAATGTCAAATCGGCTCGATAGCGCCCCCTACAAAAGTTCAACAAAATTCAACAAAGCAGCCCTCGCAGTAGGTTAGACATAGATATACAAAATTTGGTAGGCGTATGTAACATCTAAACTTAATAATAATTCTCTTGGGACCATGTTCCAAACCATACCAGAAGCTGGCCATTTTGAATTTCGTGTCATTTGTTTGGTTTATTTTTGTCTATTTTGTAGGCGCTATTCTTTAACGAATTCCTCCTAGGGACTTTATCAGATCCACTTCAAATTTGGTAGGCATATGTAACACATGTCAACTTAAAAATAAGTCCCAGGGACGATGCTCCAAACCGTACCAGAAGCCGGCCATCTTGAGTTTTGTGGGATTTCTCCTTTTATCTTTGTCTATTTCTCTGCACTTTTCTGTAACAAACTCCTCCTAGGGAATTCGTCAGATCCACTTCAAATTTGGTCAGTACAATCTAAAAACCTTAGTGATTAGAAGTTATCAAAAGCTTGAGGTTTCATGGAACGGCGTGGACCTGGTGTGGCGGCTATTTTACATGGTTTGCGTTCATACATCAAGCTATTGTAACTCAACTGCACTTTGTCAAAACTCTCCCAAACTAGACATGCTTGATGAGAATCATGGCTTGAAGACTTCCACATGTCAATAATAACTCTTTAATACTCTTTAATTAATCTAACTTGAAGCCCCTGCAAAATTACTTGACGACGCCGCTGCTCCACGCATGAAATATCCTCTAAGCCGCTTACGCAGTGTCTGATGGTAAAGCAAGTTCCGGGACGCGTCAACCACCAGGGGTGCGAGGGCCCGATGAGGGCCCGCAGCTTTAATTATTCCTATTCTTATTCTTATTCTGCAATCTAATTGCCTTTTTGGGGGCCAAAGTTGACATGCATATCAGGACTGTCGAAAAATTTGATATTTTAGGGGTATCGCATTTGGGTAGAAAGAAATGTCTCTATAGCGCCCCCTAGAATTCTTTTTCTTTTGAAAGCCAACAACATTCGCCCCCAATCACCAATTGACTTGAAATTCAACACGTCCGGTTCTGTCTGCTCTACAAAAAAGGTATACGGTAACATTAAGCTCCGCCTACTTAGATTTTCCGCCATTTTGAATTTTGTGAAAAAAACATTATTTCCAAATCCTCCTAAACGCTGGTTCCGATTCTTATAAAATGTTATGTGGTTCATTATTGGTTCAATGTCATCACAAGTTATCAAAAGCTTGTTGATATCTCATTGTGTTGAGAACAAAAAGGACCAATCAACTTCTAAGGGGCGTGGCTTAGTTTTCAATCCACGTAACATCCAAATCACTTGGCCTATCATCACCAAATTTGTAGCATATGTCTTACTCTGTCATTTTCATTATATTCAAACACTATGGGGCAATGCAGTAAATTTCCCAATTTCTGCATTTTAAGCCATTTTTCATCATTTTCAGAAGTTGTACTTGAACAAACTCCTCATACAGAATTCATGCAATCAACTTCAAATTTGGTCAGAATGATATAAAGAACGAGCTGGAACGTGTTGCGGGTGAGAGGGAAGCCTGGGTCGGCCTGCTAGGCCTGCTGCCACCGCAACCCGACCCCGGATAAGTGGATGAAAATGGATGGATGGATGGATGGATGATATGAAGACCTTGATGATGAAAAGTTATCAAAATGGCGAGTTGTCTTTGAACGGCCTTGACGTTGCGGGGCTCCAAGTATACGCCCATTTCTTGCAGTTCGCCACAAAAGTGGATGTTGCTGTAACTCCAAGGTACATTATCCAATTTGCCTGAAATTTCTTTTGCATGATGGTAGTTACGGTCTGAGTGCATTTCAATGCAAAAGGTTTCACAATATCAGAGCGCCACCTAATGGCAAAAGAAAATGACAAGTTTTATACTCTGATCTATTCCTCCTAGCAAATTCACCAGATCCCTCTCAAATTGTGTCAGAAAAGCCTTACGTTTGATGAGACTTCAGGCCTGAAGACAAGTGCACTCCAATTTCAAATCAAAGTCATAACGCCACTTACTGGTAACAGGAAGTTAAAGCATCTATACTTTGGCCTGTTTCTCTTAGTAGGTAAATCAGATCGATATCAAATTACTACCACACATATGTAAGAAGTTCATAATGCCAGCCCCGAAAGCTTTTGAGGTTCCATGGCGACCCATTCTTCGCCGTCAACAACGAAGGTGCTTTTGAGGGACTAAACACGCTTGAAACGTAACTAAACTTGGCACACACATTTAAAGTCATAAATATCTACATACATACATATCTATACCTGATATGATTTTAATGCTTCAGAGTGGAAGGGTTGCTTGATAGCGCCCCCTACAAAATCTGGACAAAGCAGCCCTCGCAGTACGTTTGACATAGATAGACAAAATTTAGTAGGCACATGTGTCACATGTAGACTTAAAAGAAAGTCTCTTGGTACCATGCTCTAAACCGTACCGGAAGTTGGCCATTTTGATTTCTGTGGGATTTTTCCTTTCATTTTTGCCTATTTCTTGGCTCTTTATTTGAACTCCTCCTCCTAGGTAAATCATCAGATAGACTTCAAATTTGGTCAGTACAATCTAAAAACCTTAGTGATTAAAAGTTATCAAAATGTTGTTGTTTCATCTGAGGCTGTTGCCGTGGCAACGCACTCTTCGCCATGAAAATCAAAGATGTTTTTGAGGGGCTAAAAATGCTCAAAACAGATTAAAACATAGCACACACATTTAATTACCTAAATGTAGTTATATGATTTGAATGATTCAAAATGGCAAATTGGCTCGACAGCGCCCTCTACAAAATGTCAACAAAATTCCAACAGAATTCGACAAAGCAGCCCCCGCAGAGGTTTGACATAGATATACAAAATTTGGTAGGCACATGTATCATATGTAGACTTGAAAGAAAGTCTCTTGGGACCATGTTCTAAACTGTACCGGAAATTGGCCATTTTGAGTTCTACATTCATTGCTCATGTATTTCTTTTCATTTACAGGCACTGTACTGTATCGAACTCCTCCTAGAGAATTTATCAGATCAACTTCAAATTTGGTCAGTACAATCTAAAGACCTTATTGATTAAAAGTTATCAAAACCTTTTCATTTGACGGAATGGCGTAGCCGTAGCGGGCGGCGATTTTACTTGATTCGCCATTAAACAACATGCTCATATAAATGCTCTGGACTTTCTCAAATCTGTCCCAAACTTGTCATGCATGATAACAGTCACGGCATGAGGATGTCTACAAGCCTATTTTCACTCAGTCATAGCGCCACCTACTGGCAACAGGAAGTCAGTGTGATGTGACAAACAGCATCCGATTCCAATGACATTAACTTGATGTTGTCTAAACTTGATATAGAGCAACATGACGCATGTTGTCCAGTACCACACAGATGATACAGGAAGTAGTGTACTGTTTGCAAAGCATAATTTCCAGCCTCACTTCATGCAGGAAAAAAACGGCTAACTCGTTGTCACGTTGTCCGATGGTCGCAGACATTCTCGGCCGTGTGAGCCGGCATCCCGCCAGCACCCCAGACGTGCGCAAAGGTGCGAGGACCCGTACATCGCTGCTTGCAGCTTTAACTTTCTTTTGGCTTTGCTGAAGTTTATTGCCGTATTTTAATCAGGTCACATGTTCTGTGATCGATTGGCCATCAACTGTTATCAGCTGATATTTGCTCGAAATAGTTTGATTGGTGGTCCATACAGAGGCCAATCCGATGGCGGATCATACACTTTGAATTGAAACGTTTTCAATACTCCTTTGTCAGTTTCCTTGCTGCTCTTTAATGTGCTCAGAGCAAAACAGCTGGACACACACACGCTCTGTGTGTGTGTGTGTGTGTGTGTGTGTGTGTGTGTGTGTGTGTGTGTGTGTGTGTGTGTGTGTGTGTGTGTGTGTGTGTCCAGCGGTGTCACATATGCAACGTACCCGGCACCACAGAGCTCGCCGCGTCCTGCCTGAACAGCTCAATTGGTCAACATGTCAAATGAACATGTAGACCAATGGATAGACAGACATACGTAACCGGCCAAAATGTTTCCAGCGGTCAGCAGATTAACGGTTAACAGCCCTGGTACTCACTTGTTACGCAGGTCTCTGCAGGCAGCAGTGTGGTTGACGGTGTTAATGTGTTCAACCCAGTCCTGAAGAAAAACGACAAACGGGAGGGGACGAGATCACAATCGGACACAAATAGAAACAATCCTAGACAAAGCTAGAGTCACATTTCAGCATGGAGATAAATAAAATTAACAAATCACAGCAATCAAACAACTCACTTAACTATAGTGAACAACTGAAGTACTGAGAGAAAAGCTCAAGTGGATCTTTGTTTCCTGGTCTTATTTGTTGACATGGTGAAAACCCTGAACTAACAGTTGAGGCCCAGTTCTTTGATCCCAATTCATATAATGTTCCAAGTACTAGCAGAAATACAGAACAATGTTTAATCTTGTTCTCGACTCTCAGATCAATTGTGTGCTCACTTTCTGTATTTAATTTACTTTTCATTTATTTTCAGTGTGACTACACCTTCATTGGCACACTACGTATCATTGGCAGAAAAAAAGAAAGGTTCAATTAACATAATAATTAACGCTCCCAGGCCCAAAGAGGACAAATCATTTATGCACCACTATCTACTCATCCACCAATCTGTTGTCTACACTGTATGCAATTCCTGTCGAAGCCTGTGGTGTACCACTATTTTATTCAAAATTAAATTAAATAAATTCCCTATGTTCAACAAGTTGAACGTGTCTGCATTACCTGAAATAAACCAAGAGGTTTAGAGTTGGAAACCTAAAAACCTTATAGAACGTTGCAGTCAGTTTGACAAAGAGCACTTCACATTCTACTAGATCATTACATGCAATTAAATTGATTGATGATTAATGGACTGTATATTCATCAGGCTACAACCCTTATTTTGCCATTAATGACATTTTTGTAGATTTGAGACAACATTTATTAAGACAAAAAGAATCTTTTAATGAGACAATGTAAGCTAAAAAAAATGAAATTGCACTGCTTTTGTCCAAATATACCAGGATCTTCAAAAATCCAACACTTAAGGTCAACAAATATTAAGACAGTCACACTCAACCACAAGTATAACACTGAGGCAGAGTACAAGCCACTTTAAAACTTTGTGATTCCTCAATAACAACACCATTTGAGAAGATGAGAAACTCCACTCCAAAGCCAGAGAATAGAGCACTGGATTTTCCCAACGAGCAAAGGAGTTTATTCAACAGTTATTACTGTTGAACAAAGGAAACATTTCTATTATGCTTTGATCAGTTTATACCAACTTTTAAAATTTACTGTCAAAACAAAATTGATTGATTGATTGAAATTGATTGGATCTAGTAGACATCCTCCCTGTCCATTACTAGATGTGTAACCATGCAGTTTAAGTATAAAGGTTCAGATTCACAGTAACATTTGAACTCAACTGTCCTTTATAACAGATTACCTGGATTCTTCATCGTTAAACCCATAACATTCAATGTGAAACACCGTCTCACTCCCAACTGGATGCATTTCATGATTGAACTATACATTGAAGGAGTGGTTATAATCCAGAAAACCAATAGAATAGGAAAACAGGTTTTTTTTTCCAACGAACTGGGTAAAGGACCAGGATTGTTTGAGAATTTGTGATTGGAATTTTTAACCTTACATTTTATTCATTAAATCCAGTGTTTTCTTCATTAAATCCAGTGTTTTCTTCATTGTACATGTCCTGGGAACTGGAGACAAGTCTGGTTTAAGCATTAATATGTCGTCATAGTAATGCTGTAATCATTTAGGTTTGCTTAATCTCATTAAATTAATGCATATACATCTATTGTGGTTTTATGAAAAAGTTCAATAGACTTGCACATGAAACCTCTATTTGAGAAACTGTAGTATTTGAGAAAGAAGTTCCAAATGTATATCTTTTTCACACTTCACCAGTCAAGGTAGCGTAGTGCTACAAAACATGTTTGGTGGTAAAAAGAAAAAGGAAAAAGGGGGGCTCCGGGACACTTTTGTAGTTTAAAGTCTTATTTTACTTCACCAGACAGTTCTCTTTTGAAAAACATGGCTGTAGTCTGTGACTTCACCCACAGTTACTGAAGTCAGAACATCCTAATTTGGGCAAAGAGGAGAAAGCCTGTGTGGAGCTGTGGTAGGTTGAGCACATGGCAACCAAATAATAATTTCTCAATCAAATAAACCCATGGCACACATCAGACTTGTTCTTAATGCAACAATTAAATCATTGTTGCATTAAGAATTGTGGGACGTGAGAAGTGAAATTAAGGGATTAATAGATGCCATTTTAGCAGCAATTAGCAGTGCTGCACCTGAAGTCACTTCATCACTGATTATAGCTTTCAGCCATAATGGTGGACACATGAAGTTATGACCATGTAGAGTAGAAATAATGCTTTCAAATGAAACTAGAGGATGGTGGCATAGTTAGGATTCAATACTTAAAACAATGGGTTTTGCTGGTAACAAACTAGCTCGATCATTTAGAGCAGGGTCAAAGTCTGAGACTGTGAGCCTTCCCTCAGATAAAGCTTGGTATGATCTACTTGCTTGCTTACTGTAGTTAGCAAGAAAGCTAACTAGGACATTTATTAGTTTCTGACTAGGAAATTAGGAAGAGTAAATTACCTCAAAACTACTGTAACTCTTAACTATCCCTTAACCGAAACATAAATATTATGGTTATTTAATGGGATTTCTTAAAAAGAAAACTGACATTGTTTGTAGCCCCCCGGGGAGACCCACCTCCCACTCCCACCCTAACCCTCCCACTCACATTAGAGTACACTCTTATCTCAACAACTGCCTGGTGAAGAAAGGCTGCAGACTAGAATTTAACATGTGATGGTATTCCTTTCAGACATTGGTACGAGGGCATGTTGGCACTCACCTTTTCCTGATCACACTGTGTGTGGCACAGGGAGCAGGTATGGGGATACACCTTTGGAGACACAGCTGAGAAATCACTTATCATGGTGGGGGTCGGTAACTTCTTGCTGCTGCTGTGTGGTCTTGAGCCAGACGAAGATGAGAGAGACCGCCTCGAGGAAACTTCGCTGTTGGCTTCAGATGGGGGCCTAGGTTTGGGTCCGTCACGCCTGTAGTCCCGGTCCAGATTACGAGATTTGGATGATGGTGGAAATTCTCTCCCCGGTGACCGACTGCTCTTGCGATGGTCGCTACTCGTCCTGCGATAGTCCCGGTCTCCGTGCTTGCTTGAATCACTGTGTTCCAAACGAACCTGCCGCCTTTCCGCTTTGTCTAACTTTGGAGTTGATGAGGAGGACGACGAGGACGGGTACATTTTAACTGTCCTTTCATTGGAGAGCCGCTCTCTTTTGAAAGTCTCTCTGGTACTAGTCTCGTCCTTTGCCCGACTGGCATGACCATAGTCAATGACTTTACCTGCAGTCTGTGTAACAGTAAGAAGGCTGGGCACTTCTGGTGAGTGAGAACGTGTCAATGGTGAAGAGCAGGAAGGAGGCAACGGCATATCATGGATGCTGCGTGAGAACGAGGATGAGGAAGTGGAGGCCACAGTTTTCTGGTTGCCTGATTTATTGATCTGGATGTCACGGAGTATGAATGGTAAAGTATCTGGGGTTAGCTGATCGTCAGGGTAGTGACTCAGCACTTCTAAGTCCTCATTTGAAAGTCCAAAGCTAGCCAAGATGCTTCCTGCACTCTCTGGTGTGTACAAAGCCTGACCATCTCCACTGCCACCACTTCCGCCAGCATGGGGGTGCCGTGCTTGGGGTGATGGTGAGTCACTTACAGGGGCTGTCCAGCTTGGGATGCTTGTTCCAGCATGGCTGCTCTGTGGCTGCTGTTGCGGCTCCTGTTGTCGTTGGGACTGGTGGCTAACACTAGGTGGAGGACTGGCAAACAGTTTGGATGGAGGTTGATAGCTTGACCAGTCTACTCCTTGCTGGCGGCCAGGCTGATTATCAGAGGTGAGTGGTATTGGGTTAGAGCCGTAGCTTCCATGTTGACTGATCCCAGAACCAGAGCTTTGGTTCTGGTGCTGGTGCGGTCGGTTCATGTGGTCAATGAGGCGGTGATCCATGTCTCTAGCACCCCGGATAGCCAGGGCAGACTCTAGCTCATCAGGAAGCTGGGTAGGACGAGGAAACTGGAAACCCATCACCTGCGACAGCATATTAGAGGGAGGACGATTCTGATGCTGATTCGGAGGTTGCTGATGATGAGGAGGTCTAGGCCCATTAGAGAAAGGCGGTGGCCCTTGTTGCTGGGCGTGGTGGTGGTACATGGCAGCAGAGAGACTTATGTTTCTGGAAGTTTTTCTGTTTGTTTCCACGTTAAACCCAACAGATGAAACCTGCTGTCTATTGAGAAGACTCAGGAGGGTCAGGTGAGGCGGTAATGCCACTGCAAATCCGTTGTTGTTGTGACACTGGTGTCCAATAGTTATGGTCGCTAGTGTAGCAAGCTGCTGGAGAGCAAGCTGCTGGAGAGCAATCTGCGCCCGAGTCTCAATCTGAGCCAATCGGAGAGCTGTCACTGCAGCAGCACCAGCCGCTGGTCCAAATATGAAATGGGTCCCTCTGGTGCTGTTGGCAACGGAGAATGTTGCACTGGGCTCCAAACGAAGGGTAGGAGCGGGTTGCAAATTACTGTCGGTGTGCACAGCGAGGCTGTGAGGTGGAAAGCAGAAATATACTATTACAGACGAACAAGCTTTCGTTTCTCATTTCAAAAGTAGTTTTCAGATGAAGTCCTTTTCACCACGCACTTTTTTTAATAACAAGTTGGCTCAGTCCTCATCCTGTTTGTGGTTTCTTTCCTTTAAAATTTATCAAAGCACTGAGAAATCACCTCAAGATTTCTTTCTTGTACTCCCACAGTGCTTTTCTTTTAGGACGGGAAAGCAAAGCAACATTATGCAACACAGACAATATAGATTTAACCTACAGGGACACTACCACAAAGCCCAAAGGCTCTGGGCCTTATAGAAATAATAAATATAACTTAGAACGCAGTGGACTTTGTCCAAACATGGCATAGGCCTCTTTGCCAAAATGTTCACAACAGAACAGAACAATTAAAAAAAAGAAATACTGAATATTTCCTGCAGGCTACATAGATCATTGCAATGTCTACAAATTCTTAAGCACACTTACCATGTCCTGGAACAAATTCAAAATAAACACGTAAATAGTGAACTACAGAGAACTTTCCTTTGCATAATGCCAGTAAAACTCTTATGTTAAAATGGTGAGCACTAACTAAACACTTTGAACAACATGTAGGTGTGTTTGACATACTAAATATGTTTCACAAGACCTAAAAAAAAAGTCTACTAAAGATAGGCTTAACCTGTATGTCAGGGATACTCAACTTGCTTTACCTGGGCGTTACCTTTTCAAAATGACAGGAGGCCTGTGGGCCGTGAGTTACATATCATACCGATGATATGTATGTATTTGCACAAAGTTTTGGTCCCAAGTTATCATCAGACATGACAGCCCATGTGATCTAAACATATAGTATATATTTGGCATTGGTATCCATTCTCTTATTTTCCATATATTGTACCCAACTTGATCTGAATAGTTGTTTTTCTCCTTTAACAAGGCTGACCAAACTGTCTTTACATTTATTTAATTTTTTCAGCAATAGTCTGACTCATGTCAAACAGTGAGATATTAGTCTCCCATGTCCTTATTCCAGGTCATGTCATAAATATACCAAAAAATAAGTTGGTGTGCCAAATGAATTTGGTGAGTTTTTGAGGACAAGTTGCAAGCTTTGACCAAATATCAGCTTTTAAGAAAACGCTATGCCTGCATGCTGTGAAACTATACCAGAGACAAAGTGAAGATTTTGTTGCCAGATATTGGTGAAGGAGGTTAATAGGCTAAGTCAAGGTTAAGCAAAGCAGCACTTATCTGAAGATGACCAATGCAGGTTGACACATCATTTCCAATATACATGAATAAAAAAGGAGGGCAAAGGTGTTGAAGTTCATACCATGATGCAAGAATTTCTTCTGCAATCTGAGCTTAAAGCCACATGTTTATAAAAAAGGGCTGATATATTAAAACATGTCTGGCATATTGTTATTTCTGACCAGACCTCCATAGTCATAGCAGTTTGGTTATAATGCCTTTCACAGCTACTTCACACAATTTTGTTATTAAAACTAGAGTAACGTTAGCTGTCTAGAGAAATGACTGCACTGAGTTGGACTTTTTCAGTCTCGATATCCACCGATCACCAAAATCAAGCTAGACTTAAACATTGTTTTCCTCACGTTATAAAACGAAATGTGCCAAATAAATACATAGATAGAAATGTAATGATTAGTAATTTCTTAAAATATTGGTATTTGATACCAGATCGACTCATTGTTACCGGTACACGATCCAGCTATTTGAGTCCTGTCGGACCATTATACAACATCAGTATGGGTGCATCGTAGTAGAAAGGTACCACACAATTGTATATTTCAACAGCAAAAAGCAGTTGAAGCAACAACATCCACACCTTTGCATTTATCTTTGCTACAAAACAATAACCTTACTGACTTCTCCCAATGCTTTCTAGTGTGTTAAAGCAACTATAGCCCACATCTGCACTTACTAAACAGACAGACAGGTGCATTCATGGTCCGGATAAGCAGACAGGTATATTCAGAGCATCGTATGCGCACGTAATGTCAATGGCTGCACACTCGAGGTCAGAAAAATAACTCAAAGTTGTTGGAAGTTCACAAATGTCGTTTCTGTTGCAACACATGGCACAATGGGTGTCTCATTTTGGCATTCATTCTCATTCTGTGTATGGTCAAATCCCAGAAATGGAACAGCTGTCAAGCAGTGCTTCGCAAAGACGGCGTTAAAGAAGCTACGGCTGAGAAACGGGTGTTTGGTCAGTAGGGTACCCTGGGCGGTCACGTTAACGGTCCCATCCCCACTCCGGGTTTCTCCTCCCTCACGTGGATTCGGAATTCTAACAGTATCCTGGTACAATTACGCTACCTCTCTTATGTCCATGTACAAGTCAGGCACCGTTCCTGCGTGTACAGCTGCATGTCGGGTATTCATGTGCAGCGTTTCAGAAACACAAACCCCGGCACAACGTTTGGATTAAAACTCGCTCAAACCGGCTACATGCAGACCTACAGCCGAATGAATCCATAGACCACATGCATATGTATGCATCTGACCATATTATCATAGAATAAAAGCCTTAATTGATTAGATAAATATGAATGTAAACTGGGAAATACAGGGCCACCGTATGAAGACCCAGACATACCGGCCATTTTGGGTGTTTTCACGACATAACTAGCTGGCTGGCTAACGTTAGCTACCAAGAGGAACGCACAGCAGTAGCTCCGTTACGTTGAAAGAACACTCGAGCTATTTCCGACTGCAGAACACATTCAAGGAATACCTTTCACCGATGTGAGTTTTTGTTGTTACCGGAAAGTCTTGATTCCTTTTCAGCCCGCAGTCTTTAGAATCAGGCTGCGTTCCAACATTATGGACAAGCAGATACACTTCCGCCCTCAGTTTTTCAGAATAAAACACCATCCTCAACACATCTGACAAGAAACTTTTGAACAAAAACAACACACATTATACTTCAAAATACACATTTCCTGATGGGTGGAGCAGGAGAAAAATGGCTTTTCTCAAATGTTATAATATATATATATATATTACTGTATGTATGTATATATATATATATTACATTAAATTAAAATGAGAAAATCCAGGAAATATGTGTTTCCAAAAAGCGAGTTAAATTTGCATCTCCATGTGACGTCCTATGGGGGTTTGTTGAACATAGCAGATGTTGTTAATTTCTCCCTCAATTGCATCAGATACTTAGTGGAAAATGTGCATTGTGAAATTTTTGTTTGGCAGCAGTTATTGTGGTCCCACAGTCAAAGTGCAGCTAAACATGGTTACAGTGGTCTCCTGGCTGCAATGGCTAAGGCAGAGGCCCATGGGCAGAGGGAGGTCGAGATGGTAACTCACAATTTGCAAAAAAAATGCTAAAACTCTTGTGAGACTCGCTGCCCAATGACCTATACTAACCTTAAAGCCCAGGTTCAGTAATATATTTTTCCTAATACATGTGGACCGTCAAAAAATCCATGAAGTTTTCCTGGCCTTGTCTGTCTCCTTACTGGCCCTCTCTGTTTGCCGTCATTCGGGGTGCACATGAGAGCACACCGTAGCTTACTCCATCCATCCGAGTAGCACACAGCAGTGAGATGGACAACACGTGGTATATACTGTAACTGCAAATATGTAATTGCCGTGGTTTCTGAGCCTTCAGCGGACACGGCCCCCAGCATTTTAGAGCTACTTATACTACTTATATTTTATTCGATTTTTGAACCTATTTTTTTTAATAATTCAAGTTTGGCAGGGCGGTCAATAACACATTTTTCTGGGGTGTGGCAAACTCAGAACATATATTTATTATTGCTTTACCTGGACTTTAACTTTTCGAGTTCAATATCTAACTGTGACCATCTCGTGAGCCCTGCGGAGCAGATGCAGAAGACCAGAAACTTTGAGAGGCCTTAAAAAGTCAGGCGCTAAAACGGAGCGTTTCAGACAGGAGGAGAATACAGGCGTTGCAGCAATGGTATGAGAAAATTATTGTGTTTTGTAACATTAAAGCATGAAAACAAGCAAAAATAAAAGTATGAACCTGAAGATGAGGATATGGAAACTAAAACCTAATGTGTATTATGATCTGCAAAAAATATTGAGCTTTGAACTGAAGCCCAGTATATCACTAATGCAAAACTGTATTATCAGTACTGCTTGGGCGCACTCACACTCACACACTGTAAAAGCATTCTCCTCTTTCAACTAGTGTGATGGAGAAGGTGAGAGAAACATTTGTCAGTCATAAATTGAACTCCCTCAACTCCCCCGTCCAAAGCAGTATATTTCTTTGCTTCCGTGTGGCGACTCCTGTCTGCTTCTCCAAGCTGGGGCCGAATGCCATCTTCTGTACTGTAAGTTATACACTGAGTCTGGATAAGTACCTCATACAACCCTACTTCAAAACATCACAACTATCCTTTTAACATAGGAAAGGTACCATCTCCTCTGAATAACACACACAGGGAGAAAAAAGCAAGCAATTAGAATTTTCTTTTCGTGGAGAACCACTTCATGTTAAATTTGGTTATTTTTACCAGCGGTTTGGTTTATAACAATATCAGTGTGTGAATATGCGTAAATGTGAATTAGTCTAGATCCTGATAGGCATGTGGCACCTTGCATGGTCCCCTGAATTTACTGACAATACTTGTAATTACATGTTCTTTATTTTAATACAAGTCAGAGATAACTCTTTGGCAACAAGGGATCACAGTTATTGTGCGATACCAGTATTACAGGGTCATTTCTAAATCTTGTATAACGTGAAAACTCACATTTTGCCTTGATGTGGACATATATACATTAAAACACCAACATTTTGTTAATTTTCATGTCATACAAGACATTAGAGGGACACTAGTTTCTGAAAAAAAACTTAATATTTTAAGTGCAAAAAAAGGGAAGAGAATTTTGTTTGTCATTTGGTTGTTATATACTGTACAATAAGCATTCTTGGCACACTCAGTATCTCCGCCAGGTGTGTCTGTTAGCGCTGTTAGCGGCATTAGCCCTGTTAGCTGTGAGCTCTGTTAGAACAAACACAACACAGGACTGTCTGCTGTCCACCGGTTAATGCCAGCCAACTAGCTCTCTCCCATTGTCTTACCTAGGCGTGCAAATCATGAGAGGAACAATTCCTAATCCGTAGCAGAAACAGATTTAAAACTGAAGCAGTTGTTGATGACTTGCGTCACCTACCGGCCGGTTAAGAGTAGTGGGGAGTCAGCGGTCAATGACGGTATAACGGTCAATAGAATTAGGCTGATGGGTCCAGTAGTATGCAAGATCAGCTGTGGACAGACAGATGCACACACACACACAAACAAATACATAATCTCCTCAGGCTACGCCTGGCAGAGATAATGAATGGGGCAAATTGTTGGAGAGATACAAATCAGCACAGACTGGTTTAGACGTGTTTATGAAGCACATTCGTCCTGAATGCGCTGCCAAGAACTTGCTAGTGGATGTTAGCATTGTAACACCCCTTATGAAATCATTAGCTGCTGAATGAAAATTGCAGTGAGGATTTCACTGTACCATTTATGCCTATTTAAAAGTCCAAACACACACACACACACACACAAATATCCTGTGAGGATGCTAGTAGCCTGTCATTACTATGAAAAGCCAGCAAGGGGAGACTGATGAACTGGCAGTGAGGCTGAAGAGAAAACAAGGTGACAAAATGTGGAGGGATGCAGAAATGTTGCATGTGTCCATTTTTATTGAGGCCAGGGGAGGCATGCAGATGTAAAGAGCAGAAAAAGGTGTACTGTGTACGTAAAAGCCCGGTCTGACTAGCATTTATATTTACTTATTTATGAACTCATATCAATAGAATCAGAGCGGTCAGTATTTGTACATGGCGACAAAGCAAATCTGCTTGGAGTTCAATTTTGGTGAACTGACCAGAGTGAACCATCTGGACTGTGCATAGCGAGGATGTGTTATAAGAACCGGATTCATGTTTATAAAAATTGCTTACCCAGTTCAAGCCAAAACTTCCTGGTTGCTTCCACATTGTGCAATCCACTGCATGCAGCCTTTACCTCTGGAAGATGCAGGTGAGATCTCAAGTGCATACATGTAGCTTTTCTAGACTAGAAAATGTAAAACCGTTATAGTTAAAAAACATAATTTGCTTGATGATTTAGAGTAATCATATTGTATGAGTAGTAATTGACTTTATTTGCAGTTGGAGGTGTCCTGTCAATAGTTTTACAGACCTCTCTTTTATACTGCAGGTCTATGGCTAAAATCTGGACCCAGGTGTTTTTGTTTTTTTTGTTTTTTCTCTCGCAGTACTATTGGGCCAAACTGGCAGCAAGCCAGACTCGCCACACCGTACATCCATGGTTCTGACCTCTGAGGGTATGGAGAGCTGGAGAATCCACAGGAGAGGAATCTATCATGTTAGCTGTTTTGCACCGTCCACTGTCATATATCCTTCTCTGCTGAAGCAGGCCTATAGACTGCTTCATAAAAGAAGCATGGTGAGACAAAAGTCAATGGTCCACCTGTCTATGTTAAATTTAATATGTAAAAATAAATACCTAAAGTTATTAACCAATTGCAACCTATTAGCCAAACTAGCTAAGTAATTGGCAGTAACCACGTCATCTAGCTTGATGGGCTATTCCGACAGAACAGTGCTGGCATGTCCCGGTAAGCTCGCCAGCTACATCGTGTGCCAACTGTCCCCTCGAAGACGTACAGATGAATTTCGCTGTCCAGGTCCTAAGACATTTAAAACACATGAGAAATGATGTTGGCAATTAGATATGCCAAAATAACTCACCAATGTGTATTTATATAATGTGCATGTTATATAACAAAGAAAGAGGAGATGGAAAGAACAGAATGTAATTAAATGGCTGTAATGTGGTCATCTGTTTCTGTAATGAGTTCGCACTGCTGGCTCCTCTTAACCTGAATGTCAGGGGTTGAACTTTATTAGCAACTAGCCACTGCCCTGTGTGTGTGAGTGGGGACATAAATCTGTTTACACAGTCATATCGTGGGGACTCTCCTTATGGGGACAAAATCCACATGACATAAATCCCTACATTTTAGGGTGAAGACTTGGTTTCAGGTTAGAGTTATGGTTAGGCTAAGTCTTCAGCAAATGAATGTAAATCAATGTAATGTCTCCAAAAGTCGTGTGCGTGTGTGTGTGTGTGTGTGTGTGTATGTGTACGTGTATATATATATGTGTATATATATGTTTGTGTTTGTGAGAGTGAGGGAGAGATTGAAAGACTAAGAAAAAAAAGCTTTTATTCATATGCTGATGTACAAATAACTTCATGTCAGTTGGGACTCAGCTTGAGTTTCTGTAGAGTCTTTTTACTTCCCGGAGTCCAATTTTTAAAGAAGTATTTAATATTTAGAAGCATTTTGGTCCAATTTTCAGTGTCATTCTCAGAAGTGAATCCAAGTGTTTGATGAATTTGGGCTGTAAACTTAAACCATTGGCATTGCTTGGACATATCTAGTCATATTCAGGAGGGACCACACTGTGGTTGAGTCCTCATGTTCCCACTTGATACTTGTTTTTACACCCGGGCAGCATTCCTGTGTTGAGTTATATGAATGACTTAATTAGATCATCTAGATCAAGTGTTGCCTTAGATAGTGGATAGTGGATATGCATACTGCCAAGGCTACTAAATGAAGGCTGGGACAAGGTCTCGCTCCATGGGGGCCATTGGTTATAACCCAGTAGCGGGCCGTGCATTTCACACCTAGGCCTTCAGTGATGTCCTACACAGTCCTCCCTGAATGAATCCACCTCTTAATACCATCATTATGACGCCATGGCTCTAGAAACTATACATTTAGACAGAAACGCATTATAACTAGCCGTTGCATCACCTTAACATAGCGTAGTCCGTCTTGAAAATGGCGTTGTTTGTATTTCTGCGACCAAATCTATCTCTTCTTCTCCATCAGCCATTGTGGGTTAAAAAAATAACACAAAAACAACGCTTCTATATCTATCTACGCAAATTAACGCTAGCTCGTTCAGGTCGCCTCAGGATCAGGTTCAGGTTGCTAGCTCTGCCTCTCACCAGTGCGCATCCAATCAAAAGACGTGCCTGTGCTGACGTCATTGTACGCCTGCATGCTGGCCCCGGTGTCGCCAACTCGAAATCTGATTGGTTAACACCACAGATTAGATTCCGTTAACTTTAAGCTACAGACGCCAGCACTGTTGATTCTGAAGGCCTAAGGGCAGATTTCTTTGACCCTAGCAACACATGACGGCTGAAATATGATTGGATAAAAGCTCTAACGTAAAGGCCAGCCCTCCGCTCTCGACCTGAGGCTGGAAGCAGCGCAACCAAGAGAAAAGCTATGAAATGAAGAGAATAGACTATGGGGAATAATTTAATACATATTTGTGGAAAAAATATATAAAAATTAAATTTATATTCTGATGATGTTTAGGCCAGCAGAGAAGGCCTTGCTGGCCCTGACGGCCCGTTACTGGTATAACCATAGATTGTATATAGGAAGTGGACGTAGTCACCATGACGTCAACTATTAGTTTGTGGACTTAAGTTTTGATGCCATCTTGATTTTTTATCATGACACAACAGGGTGGAGCTATTTACAACTGAACGTTGAACCAGACATTTCTAGTCAACCAAAATGTTAGCATCGTACTAGTTTATGACTCTTACACGTTTTGTTTAGCGAGATAATGATAATGAGTTAACATCACCACCACTAAGCTATAGAAGGACTAGTGTTCTAGTGAGGACTTTAAGTCGTCTCAGTGGGATATTTATGAACGAATTTTATATTGTAGAACAAAACGTAAAAATATCTTAAGCCTGTGTTAACCACAGACCTTATTTCAGACATCTAACCAGAAACACATTTCAAAAACACATTGACTTTGAGACGAGGGGACCAGCTTTTGGGACTCATTCCTGCAGCACTCTATGGTTTGGCTCAGCACCCTATCATTCAGATTAGGCCTGTGACTTGTTCATTAAAATTGTAAATTTTCAAACAAGGGACACAAATGGAGTATTCGATATGACAGACAAAAGATTTGAATTAATGATTCTTTAATCACAACTCAATTAATCTAAACATGCTTGCCAATGTACCCTGTACTTAACAAACGCATTTCTTTTAATTGTTGACATCAGTCACTCTGCAACAGCAACACAGGCTTTTCTTTATAGGGACAGATGATGAGCTGTGTCAGTCTAGAACAACTATTTAAAGAGCATCATGACTGGAACAAACGTATGAAACACATGAGCACCAGTTGCCAAAACAATGACAACTTTAGATTCGTTCACCTCTGAAGGTCAAATTGTGTCAAAGACCCTGCATGAGTTGTTGAGTTGTGGCTTCAAGATTGATAGACGTTGTGACTGCTGGCCCTTCTCTGACGGACTAAGGCCATGCACGAGATCTTCTTAGGTCCTGTTAGTTAGTCATCTGTCATCACAGTGAGGCAGTTCTAAGGCCTTAACTTTTGCCAGTCCTCAATGCTTCAGGTTAGTTTCGGAGTACATGGGTGGTTTGGTGTATAGGAAAAGATTACAGTTGGATATAGTCCGATATAGGAGACGGTTGATGGTGATCAATAGAAGGTCCTGACCAGACCAAAAAATGTGAATAAGTGTAAGTTACAGTAGGGCTGGGAGGCGGGGTTAAAGGAAACGCTAGTGCGCTTGCTCTATGGGCCCATGGATGCTGAAGATCCATGGAAGATCCATGGAAGATCCGGGTAATTTAATCTTAATCTTATACTCGGAAGTAAGATTTCTTTTGCTTCATTCACCACTGAGCATATGAGCAAATTTCCTAGAAATGAACGGGACGCTGCCTCCAATAATGTATCCATCCATAGATAGCCACCGCATAAACGTAAATGCATTCAAATGCACGTTAAGTAATGTTTCCGCATCAACATAATTGTGTGGAGGTGAGTTTGGAGGTGAGTGCCTCCCTGTGCTGGGACACACTCAAGTCCTCTCTCTGTGCCTCTCTCACTTTGTGTCAGGCAAGAGGCCTGCTATATTCTCTGTGATTTGTAGCAGCAGGGTCATAAGGACCCCCCTCCTCTCTCGTGGACTAGAAATGGTACACACACCCTTCTGCAATCTGTGAATATTTCTACTTGAGACAGCAACCGGTAGCAGGGTTCAACAATGCCAGATGGCCTGAGGATGGTAAAAAGCACAGTCAGTAAACTTAAGTGTTGGCTTTTAGTTACTAAGTTAGCCTAATAGTACAACAGGTATGTGTCCCTGACCTGATCTGACCCGCGAGTCACACACAAATGCCAACTGAACAGATCATGCTGACAGAATCATCACTGTCATGGTGACGGGCCGTTTTTAGACATAGATGAGCTAGGTGTGTCACGGTGTCGGGTTTTGTTAAGTGTGGGTTTCCTGTTTTATTTTGAAGGTTCCCTGTCTTGTGTTTCCTCATGTCACTTCACTTCCTGTCTTCGTGATTGTCTCCTGTTCTAAATTGAACCCTTCTGTGTCTGATCACCTGCACCTCCCCAGTGTATTTAAACCCTGTTGATCTTGTCCATCCTTGTCCGTTGGTCTGTTTTCTTTGACTGTTTTTCCCGTCGGTCCTGTTCCTGTGTTCTTGACGATTCTACGAAATGAATCACATTTTGCACCACTCCTTGGCTCCGTCGTCCCTTCAGGGCATTTGGGTCCTAATCCCTTCCTTCGGAGAACGTGACAGTATGAATGCACCAACATGGACCCAGCAGACTCCGATTATCTCCGTCAGGCTCTCGCCTCAAAAGGCACTCTCGTGGGCCACCATGACCAACTCCTATGGACCGATGTGGAGTTCCTCAGATCCCTTTCTGCTGACATGAGTCAGCTTGGACAGCAGCTCGGCCAGGTTTACTCAAGCCCCTGCTGTTCCACCTGCTCCTTCTCTACCCCCTACCCAGCCCCCGGGAGCCACACGTTCCGGTGCCGAGGCGCTACGCTGGAGACCTGAGAACATGCAAGTCTTTTCTTATGCAGTGCTCCTTAGTTTTTGACCAGCAACCCTCTAGATATGTGACGGATAGAGCTAAGATTGCTTTTATTATGGGGTCACTCATTGGGAGAGCTTTAGCCTGGGCTACCAGCATATGGGACAGTCAGTATCCTGCTAACTCCTCATACCAGGGTTTCACTAACGAAATGCGTAAGGTTTTTGATCACCCCATCAGCGGCAAAGACGTTTCCTCACGCCTACTTTCCCTACGTCAGGGCTCCCGTAGCGTGGCTGAGTTTTCCATTGACTTCAGAACTATAGCACAAGGATCAGGGTGGTCCGATGTATCCCTCCAGGGGTTTTTTCTCCGAGAACTTAATAGCCCAGTGAGAGCGGAACTAATAGTGAGGGATGCCCTTGCTATTAGGCTAGAGAGTCGCCTTGAGGAGCTCAGGAGAGAGAGACCTAGCCGCTCCTATAGTTCGCCATTCCCTTGCTCAGCCCCTCCTCCCCTCGGGAGAACCGGCCCAAGCTTCGAGAGGAACCCATTCCCCAGCAACCTCGCCACCAGCCCAGCCTCTAGGCTCCATGCTCTTCCTGGCCTCCCTGCTCCACACCCCCTAGCAGAGGAACCCATGCAGCTTGGGAGGACCAAGTTAACTCCAGAGGAACGGCAGCGTCGCCTACGGGAGGGCAGGTGCATCTACTGCGACCAGATGGGCCACCTCATTGCCTCGTGTCCAGTAAAAGACCAAGCTCATCAGTGAAGAGGACACTGGTGAGCCATACAACACTGTCACGTTCTCCCAAGGAAGGGAACAGGATTAAGACCCAAATGCCCTGAAGGGACGACGGAGCCGAGGAGTGGTGCAAAATGTGATTTATTTCGTAGAATCTTCCAAGAACACAGGAACAGGACCGATGGGAAAAACAGTCAAAGAAAACAGACAAACGGACAAGGATGGACAAGATCAACAGGGTTTAAATACACAGGGGAGGTGCAGGTGATCAGACACAGAAGGGTTCAATTTAGAACAGGAGACAATCATGAAGACAGGAAGTGAAGTGACACGAGGAAACACAAGACAGAGAACCTTCAAAATAAAACAGGAAACCCACACTTAACAAAAACCCGACACTGTGATCTAGGCAACAACAGCTGGAGGTGTGTCAAAGAGGAAGAATTATTCTGCAATTCATTTCAGATGTCCAATCTAATGCACACCTTAAATTCATCATGAACTGCTGGACGCTGTGATGCTGTGACCCATGTGATCACACAGCTGTGTAAGAACCATGCATGATAACCAGGTTGCTTGTTGTCCATGCAAACGTCACAAAATGACCCACACTGCGATTACATACTCTGGCGGATAATGTGCGCTGCGGTCATGTAGTTGTCAGTTAGTTTAAAGAAAGATGAGCTCATAATCTGCATGCTAAAGTTGAAGAAAAGTAAGGATCAAAATCAGAACCAATAAGTCCAGGCATTTTCTGATAGTTATCAACCACAAATCCAGATGTTTGCTCCTGGAATGACAGCTTTCAAAAGCACCCCATTGTTAAAACACTGACTACGTTGTGAACAAGTGACCGGTTAATCCACAAAATATATAAAAACAAAATATTAAAGTCATAGGCATTTGTGTCATTGGCGCAACAATGCCTCAGTATGCAACCTTAAAAGCAATGGTTGCAATCTGCCATGAAACATAAAAAAGAAGAAGCATTGTTGAAGCTCTGCTTCGGAGTATTAGGGCCACTGTTAGAAAAATACAATAATATATGATTGTCAAGCATTCAGTCATAATATCACAAGGGAAAAGGTTTTGATATGTCAAGAATTGAGTCAGAGTAGAATAGGTTACTTCAAGACATGTGCATGCTTTCCTAACATTATCCTGGCATTTCTTTACAGCCCATAGGCTACTGTGGACTACACTTATTTTGACTTGTTAAAGTTGTAAAAAGGAATGCAGAACTTTTTAAGGTAAATTATGACTTTTTTCTTGTAACATTTTGACTTTATTCTCATGAAATTACGTCTTTATTCTTGTAATATAACAACTTCTTTAAATATTACAACTTTACTCTTGCACATTTAAAGTTTGAAGACACAAATGAGGAGGGTAAATTAATTCATGCCTACGTGTGTGTTGACTCAGCAGAGAGAACATTAAATGAGCAAATGCATCTACAAAGTATAACCTACTGGAGGTACAGGAAATGTGTTTTCAGTTCATGAAAGTTATATGTAACATTTTTGATCACCCAAAAATGTCTTATTCAGCATTCAGTTGTACTTAGTTCACCCTCTCATGCCACTGTTTGCAAAAAGCCAAGATGGCGATAGCCAAAGTGTTGAACTCGAGGCTTCAAAACGGCAGTCCACTGACCAATGAGTGACGTCACCGTGACTACATCCACTTCTTCTTGAATAATCAAAAAGGTTATAATTAACTTTCATGAAGTGTAAACACACTGTGAAAGGGTAAAGTTGTAGATGAAAACACGGACAACTCCCAGATCAGATAACGCAATGGTAGTGACCTGTCAATCACAGTAAGCCCGCCCTGAAGCATACCCTGTTTTATGGTCTATTTCAATCTCTAGTATTGAAGAAGACTTGAAACTAGAGATTGAGACCATAAACTCATGTTTACAATGTTTACTGAGGGAATAAATCAAGAGGGAAGTAGAGTCATTTTCTCATAGACTTCTATACAACCAGAGGAGTTGCCCCCTGATGGTCATTAGAGAGAATGCAGCTTTAGGGGCCTGTGTCCATATAGCATTTTTTCTTTCTGAGAAAAAGGTACTGCACTCGGTGTCTTTTCTCTAAGCGCACCTAATTTTCCGTGGTCCCGCCCGGAGTGCTTCAAGTAGAAAAATCTCTGAGCTTTTCAGAAAATGCTGGGATCATGTGCTTGCCAGCACAGGGGTGCGTCCCAAGTCTCTTAATTTTATCCCTGTTTCCCTCACTTGCGTCTTTTCCTTGCATCTTAGTCCTGCCCACCAGGGATGCATGGAGAGACACAAGGAAACCATGCAGGGATAGAGAAAACGAGGAAATATGTTTTAAGAGAAATGAGACGTCCTTTCCTCGAAAGCGTCACGTGAAGCGACATCTGTTTCTGATGAAGGAGGTCTGCGGCCGCTGATCACATCTGGATCAGCTGTCAGTCGGCTTTAACAGCTGGAGAGACTTTTGACTTCTGTATGTTTTGCAATTATGGCGATTATGGTTTCTCTTGAACACTGGAATTAATTTATTAGGCTCAATGTTTCAGGTTAAACTTAAATGATATAACTCATAAAACCCAACACTCAGAAAACAAATCAAATATATAGAGAGTTTAATCTGTGATACGTCTTCACTCTCGTATGAAACTCCAGCGATCAGTCCGACCAATCAAATAAAGTGAGGGGGCGTGTCGAGCGTTAAAACACTTCCTGGAAGCCTGTTTTTGTGATTCCTTGCTCATGGCTCCTCCGAGATGCCTCCTCGCTCCTCAGACAGAAATAAGAGCTTTGGGACGGCCGTCAATATGGCGGCGCAGAACAACTTCCGGTTCAGGCGAGGATCGAGGAGCGAGGAAACGACTGACTTGGGATGTACCCCATGTAACCAGACAAACCTCCTGAGTTCCGTGTACTGACCATTACTATGAGACTCTCAACATTTGAGAGTTACTAAAGCACAGCAATGTTGTTCAGCCAACAATAGGCATTATCTGACACTGGGTTGAAATTAGAGGTGACATTAGCATCACAGCTTCTGTTCTACCCTAACTTATTTTTGAGGCCTCCACACGAAAAAAGCATGCCCATACTAAAAAGAGTTTATATCTGCAACCACAAGGTCTATTTGAATAATTTTGGTGTTAATGTAAAGGTAATAACTGTGAGATTTGTAAATAATGTGTAAATATCAGTATGCCTGTTACTGGTTAAAAGTAAATGAAGATGGAACACAGAAAAAATGAAAATATTTCAGTTTCGCCTAAAAAAAAAAAGCACTTTCAGGATGATCATCACTTTAGAATAATGCAGTTGCAGGTTTAAACCTTTTTTATATCATATGTGAACACTCTCTCTGCACAGTTTGACTTTGAATAAAGTGAAGCAGAAAACAATAAGAGTTTTTAGTACAGACAGGTCAGAAAAATCCTCTGAAAATTAGGATTTATTTCTTTATATCTTTTAACAAAAACTATTTTTTTTACTTCTTTTTTCACTAATTATGTTTAATACATCCATATACAGCATTAACATACACAATGCCAAACTAAAATAATGTTTTTTGTTCTGAAAATCAGATTTCTGGAAAGTAAAAAGGCTGTTATTTTTTTCTGTGATCATCTCACAGAGCAGAGTGAGACCTCCTGTTAACCTTCAAAGATAGGTTTATAGAGGGAAACTGGCGAAATTAGATTGACAGCACTGCTAGCTAATACAAAGTCAGTCAGGCCAAGTATGGTAATTTCATTGTGGGCCATTTCGAAGCTGCTGCCCATCCCCCCATATGTACATTTTCAGTCACAAAGACCCCGGAACCATTTGCTTTAAAGCAGAGTGTTTCGTATGGGCCTTTTTCAGTGTAACACGACCGGGATCATAACAGGAAGCGAAGCTACACTCATTAAGTGTACACTTTTTATATTCATCTGAGGCTGGTGTTAGTTGGCTCACAGATCGCTGATGCTGTGGTCTATAGGGATTTGATTTGGTATATGCGGAATCCCTGGGTTATTTGCATTCTTTTGCGTGGTCGCAAGCCTATGTACCATAAAGCTAACTCGACATATGCCGAGCAAGTCCAGTGGCTGGCGAGATATGAATATGAATATTTGGTTATGCATTTTGTTGGTCTTGATTAGTTGTGTTTGGAGCATGTACAAATGGCTTACATGAGCTTGTAGCCCGGGTTTTGCTTGTTAATCTGATATAAAACATCATTATTTTCTTTTTATTATTCGTTTTTTCTCCCAGGGGTTCCCCTAAATTTCTTAACCAGTGTACCCCGAAGCCCCCTCCTGAGGGGGCTCTCGGGTAGAAGAGGTTTTAAAGTGATAAATATTTTTAACTGCTGCAGACACACTGTGTGTGTGTGTGTGTGTGTGTGTGTGTGTGTGTGTGTGCGTGTGTGTGTGTGTGTGTGTGTGTGTGTGTGAGTGAGTGAGTGAGTGAGTGAGTGAGTGAGTGAGAGAGAGAGAGAATGTATGGGATAAGCCTGAAAGATTACAGCTGTCTACACTAAATGAAAAATGATTCCTTCCTGAAAGAACACAGAAATGATACAGTGGAACACAAACTTTTGTTTGCAATAAGTAAAAAAATGTCATGTTATTTCTAGTCTTTCTATTCACATCCATTAACACTTACAGTAGCTGCATACAAAACACAAACTGACAATAGTCATACTAGTCAAGGCTGGCATTACAAACATGTATACCCAATTGTGCTGATTTACATACTGTAACTTTAAAGGCTCACTGTGCTTCTTTTAATTGGTGAAATTTAAAAAAAGGCAACATTTAAATTCCTGGAAACGTTTTTGACTTGTGTTTTCATTCTTGCCTAAAGTAATTGTATCATTAGTTCTAGTCATTTCACTTGGAAACATTTTGACTCCATGATTCTACACAAACGGCTTTCTATTTCATCACAATGTGATGAAATAGAAAGCCGTTCATCAGCCTATTCTACAGATCAGTCTTACAATTGTAAGACGTGCAAACAATACACAAAACGACATCAAGATAAATGCTTCTTTTCAAACGGTAGACCTACAAGAGGTTATCAACTGAAGTGGATCGTCTGTCACTGACCCTTGACCTTCTCACCTAACCCTGTTACTCACTGATGAGCTGCTTTTGTGAGGTTAGTGTTGGTCCTCTGAGCTTGCTTCTTCTTGCTGATCTTCTGCATCTCTGGACCACTCTGGGAACCTAGATCACCAACCTCAAAGATCCAGTGATTTTCTATTGAAATGAAAGACTGAAGAGCAAAAGACAGGAGAAATCCAAAATGTGAGACCTTCTAAGGCCTGCTTCCACCATGTAGAAAGTCCCAACAAAGCAACTAAACTTTGAATTATTGTGGCTGAACACTGCTCCATGTGCAGCCAGCCCAGCACACATTTGAAGTGACCTTGCTCCCTCTCTTTTGGCCTCCACCCTCTCTGGCATTTCACATACAACATTACCCCCTTCTCCCTGTATCACACATACACACTGAAGCAGTGTGAGGCATCTTTATTACCCTCCTAAACTGTAAGAAATGCATACCTAAAGAAATAGTTCACTGACAAATGAAACACATCTACATTAACAGCGTTGCAAATCTAATATGTTGCGTTGCAGTATATAGAACAAACACAGTAAAGCTGTCATGTGGATTAGTTTATGGATTACAGTACAACATGTACAACACACTGACCATACTCCATTTAAATTCCTATATTATTGAAACTGTATTTAGCTCTTTTCCTTTCAGTCAGTCAGTCGGGCAGGCAGCATCCAGGGTTAGCCCTCTTTTACAGGATGATAGGAATTACTGGGTCACAAGTCACAGCTTCAGAATCTCCAGTTACACCAGACCGCTGATTCAGAAGCGGAATGGTGAAGCGCAGGAGGATAGTTAGAGGGAAGACGGGTCGGACTGATGTAAGGAGATAGAGGGACACTTAAGGAGAAAGAGGAGAAATGTGTATTTATTGGCAGTGAGAAGAGGAAGGAGGGAACACTCCAAGATGATCCAGTGGCTTTGCATGCTGGTACAGAAACTCTTGCTCTTTTATAAAAGTTTATGTTCATGTCGCTTGACAGAAACACAATTTTTTTTACAAGTGAAGTCTCAAATATCACTGGGACATTAAAGAGCAAAGTGCTCTTTAATGTGCTTCCAAAAAGTTGGAGGGCTTGAGAGAGACAGATTAATGAAAGGAACCAGAGGCAGATAATCCTGAATGTTAGACCCTTGTATGGGTCAAGCTCCAACAACACAGGATCCTATATTTCCCATAATATACTCCATACTGTTTTTTAAATAGAGTGCTGCAGGACAAAGTCCTAAAAACAGAAATGAGTTTCGATTTTTGCAGTTCTGGTTCTCTCAAACCTAAAAGTCAAAAGGTTTTTTGAATGGGTTTCATATTTCTAACTTTTAAACTTTTTGAATTATTAAGCTTTTTATGTTTTTTATTTTGTATGGGATCCTATGGAGAAAATCTTCAAATCCTCTTAAACTTCTTCAACTTTAAAAGCTTAAAAGTTCAGCATACTTTCAGCTACAGAGACCATAAATAGTTATCCTACTTTTAAATGTTGACATAATCTTCAACTATTACTGTATGATTCAGCCTTTTCATATCTTTTATACTTTTTGAACTGTCACCGTTTATGTTTTATGCTTTTTTCAGACCTTTTATGACTTTATAATGGGTGTGTATTGCGCAGCTCACAGTGCGTGATGTCATCGCAGAGTGGACAGGCACTTCAGATTCTTGTGAAAAAAATATTAGTATTTTGCTACTTATTCCACAATTTTCACTCTTCAGGTATCATTTAAAGATAAAAATATAGCTAATCTTGTGCTTGTAGTTTTAAGATAGTCTGACAGGCTTTAACTCCATGTTGAGCCTATGGAACTGTAGTCTCTTTGACGTTATCACTATGGCAACCGTTGGCACCCAGTTGATTGATATGAGATAATTAGTGCAGTTTGACACACACACACACACACACACACACACACACACACACACACAGACACACAGACAGACACAAATACACACACACTCACATACAAACTCAGACACACGCACACATACACACACACAGACTGACACACACATACACGAATTACTTGGAGATATTCAGTCAAACGCATTGTAACACCTCCTGTCTGTCTCTCTGTCTGTCTGTCTGTCTGTCTGTTGTCTTCCCTTTCAAAATAAAAGCCCCATGGATTAACTGTATCTTAACATGAAGCTCAAATGAGGTATTCTTTTTATTAAAATACTTAAGACTCTGACTAATAGTGTGACTACTGCTACTAACATTTCTAGTATTACTACTACTGCTACTACTAATATTACAACTACTGCTATTACTACTTCTTTGAAAGCTACTAATACCTCAACTACTACTAATACTTCTACTTCTATCACTTCTATTACGAGTCCAACTGCTATTACTACTAATACTACTACTACTGCAACTGCTAATACTTCTATTACTACTACTGCTATTTTCTGTTGCAACCAATACTACTATTAATATTATTACTGCTACTGCTATTACTACCAATACTACTACTAGTCCCACTAGAGCTATTAGTACGACTACTAGTGCTATTACTGCTACTACCAATACTACTATTACTACTACTAGTACTACTGCTATGACTGCTTCTACTACACCACTAATACTTCTGATGCTGCTTCTACTACTACTGCTGATAGAACTGTTTCTTCTACTACACCACTGATACTTCTGCTGCTACTGCTACTATCACCTCTACTAAAACTTCAGCTGCTGGAACTACTACTCTTGTTACAACCACTACTTCAACTACGACAACAACTTCTACAGTTTAACAGTTTAGCTTCCAGCTTCTCCTGCATTGTATTTCTTTGGGTAATGCAGTTCAACTTCCAATTCTGCAAAATTCTTTTAAAATTCAACTACCAGCTTTTTTAGCAGTGCAGTTCTTGGCTTTTGGTCTTTACCATATTTTCAGGAAAGTAGTTTTATAATGTCCACATTTTCTCAGTTATTTTTACTACGACCACTACTACTCCTACTACTTTTACTACTATTACTGTGACAGTAAAATCGTTTAGGTTTGAGTTTTCCTGGATTGTATTTCAGCTCTTTGGGGCTACTGTGGCTTAGTGGTGAGCGGGGTCGTCCTTCATCCAGAGGGTTGGCGGTTCAAACCCCAGCTTCGCTAATCTATGTTGTGTCTTTTGGCAAGACACTTAACCCCAAATTGCTCCCGTAGCTGTGCCTACGGTGTATGAATGTAGGCTACTCCTGATGGGCAGGTGGCTCCTAAGCCACTGTTATCAGTGTGTGTGAATGGGTGAATGATATCATGTAGTGTTAAAGCGCTTTGAGTGGTCGGAAGACTAGAAAAGCGCTCTACAAGTACAGGTCCATTTAGATGATGCAGTTTTGCTTCCAACTTTTCCAGTTATACATTTCAACAAGGATTTTCAGCAGTTCAGTTCAATGCTTTTGGGCTTCAACACTTTTCAGGAGGTAGTTTCCCATTTCTGTATTTTCAGATATTTTATTTTTTCAAATATTTCAGCTTCAAGCTTTCAACTTTCAGCATTCCAACACATCTTCAGCAAGAAATGCACTTTCTATTTAAGCTTATTTTCTACATTAAACATTCATATTTTTTTATGGGAGACCTAGAGAAAACCCACAAAAAAGAGTATGCAAATTTGAAATAGTAAGACATGTGACCCTAATAGGGTTTAAACCTTGTTGCGGTGTATGTATATGTTTTTTTATCTTTACCTGCTACATTTCTGAATGATGCTTTGATGCTTGCCGTATACATATCTAAATAAATAAAGATGGCTTTTATTATTGTCATGTATGTAAATAAGTGGTTTGGCTGTGTCTGCCTCTAAACTGGCCTGTGTGTCCTAAGCAAGTCACAGATTGACAAGTGTTGATTGATATGAGGGATGATGTTTCCATTTCTGCCCAAGCAAAAAATGCAAAACCCTGAGCAGCATGAAATTCCATCTGTGTCCATGAGTGTGTGTCAGTGTGGTGCATGTGTGTAAGGTGAAATGGTGAGAGAGTTGGGTCGGTCTATCTATCTATCTATCTATCTACCTACCTACCTGTCTATTTATCCACTCTATGAAACAAGAATACCTGAAAAGACCACCACCCGGTCCATAATTTACACCTGAAAAGCCAGAGATCATTTGAAATTAATTCAAAAAGTGTTTTTGTTAATAACGTTACCTGTTATTTAAACATTCATTTGAAATACTAAATAAATCCCCTCAAAAAAGGCAAACAGCAAAACCCCTTAAAGCAGTATTCATTGATAGTTTGGCCACTTGGGGGCAGCAGAACAAGCTGTGAACAACATTGATGTATCACCCTATGAAATTGTTATGGCGAACTTGCTGATCGTACCTATTGTTCCAAAGAAGTTATTTAGATTATAGCTCATGTGTTTCCCATTGTAGTATCTTTGTGTTTCACCGGTAGTCGAGGGTTTCCTCTTCCTCCTCATGGCTGTGCACCATCAGCTTGCCTGACTAGACAGGAGCAAACAGTTTCTGACCCTGCAATAATGACTGAAGATAAATGTGATGATTTCTTAGTCTATGGTTTAGTAAATAGACTTAGGACAGAGAAAGTGGCTGTGATCTGTTTATGTTGGCAATGCTGCGAATGTAAGAAATAAATTGCCTTTATGTTGGAAACTGGACATTTTGCCATTCATGGCACGCGTCTAAACAAAGCAATCAGCAACAGTGGTATTTTGTTTTTTGATAGGCAACAGGGTCACTACAATACTTTTCAGAACAGGCTTTTATATTGAAAATAATATGAAGTTATACAACATAATGAATTGTTTATACTGTGGTTTCTAACATGATTGACCTGTTGTCACTTAAAAAAATTAGTCTAGTTTGGGCTCGTTGTCATGTATCGGATGTCTATGAGATGAAACATTTCCCCTCTAAACTTGGTTTCATTTCAACCGTTTGAGGCATACATAGGTAAAATGATCCAACATTACACACAAAAAGCAAAGATACACAAAACTATGGTAGACGGGCAACAGGTTGCTGTTAACAACCCCGGCCTGTTTTACACCAGGTAAGGCATGAATAAAACAACTAAAGATGTGACCCAGTGCATCGCTTACGCTGCTCTTGGACCCCAAGTGTTCCTGGTGGTCATCAGGCTGGGCAGATACACTGAAGAGGAAAAGCAGACAGTCCAGAAAATTCAAGAAATCTTTGGCCAGGCTGCAGACAGATACAGCATGGTCCTCTTTACTCATGGTGACCTTCTTGAAGACACTATTGAGGACTTCTTGAATGATTGCTCAGACATGCAGGAACTTGTGGACAGATGTAATGGCCAGTACCATGTCTTCAATAATAAGCTGAAGGACCGCTCTCAGGTCACTGAGCTGCGCCAGAAGATCAGAAATGTAGTCCAGAAAAACAGAGGAAGCCACTACACCAACGAGATGTTCCAAGAGAGGGTAATCGCAGAGGAGAAACAACGCATCCTGTATCTATGAATGAATGTCAATCTAGCTATCATATCTATTGATGTAACCTGGAAGTAAGAATATTTCAAAATAAAAGTCAAGGCAATAGAATGAGCAAGACAATAATAAAGCTTTCAATTAATTGGTACATTGTTTAATGCAACACAGTTTGTAATATAGTTTAGTCAGTCATTTGCATGCAGAGTTGTTGCTGTTGGCACTCATTTATTTTTCCAACGTATTGTGCTTTCTTGAGTGAACACAGAGCATAGACTGTATGAGGAGAAGCAGAGTAAAAGTGTTTCTCCTTTCTACCAGTAGATGGCAGGACAAGTGTATTTAAACCATGCATTTAGTTATATTTACCTGTGTCTTTGTTAACTATCTCGGTTATTAATACAGTTCTAACTCTGCTCTCAGCTTGTTAGCACCTCTGATAAAATCTCATCATCAATATGTAGGTATGATTCAGCTCTGTGCTTGTGTGTGAACACTGTTATAGGAGTTGAATATATGAGTTATTGTATAAGACTGAAACATGGAGAGCACAGCTACAATTCTAAGATGTCTCTGTTGTGTGGGGTCGTGTAGTGGACCCAAAAGCACGCTCACACAGCAGTTTCAAGCCAACAAAGGACTTTATTTCCTGAGATAAGCAGGTGGAAAAAAACAAAGAACAAACAAATCCACGGCAAGAACTGTCCAGCGGATCCAAGTCTCTCCTCCTCACGGCCGGAGTCGGGAGGGAAACTCAACCGAATGCTCACCTGGGCATGGTCCGGAAGAAACAGGACGACGCGACTCTGTGTGGAGCTCCAAGGTCCGACACAGTACAAACAAGGAACAACCAGGATCTTCACTCTGTGTGGAGCTTCGAGGTCCGACAAGGAACAACCAGGATATTCACTCAAAAAAGCTCATACTCACGTGGGGGTGACCAGACAGGTAACGGGACGGACTGACAACGTGCCAGGGAAACGCCGTGGTACTTAAGTCAGCTGGCGGCGATCACCGGGATGAGCCACAGCTGAGCCAAAAGAGAGGGGCGTGGAAGTGGGCGGAACCCGGAGGTGGAAACTGTAGGTAGTAGCAGACAGGGATCCTAACAGTCTCACATGGTTTATAGTAGTCAAATGATTGTTGTTCAGCATTGTTGCCTGTTTTTAGCCGTATGTCTATTTCTGTACATGCACATTTAGATAAGTCATATTCATTGTATGTGTAAACACTTCACGCTGATTGTGATTATATAAATTAATAATATATTAATTGAGGTAGTTTGCTGTTCCTGTAAAACTGAGCAACAGGGCCATTGGGTTCCCCAGGTTACATGTTGGTCACTAACACATTTACATCAGCAGGTCATGACCTTCCTTAGCTCAGAGCAGTAGCTCACATGTACTTCAATCGGATCATTTACATCTGCACACTTCTAGATTAGCAAAGAAAGACAATCTTTGGTATTTTCTAATTCTGTATGTTAAGCATAAGTTAAATACTCGACAAGTTACGATTTATTTCCTTATTTTGAGCTAAGATTGTTTTGGTCTCAGATATCACTATATTCTTTACATATAATCTCATACATTTAGTGTAAATTTAGTGATGATAGCCTTAATTTATTTTTCTATCATTTATCAATATGTAATCATATGTGCTTCTATGTTGACTGAATTGAAAAGATAAGTAAATAAGTGAATTTTGGTTTTAACTTACTCTGACCTGATGATTGTCAGAGTCAACATAGGAAACAGGCTGTAACTGCAGAAACTGCAACTATAGTAATTGTTACATCCTGGTCAATAAAGGCCAGAGAGGAACCTTCAAAGTGGGGCTAGCAAGAAGTGTTAACTTAAAAGAACGAGTCTGTCAGAAAAGATAAGACTACGTAAACTGCTTTATCCAATAATTTGAGAATGATTAGTTGTCTACCATATATGGACCAGGAGGTAAAAGAAGCCTTGAGTAAAGAGGTAAAAATAGGAGGAGAGAACAAATAATCAGGGCCTGAAGGCTCTTTAGGTGATTGGGCTGCAGGGCTTCATGTCTTTAGGTCTTGGACACTTTTTAAGTTCTTCTTGGGGATTTGAACTTTTCACATTTCATCTTCTCTTTTACTTTTTATATCCAATTTTATCACCTTTTTTCTTTTTTTCAACAAATAAAACTGGTTTGTGTTTTGTACATTCCGACCAAAGTCCAGTCTTGCTCATCTCTGAGTGCCTTCGTAGTCTCGTAAAGGTAAGAGAGATCTTCCCCTGGGATAGGCTGGCAGTTCAATCAGGAGAGACCAGTCAGATGAAGAAAAGATAATCGTTTATTATTAACAGATGATCAGACCAGGAAGCAGAAGCAGAGTTGTAGTCTTACACCCTTCTCTGCACTTCCATTAGAGCAGTTACCCACTCAAAACTATATAGAGACTGTGTCTGCCCCACGGCCACTTAAATTAATTAAATCAAAAGTAACCAGAAGAGGAGTTGTACAAAATAACCTCATAAAAGTTAACACCATCAACGCAACAGTGCAACAAAATAGGAGAATTAAATGTGGACTCTTAAATATCAGATCTTTGTCATCTAAAGCTGTTTCAGTAAATGATTTAATATCTGACAATCACATTGATCTATTCTGTCTTACTGAAACCTGGCTGTGTCATGAAGAATATGTCAGCCTAAATGAATCAACTCCTCCAAGTCACATTAATACTCACATTCCTCGAGGCACCGGCACAACTCATTTGAAAGCCTTGTTCTTAGTCTTTCACATCCAACCTGGAAAACAATACAGCCAATTATATTTGTTATAGTGTACCGGGCCCCAGGTCCGTATTCTGAATTTCTATCTGAATTTTCAGAGTTTTCATCAAGTTTAGTTCTTAAAACAGATAAAGTTATTATTGTAGGTGACTTAAATATTCATGTGGATGTCGATAATGATAGCCTTAGTACTGCATTTATCTCATTATTAGATTCAATCAGCTTCTGTCAGAGTGTACAGAAACCTACTCACTGTTTTAACCACACCCTCGACCTTGTTCTTGCATATGGCATTAAAATAGAACATCTAATAGTTTTTTCCACAGAACCCTCTTTTATCAGACCATTACCTAATAACTTTCGAGTTTATACTACCAGAGTGTACACCATTCGGCAAAGGTTTCTACACCAGATGTCTATCTGACAGTGCTGTAGCTAAATTTAAAGAAGCGATTTCATCTATTTAATTCAATACCATGTTTCAATATAACAGAGGACTCCTGTGCTAACTGTAGTCCGTCCAAGATTGATCATCTAGTCGATAGTGCTACAGGCTCACTGAGACTGACACTAGACTCTACAGCTCCTCTAAAAAAGAAGATAATAAAACAGAGGAGGTTCGCTCCATGGTATAACCCTCAAACCCGCAAAATAAAACAAACATCGCGAAAGCTTGAAAGGATATGGCGTTCCACCAATTTAGAAGAATCTCAGTTAGTTTGACGAGATAGTCTTAAAACATATAAGAAGGCCCTCCGTAATGCCAGAGCAGCCTATTACTCATCAATAATAAAGAAAAATAAGAACAACCCCAGGTTTCTCTTCAGCACTGTAGCCAGGCTGACACAGAGTCACAGCTCTGTTGAGCCGTGTATTCCTATAGACCTCAGTAGTAATGACTTCATGAGCTTCTTCAATGATAAGATTCTAACTATTAGAGACAAGATTAATAATGTCTTGCCCTCAACCAGTACCAATCTATCCTTGGAAACAGTTATAAACCCTGATATATGTTTGGACGGCTTCTCTCCCATCGACTTTAAAAAATTGTCTTCAACAATTTCCTCTTCCTAAATCTTCTACCTGTCTCTTGGACCCCGTCCCGATGAGGCTGCTTAAAGAAGTTTTACCTTTGATTGGCACCTGTCTGCTGGATATTGTCAATCTCTCTTTACTAACAGGCCACGTACCACAGTCTTTTAAAGTAGCTGTGATTAAGCCTCTTCTCAAGAAGCCCACTCTTGATTCAGAGGTGTTGGCTAACTATAGACCGATCTCTAACCTTCCCTTCCTCTCTAAAATCCTTGAGAAAGTAGTCGCAAATCAGTTGTGTGACTTTCTACATAACAATAGTTTATTTGAGGATTTTCAGTCAGGATTTAGAAAACACCACAGCACAGAGACAGCACTGGTAAAAATTACTAATGACCTTCTAATTGCATCAGATAAAGGACTTGTCTCTCTTCTTGTCTTGTTAGACCTTAGTGCTGCGTTCGACACCATTGACCATCACATCCTATTACAGAGATTAGAACATTTGATTGGCATTAAAGGCACCGCACTAAGCTGGTTTAAATCCTATTTATCAGATCGATCTCAGTTTGTATATGTAAACGATGAATCCTCGATGACCACCAACGTCAGTCACGGAGTGCCACAAGGTTCTGTGCTTGGACCAATCTTATTCACCTTATATATGCTCCCTTTGGGCAATATTATCAGAAAACACTCCATAGACTTTCATTGTTATGCTGATGATACTCAATTATCTCTATCGATCAAGCCAGACGAAACCAACCAGCTTGCTAAACTTCAAGCATGTCTTAAAGATATAAAAACATGGATGACCTGCAACTTCCTGATGTTAAACTCAGACAAAACTGAAGTTATTTTACTAGGCCCAGAATACCTCCGAAATCAACTATCTAATGATATAGTTTCTCTTGATGGCATTGCCCTGGCATCCAGCACCACCATAAAGAATCTCGGATTTATCTTTGATCAGGACTTGTCCTTTAACTCTCACGTAAAACAAATCTCAAGGACCGCCTTTTTTCACCTACGTAACATCTCAAAAATCAGACACATCCTGTCTCAAAGCGATGCAGAAAAATTAGTTCACGCATTCGTTACTTCTAGACTAGACTACTGCAATTCCTTATTATCAGACTGCTCTAATAAGTCTCTTAAATCTCTCCAGTTGATACAGAATGCTGCAGCTCATGTACTAGCAAATACTAAGAGAAGAGATCATATTACTCCTGTATTAGCTGTAAACAATTGCTGTTAATTTACAGCCAATTTTCAACTATTGTATTTATGTAAATACAATTCATGGGCTAAATACAATTTATGGGCTGGCCCATTTGAAGCAACAGCTCAGAGGCCCTAAACAGTATCCTAATGTTTTAAATTACAGTACACTACAGTATTTTTGGGAAATTTGTGTTGGCATTCGGGAGGGAACTTTTTCAGAAACCTCATTTGGAAAGCAGTTTTTCCAGAGGAGGACGCACTTTGGAGGACGTGCACCGGCTGTGCATCTACAAAATAGACGGTAATTAAAACAATATTATTTTCCTCTGTTTCTTATTCATACAGGTGACGTATGAAATACGTAGAAAATAAGGTTTGAAATCAAGCTGATGCTCTGCAAGCTGTCTAGCTAGCCAGTCTTTGATTTTAAAATGTTCCTTATCAATGAGGTTGAGATTTGAATAGCTTTCTCATTTATATTTACATGCATTTTAGAGTCACTGTGTTTAATCAAATGCTAAACGTTTATCATCTGGGAATGTTCTTAAGATCGGTAGCATTTGTTGCTAGCTAGCTAGCTACCTGGGGCATTTCGCCCCTTGTTAGCTTCAAGTGCCATGAAAAAACACTCACCAAACTTGAAGGTGGGAATGATGAGGGAATCATTTCAAGGAGCTAGAAAGGTGGTTCATTGTTGAGAGGAGAGTTTGGATAGCCCCTTAGTGTTGCATATAATTAAAACATTGATTTATTTCACTGTTGATTTCATAGCCGACCAATGTTAACGTTGCGGTTTGGTTTAAGATTAGAAATTTCAGCACGAACATTGACACAGGTGAGACAGAAAAGCAGTAATTATACATGGCTTTTTCTTGACATATTTTAGCCTACTTAACGTCAATGCATAATATGTTTCATTATACATTTGTTTCGTGTCAACACACATTTTCAGTGTTGGTGAAATGAAAGTGACTATCTGGAGTAAAAGTCTGGCAATTGTGTAAGCTACTTTTTGTTTCTGCATTGGCAGCAAAAATGTTCCCCTGTCAGATCTGTCGTCATTACTGTGCCTCGATATTGACTTATATAAAGGCACATGAGAATTCATAAAAACACACCTAATTTAACTTTTAAGTGTGTTTTGCCAGATTGCAGTCGGATTTTTCAAAACTTTTAAACTTTTAAGGGTCACATTCACAGACATAAAGACAAATGTTTGGTTAGACCTAGGTTGTGTGATGTAGTTGAACTAACATGCCATGTTGACTTCTTTTTTTCAGTTTGCGACCTACTATATATTCAACCTTCAATATCAAGAAGAGGCGGCCTGTGCTCTAGAATTAATTCAGAGGTAAGACTCCTTTTATTTCCTTGTTGTCATAATATTTGTTTGGACAATTACTATTCTTGAAACCTGAATAACCACAAATCATTACTTTGCACACTTAAAAGGATAGTTTGGATTTTTTAGCAGAAGATGGTATTTACTTACTGGTATTGACACAGACATTAACTCAGGCAGGTGGTCCTGTGATTAGAAATATCCGTGCCAACTGGTCAATTCTTTGGCAAAAATAAGTAGCAGAAGATTGGCTCAGGTAACAAAAACATTTCAAGCCACAACACAAAAAAACATGACGCATGAAGCATTCATACAAAAACACAACATATATTAAAGTAATTCTGCTGCTGGATACTCCTGTCCGATCTCTCTATATCTTAAAAATATTTTCTTTGTTGAATTACCCCAGACTATTACTATGCAGTGGAGCTAATTCTCATATCACGCTGCCTATGAGCTTTAATAGAGGCATAATATGTGAACTGGCTCATGATATCAGTACCGGTTAGTAACTCATATCACCTTATGTTACAAAACCGAAACTACCCCTTTAAGACTACAAAGTGTTCCGAATATTTTTTCATTCAGTCTCTGATCTTAGACTATTGTGATTTTAGATGCTTAATTGGTATTAATCCAGAGAGAGGAACAAAGGCCAAACGGGGCAAGGTTGTCTCCAAGAAGACGGGTGTGATCGTCCAGAAGAAGTCTACCACCGTCAACACACACGTTTCCACACTACTGAAGAACCTCCTTGACTTTGAATGGGACTTCATATAGGTCAGTGAACTCCCTCTCACTCCATAGGCTGTTTTGACAGACTGACGTTGCCAAATTAAACCACAATAAACGTTGGTATTATCAGCTTTATAAGCATAGATTTTATTGTACATTCTTGACTCTATAGTTATTTTTATTAATATATATATATTTTTGCTGTTTTACAGTGGCACACTGGAAGAAATCTATGGAGACAAACAACCACCAGCAAGGTGATGGTCATCTCTACCTGACACAGAAGATTCCTCTTTGAATTAAGGACTGTCCACAACCACCAAGATTCTTCCTCATGTACCTACTTCACATGACTCTTTAAGAGGTAAAACTCAAGCCTACCTCACGGGACTCTTGTAAGAGGTAAAACACAAGCCTACCTCACAGGACTCTTGTAAGAGGTAAAACTCAAGCCTACCTCATGGGACTCTTGTAAAAGGTAAAACACAAGCCTACCTCACGGGACTCTTGTAAAAGTTAAAACACAAGCCTACCTCACGGGACTCTTGTAAGAGGTAAAACACAAGCCTACCTCACAGGACTCTTGTAAGAGGTAAAACTCAAGCCTACCTCACGGGACTCTTGTAAAAGGTAAAACACAAGCCTACCTCACGGGACTCTTGTAAAAGTTAAAACACAAGCCTACCTCACGGGACTCTTGTAAGAGGTAAAACACAAGCCTACCTCACAGGACTCTTGTAAGAGGTAAAACTCAAGCCTACCTCACGGGACTCTTGTAAAAGGTAAAACACAAGCCTACCTCACGGGACTCTTGTAAAAGTTAAAACACAAGCCTACCTCACGGGACTCTTGTAAGAGGTAAAACTCTGGCCTACCTTAAGTTTTATTTTCCAAATGTTGCTGTTGATGCATATTTTCAAAATGTTCTTACTAATGTACATTTTCAAATGGTCTTCATGCAAAATTTCAAAATGTTATTAATATAGTTTTACAAATGTTGCTGATGATGCATATTTTCGAAATGTTCTTACTGAGAGAATACATTGCAGTAAATTTTGTTATTCTCAATATTTTAAACTGTACCTCACATGATTCTTTATAGGCTATTTTTACTGTATTAGTTGCCATGGTATTCAGCCCAACAGTGTGATTCCAGGTCAACTTTGAGTTTGTAAGATAAGTCACGAATAACTATAGTTTGGAAGGAGTTACAATTTATGTCTCAGATGTTTTCAATTTTCAAGTAAGGGGCAGTCGTTGACATGCAATTTAGGAATTTTAATTTGTTGCCATTGTTTCGGGCAAACACACAGGCAGTTTTTATTTTACTTTGGCTTGTTTCGCTGGGTCGTTTTTTTTTTATAGTAGCAATATTTATGTTGACACTGTCTTGTTAAATAAAGGTTAGTTTGATTTATATCCTTTCTAAGTTGTTTATTGCTTATGTTGCATAGTTTCCATAATAATGCAGATGTGTGTAGCCCACAGAACAATAAAGTTACAATGTTAATTGCATTGCCGATTGTTATTTTAGATATTCTAAACTGCTAAACTGAGTTATTGTATTATCAATGTTTCCTGTCTACAGTAAACACTGAGAAATTAAAGTAATACAACCCCTGAACCAGAATGTTACTGTAAATTAATTTAATCATCGAAATATACTGGATTAATTTTTAGTGTAACAGGTATTGAAATTGTTCAACAGTATGACTACTGTAGAATTACAGTATGTTGCTGGTGTCTCTGCTGCCAGTATTCTTCTGTAAATTGAAATAAATACAGCCATATACTGTATTCTACTTTCACAGTAAGAATACTGTAAAATTACAGAATATTTCTGGCGTCTGTGCTGCCAGCACTTTACTATTTAACGGAAAAATAATTACAGTGTGTTTTAGCTTCTCTGCACTGGCTCTCTGTAAAATCCAGAATCAATTTTAAAATCCTTCTCCTCACCTAAAAAGCCTTAATTGTTGAGGCACCATCATATCTTAAGGATCTTATAGTACCATTTTACGCCACTAGAGGGCAGCACTCACTGAATGCGGGGCTACTTGTGGTTCCTAGAGTCTTAAAAACTCTAGCTTTAAGGCTGAAAAATTATGACAACATCATGTATTCATGAAATTAACATAAAACTTGAGAGTATGCTGTTCTGGGACAATGTATTGAGGAAAATCAAGTAAACTGTGTATTTTTCAACAAAATCCACTCTTGGCCTCTTGCCAGCCGAAACGTCTTTTCAGACCATGAATACTGAAAATGCAGCTTTAAGGCAGAAAAATGATGAGAACATCATGTATTCATGAAATTAACTTGAAACTTGAGAGTCTGCTGTTCTGGGACAATGTTTTGAGGAAAATCAAGTAAACTGTGTATTTTTCAACAAAATCAACTTTTGGACTCTTCCCAACCAAAACGTCTTATAAAAACATACAACGTGGAAATGCAGCTTTAAGGCAGAAAAGTGATGAGAACATCATGTATTCATGAAAATAACATGAAACTTGAGAGTCTTCTGTTCTGGGACAATGTTTTGAGGAAAATCAAGTAAATTGTGTATTTTTCAACAAAATCCACTTTTGGACTCTTCCCAACCAAAACGTCTGATAAGAGCATACAACGTGGAAATGCAGCTTTAAGGCAGAAAAGTAATGAGAACATCATGTATTCATGAAATTAACATGACACTTGAAAGTCTGCTGTTCTGGGACAATGTTTTGAGGAAAATCAAGTAAACTGTGTTTTTTTCAACCAAATCCACTCTTGGCCTCTTGCCAGCCGAAACGTCTTTTCAGACCATGAATACTGAAAATGCAGCTTTAAGTCAGAATAGTAATGAAAATGTCATGTATTCATGAAATTAACTTGAAACTTGAGAGTCTGCTGTTCTGGGACAATGTTTTGAGGAAAATCAAGTAAACTTTGTATTTTTCAACAAAATCAACTTTTGGACTCTTCCCAACCAAAACGTCTTATAAGAGCATACAACGTTGAAATGCAGCTTTAAGGCAGAATAGTAATGAAAACGTCATGTATTCATGAAATTAACTTGAAACTTGAGAGTCTGCTGTTCTGGGACAATGTTTTGAGGAAAATCAAGTAAACTGTGTATTTTACAACAAAATCCACTTTTGGCCTCTTGCCAGCCGAAACTTCTTTTAAGAGCATACAACGTGGAAATGCAGCTTTAAGACAGAACAGTCATGAAAACATCATGTACTCATGAAATTAACATGAAACTTGAGAGTCTGCTGTCCATGCACAATTTATTGAGGAAAATCGAGTAAACTGTGTACTTTTCAACAAAATCCACTTTTGGCCTAATGCCAGCCGAAACGTCTTTTAAGAGCATACAACGTGGAAATGAAGCTTTAAGGCAGAAAAGTGATAAAACATCAAGTATTCATGAAATTAGGATGACACTTGAAAGTCTGCTGTTCTGGGAAAATGTTTTGAGGAAAATCAAGTAAACTGTGTATTTTTGAACAAAATGCCCTTTTGGCCTCTTCCCAGCCGAAACGTCTTTCAAGTGCATACAACGTGGAAATGCAGCTACAATGCAGAAAAGTGATGAGAACATCATGTATTCATGAAATTAACTTGAAACTTGAGAGTCTGCTGTTCTAGGACAATGTTTTGAGGAAAATCAATTAAACTGTGTATTTTTCAACAAAATCCACTTTTGGACTCTTCCCAAACAAAACGTCTTATAAGAGCATACAACGTGGAAATGCAGCTTTAAGGCAGAATAGTAATGAAAACGTCATGTACTCATGAAATTAACATGAAACATGAGAGTCTGCTGTACTGGAACTGTTTTTTGAGGAAAATCAAGTAAACTTTGTATTTTTCAACAAAATCCACTTTTGGCCTCTTGCCAGCCGAATCGTCTTTTTAGAGCATAAAACGTGGAAATGAAGCTTTAAGGCAGTAAAGTGATGAAAACATCAAGTATTCCTGAAATTAACATGCCACTTGAAAGTCTGCTGTTCTGGGAAAATGTTTTGATGAAAATCAAGTAAACTGTGTATTTTTCAACAAAATCCACATTTGGCCTCTTCGCTGGCCGAAACGCCTTTTTAGACCATAAAAAATGAAAATTCTTTTTTAAGGCAGAAAGGTGATTCAAACGTCATGTATTTATGTAAATAACATGAACCTTGAAAGTAAGCTATTCTGGGAGACGTTATAGAGGAATATCAAGTAAACTGTGTATTTTACAAAAACAATCCATTTTTGGCCTTTTCGCAGGATGAAACGCCTTTTGAGACCATAAAAACTGATAATTCATTTTTAAGCCAGAAAGGTGATGGAAACATCATGTATTCATGAATATAACATGAACCTTGAAAGTTCGCTCTTCTGGAAGATGTTATAGAGGAATATAAAGTAAACTGTGTATTTTACAACAAAATCCATTTTTGGCCTCTTAGCAGGCTGAAACGCCTTTTGAGACCATAAAAACTGAAAATTATTTTTTAAGGCAGAAAGGTGATTCAAACATGTATTCATGAACATAACATGAAACTTGAAAGTCTGCTCTTCTGGGAGACTTTATAGAGGAAAATCAAGTAAACTGTGTATTTTGAAACAAAATCCACTTTTGGCCTGTTCACAGGATGAAACGCCTTTTGAGACCATAAAAACTGAAAATTAATTTTTAAGCCAGAAAGGTGATGGAAACATCATGTTTTCATGAATATAACATGAACCTTGAAAGTTCGCTCTTCTGGAAGATGTTATAGAGGAATATCAAGTAAACTGTGTATTTTACAACAAAATCCACTTTTGGCCTCTTCGCAGTCTGAAACGCCTTTTGAGACCAAAAAAACTGAAAATTATTTTTTAAGGCAGAAAGGTGATTCAAACATCATGTATTCATGAATATAACATGAAACTTGAAAGTCTGCTCTTCTGGGAGACTTTATAGAGTGAAATCAAGTAAACTGTGTATTTTGAAACAAAATCCACATTTGGCCTCTTCGCAGGCTGAAACTTGTTTTGAGACCATAAAAAATGAAACTTCTTTTTTGAGGCAGAAAAGTGATGGAAACATCTAATATTCGTGTACATAACATGAATCTTAAAAGTCTGCTATTCTGGGAGACGTTAGAGAACAATATCAAGTAAAATGTGTATTTTACAAAAACAATCCATTTTTGGCCTTTTCGCAGGATGAAACGCCTTTTGAGACCATAAAAACTGATAATTCATTTTTAAGCCAGAAAGGTGATGGAAACATCATGTATTCATGAATATAACATGAACCTTGAAAGTTCGCTCTTCTGGAAGATGTTATAGAGGAATATCAAGTAAACTGTGTATTTTACAACAAAATCCACTTTTGGCCTCTTCGCAGTCTGAAACGCCTTTTGAGACTATAAAAAATTAAAATTCTTTTTTCAGGCAGAAAAGTGATGGAAACATCATATATTCATGTACATAACATGAATCTTAAAAGTCTGCTATTCTGGGAGACGTTATAGAGGAATATCAAGTAAACTGTGTATTTTACAACAAAATCCACTTTTGGCCTCTTCGCAGGCTGAAACGCCTTTTGAGACCATAAAAACTGAAAATTCTTTTTTAAGGCAGAAAGGTGATTCAAACATCATGTATTCATGAATATAACATGAAACTTGAAAGTCTGCTATTCTGGGAGATGTTATAGAGGAAAATCAAGTAAACTGTGTATTTTGCAACAAAATCCACTTTTGGCCTCTTCGCAGGCTGAAACGCGTTTTGAGACCATAAAAACTGAAAATTATTTTTTAAGGCAGAAAGGTGATTCAAACATCATGTATTCATGAATATAACATGAAACTTGAAAGTCTGCTCTTCTGGGAGACTTTATAGAGGAAAATCAAGTAAACTGTATTTTGAAACAAAATCCACTTTTGGCCTCTTGCCAGGCGAAACGTCTTTTAAGAGCATACAACGTGGAAATGAAGCTTTAAGGCAGAAAAATGATAAGAACCTCATGTATTCATGAATTTAACATGAAACATGAGAGTCTGCTGTACTGGGACTATTTTTTGAGGAAAATCAAGTAAATTGTGTATTTTTCAACAAAATCCACTTTTGGCCTGTTCGCAGGCTGAAACATGTTTTGAGACCATAAAAAATAAAAATTCAGCTGCATGGTAGAAAAGTGATGGAAACATCATGTATTCATGAATATAACATGAAACTTGAAAGTCTGCACTTCTGGGATACTTTATCGAGGAATATCAAGTAAACTGTGTATTTTGCAACAATTTCCACTTTTGGCCTCTTGCCAGCCGAAACGTATTTTAAGAGCATACAACGTGGAAATTCAGCTTTAAGGCAGAAAACTGATGATAACATCATGTATTCATGAAATTAAAATGAAACGTGAGAGTCTGCTGTACTAGGCCTATTTTTTGAGGAAAATCAAGTAAACTGTGTATTTTTCAACAAAATCCATTTTTGGCCTCTTCCCAGCCGAAACGTCTTTTCAGACCATGAATACTGAAAATGTATCTTTAAGGCAGAATAGTTATGAAAACGTCATGTATTCATGAAATTAACTTGAAACTTGAGAGTCTGCTGTTCTAGGACAATGTTTTGAGGAAAATCAAGTGAACTGTGTATCTTTCAACAAAATCCACTTTTGGCCTCTTGTCAGCCTAAACGTATTTTAAGATCATACAACGTGGAAATGCAGCTTTAAGGCAGAAAAATGATGAGAACATCATGTATTCATGAAAATGACATGAAACTTGAGAGTCTGCTTTTTTGGGACAATGTTTTGAGGAAAATCAAGTAAACTGTGTATTTTTCAACAAAATCCACTCTTGGCCTCTTGCCAGCCGAAATGTCTTTTCAGACCATGAATACTGAAAATGCAGCTTTAAGTCAGAATAGTAATAAAGTGTCATGTCTCAAGTGTCTCAAGTGTCTTGTTCATTTCATTAATACTTGTAATGAAATGAACATGACACTTGAGAGTCTGCTGTTCTAGGACAATGTTTTGCAGAAAATCAAGTAAACTGTGTATTTTTCAACAAAATCCACTTTTGGCCTCTTGCCAGCCGAAACGTCTTTTAAGAGCATAAAACGTGGAAATGAAGCTTTAAGGCAGAAAAGTGATGAAAACATCAAGTATTCCTGAAATTAACATGCCACTTGAAAGTCTGCTGTTCTGGGAAAATGTTTTGAGAAAAATCAAGTAAACTGTGTATTTTTCAACAAAATCCACTTTTGGCCTCTTGCCAGCCGAAACGTCTTTGAAGAGCATACAACGTGGAAATGCAGCTTTAAGGTAGAATAGTAATGAAAACGTCATGTATTCATGAAATTAACTTGAAACTTGAGAGTCTGCTCTTCTGGGATACTTTATAGAGGAATATCAAGTAAACTGTGTATTTTGCAACAAAATCCACTTTTGGCCTCTTCGCAGGCTGAAACGCCTTTTGAGACCATAAAAACTGAAAATTCATTTTTAAGGCAGAAAAGTCATGGAAACATCATATATTCGTGTACATAACATGAAACTTGAAAGTCTGCTATTCTGGGAGACGTTATAGAGGAATATCAAGTAAACTGTGTATTTTGCAACAAAATCCACTTTTGGCCTCTTCGCAGGCTGAAACGCCTTTGAGACCATAAAAAATGAAACTTCTTTTTTCAGGCAGAAAAGTGATGGAAACATCATATATTCATGTACATAACATGAACCTTGAAAGTATGCTACAAAACGTCTTTTCAGACCATGAATACTGAAAATGCAGCTTTAAGGCAGAAAAATGAGGAGAACATCATGTATTCATGAAGTTAACATAAACATGAGAGTCTGCTGTACCGGGACTATTTTTTGAGGAAAATCAAGTAAATTGTATTTCAAAATCCACTTTTGGCCTCATGCCAGCCGAAACGTATTTTAAGAGCATACAACGTGGAAATTCAGCTTTAAGGCAGAAAACTGATGATAACATCATGTATTCATGAAATTAACTTGAAACTTGAGAGTCTGCTGTCCAGGCACAATTTATTGAGAAAAATCGAGTAAACTGTGTATCTTTCAACAAAATCCACTTTTGTCCTCATGCCAGCCGAAACGTCTTTTAAGAGCATACAACGTGGAATTGCAGCTTTAAAGCAGAAAAATGATGAGAACATCATGTATTCATGAAAATAACATGAAACTTGAGAGTCTGCTTTTCTGGGACAATGTTTTGAGGAAAATCAAGTAAACTGTGTATTTTTCAACAAAATCCACTTTTGGCCTCATGCCAGCCGAAACGTCATTTAAGAGCATACGACGTGGAAATTCAGCTTTAAGGCAGAAAAGTGATGAAAACATCAAGTATTCATGAAATTAACTTGAAACTTGAGAGTCTGCTGTTCTGGGAAAATGTTTTGAGGAAAATCAAGTAAACTGTGTATTTTTCAACAAAATCCACTTTTGGCCTCTTGCCAGCCGAAACGTCTTTTAAGAGCATACAACGTGGAAATGCAGCTTTAAGGCAGAAAACTGATGATAACATCATGTATTCATGAAATTAACATGAAACTTGAGAGTCTGCTGTTCTAGGACAATGTTTTGAGGAAAATCAAGTAAACTGTGTATTTTTCAACAAAATCCACTTTTGGCCTCTTCCCAGCCGAAACGTCTTTTCAGTGCATACCGTGAAAATGCAGCTTTAAGGCAGAATAGTTATGAAAACATCATGTATTCATGAAATTAACTTGAAACTTGAGAGTCTGCTGTTCTAGGACAATGTTTTGAGGAAAATCAAGTGAACTGTGTATCTTTCAACAAAATCCACTTTTGGCCTCTTGTCAGCCTAAACGTATTTTAAGATCATACAACGTGGAAATGCAGCTTTAAGGCAGAAAAATGATGAGAACATCATGTATTCATGAAAATGACATGAAACTTGAGAGTCTGCTTTTTTGGGACAATGTTTTGAGGAAAATCAAGTAAACTGTGTATTTTTCAACAAAATCCACTCTTGGCCTCTTGCCAGCCGAAATGTCTTTTCAGACCATGAATACTGAAAATGCAGCTTTAAGTCAGAATAGTAATAAAGTGTCATGTCTCAAGTGTCTCAAGTGTCTTGTTCATTTCATTAATACTTGTAATGAAATGAACATGACACTTGAGAGTCTGCTGTTCTAGGACAATGTTTTGCAGAAAATCAAGTAAACTGTGTATTTTTCAACAAAATCCACTTTTGGCCTCTTGCCAGCCGAATCGTCTTTTAAGAGCATAAAACGTGGAAATGAAGCTTTAAGGCAGTAAAGTGATGAAAACATCAAGTATTCCTGAAATTAACATGCCACTTGAAAGTCTGCTGTTCTGGGAAAATGTTTTGAGAAAAATCAAGTAAACTGTGTATTTTTCAACAAAATCCACTTTTGGCCTCTTGCCAGCCGAAACGTCTTTGAAGAGCATACAACGTGGAAATGCAGCTTTAAGGTAGAATAGTAATGAAAACGTCATGTATTCATGAAATTAACTTGAAACTTGAGAGTCTGCTCTTCTGGGATACTTTATAGAGGAATATCAAGTAAACTGTGTATTTTGCAACAAAATCCACTTTTGGCCTCTTCGCAGGCTGAAACGCCTTTTGAGACCATAAAAACTGAAAATTCATTTTTAAGGCAGAAAAGTCATGGAAACATCATATATTCGTGTACATAACATGAAACTTGAAAGTCTGCTATTCTGGGAGACGTTATAGAGGAATATCAAGTAAACTGTGTATTTTGCAACAAAATCCACTTTTGGCCTCTTCGCAGGCTGAAACGCCTTTTGAGACCATAAAAAATGAAAACTTCTTTTTTCAGGCAGAAAAGTGATGGAAACATCATATATTCATGTACATAACATGAACCTTGAAAGTATGCTACAAAACGTCTTTTCAGACCATGAATACTGAAAATGCAGCTTTAAGGCAGAAAAATGAGGAGAACATCATGTATTCATGAAGTTAACATGAAACATGAGAGTCTGCTGTACCGGGACTATTTTTTGAGGAAAATCAAGTAAATTGTGTATTTTTCAACAAAATCCACTTTTGGCCTCATGCCAGCCGAAACGTATTTTAAGAGCATACAACGTGGAAATTCAGCTTTAAGGCAGAAAACTGATGATAACATCATGTATTCATGAAATTAACTTGAAACTTGAGAGTCTGCTGTCCAGGCACAATTTATTGAGAAAAATCGAGTAAACTGTGTATCTTTCAACAAAATCCACTTTTGTCCTCATGCCAGCCGAAACGTCTTTTAAGAGCATACAACGTGGAATTGCAGCTTTAAAGCAGAAAAATGATGAGAACATCATGTATTCATGAAAATAACATGAAACTTGAGAGTCTGCTTTTCTGGGACAATGTTTTGAGGAAAATCAAGTAAACTGTGTATTTTTCAACAAAATCCACTTTTTTCCTCTACCCAGCAGAAACGTCTTTTCAGACCATGAATACTGAAAATGCAGCTTTAAGGCAGAAAAATGATGAGAACGTCAAGTATTAATGAAATTAACATGACACTTGAGAGTCTGCTGTTCTAGGACAATGTTTTGCAGAAAATCAAGTAAACTGTGTATTTTTCAACAAAATCCACTTTTGGCCTCATGCCAGCCGAAACGTCATTTAAGAGCATACGACGTGGAAATTAAGCTTTAAGGCAGAAAAGTGATGAAAACATCAATTATTCATGAAATTAACTTGAAACTTGAGAGTCTGCTGTTCTGGGAAAATGTTTTGAGGAAAATCAAGTGAACTGTGTATTTTTCAACAAAATCCACTCTTGGCCTCTTGCCAGCCGAAACGTCTTTTCAGACCATGAATACTGAAAATGCAGCTTTAAGTCAGAATAGTAATGAAGTGTCATGTCTCAAGTGTCTCAAGTGTCATGTTCATTTCATTAATACTTGTAATGAAATGAACATGACACTTGAGAGTCTGCTGTTCTGGGACAATGTTTTGCAGAAAATCAAGTAAACTGTGTATTTTTTAACAAAATCCACTTTTGGCCTCTTGCCAGCCGAATCGTCTTTTAATAGCATAAAACGTGGAAATGAAGCTTTAAGGCAGTAAAGTGATGAAAACATCAAGTATTCCTGAAATTAACATGCCACTTGAAAGTCTGCTGTTCTGGGAAAATGTTTTGAGAAAAATCAAGTAAACTGTTTATTTTTCAACAAAATCCACTTTTGGCCTCTTGCCAGCCGAAACGTCTTTTAAGAGCATACAACGTGGAAATGCAGCTTTAAGGCAGAAAACTGATGAGAACATCATGTATTCATGAAATTAACTTGAAACTTGAGAGTCTGGTGTCCAGGCACAATTTATTGAGGAAAATCGAGTAAACTGTGTACTTTTCAACAAAATCATCTTTTGGCCGCTTGACAGCAGAAACGTCTTTTAAGAGCATACAACGTGGAAATAGAGCTTTAAGGCGGAAAAGTGATGAGAACGTCATGTATTCATGAAATTAAAATGAAACGTGAGAGTCTGCTGTACTAGGCCTATTTTTTGAGGAAAATCAAGTAAACTGTGTATTTTTCAACAAAATCCATTTTTGGCCTCTTCCCAGCCGAAACGTCTTTTCAGACCATGAATACTGAAAATGTATCTTTAAGGCAGAATAGTTATGAAAACGTCATGTATTCATGAAATTAACTTGAAACTTGAGAGTCTGCTGTCCAGGCACAATTTATTGAGGAAAATCGAGTAAACTGTGTATTTTTCAACAAAATCCACTTTTGTCCTCATGCCAGCCGAAACGTCTTTTAAGAGCATACAACGTGGAAATGAAGCTTTAAGGCAAAAAAGTGGTGAAAACATCAAGTATTAATGAAATTAATTTGAAACTTGAGAGTCTGCTGTTCTGGGACAATGTTTTGAGGAAAATCAAGTGAACTGTGTATCTTTCAACAAAATCCACTTTTGGCCTCTTGCCAGCCGAAACGTCTTTTCAGACCATGAATACTGAAAATGCAGCTTTAAGGCAGAAAAATAATGAGAACATCATGTATTCATGAAGTTAACATGAAACATGAGAGTCTGCTGTACCGGGACTATTTTTTGAGGAAAATCAAGTAAATTGTGTATTTTTCAACAAAATCCACTTTTGGCCTGTTCGCAGGCTGAAACATGTTTTGAGACCATAAAAAATAAAAATTCAGCTGCATGGTAGAAAAGTGATGGAAACATCATGTATTCATGAATATAACATGAAACTTGAAAGTCTGCTCTTCTGTGATACTTCATAGAGGAATATCAAGTAAACTGTGTATTTTTCAACAAAATCCACTTTTGGCCTCTTGCCAGCCGAAACGTCTTTTAAGAGCATACGACGTGGAAATGCAGCTTTAAGGCAGAAAACTGATGAGAACATCATGTATTCATGAAATTAACTTGAAACTTGAGAGTCTGCTGTTCTAGGACAATGTTTTGAGGAAAATCAATTAAACTGTGTATTTTTCAACAAAATCCACTTTAGGACTCTTCCCAAACAAAACGTCTTATAAGAGCATACAACGTGGAAATGCAGCTTTAAGGCAGAATAGTAATGAAAACGTCATGTACTCATGAAATTAACATAAACATGAGAGTCTGCTGTACTGGAACTGTTTTTTGAGGAAAATCAAGTAAACTTTGTATTTTTCAACAAAATCCACTGTTGGCCTCTTCCCAGCCGAAACGTCTTTTCAGACCATGAATACTGAAAATGCATCTTTAAGGCAGAATAGTAATGAAAACGTCATGTATTCATGAAATTAACTTGAAACTTGAGAGTCTGCTGTTCTGGGACAATGTTTTGAGGAAAATCAAGTAAACTTTGTATTTTTCAACAAAATCCACTTTTGGCCTCTTCACAGCCGAAACGTCTTTTCAGACCATGAATACTGAAAATGCAGCTTTAAGGCAGAAAAATGATGAGAACATCATGTATTCATGAAGTTAACATGAAACATGAGAGTCTGCTGTACCGGGACTATTTTTTGAGGAAAATCAAGTAAACTGTGTATTTTTCAACAAAATCCACTTTTGGCCTCATGCCAGCCGAAACGTCTTTTAAGAGCATACAACGTGGAAATGAAGCTTTAAGGCAGAAAAGTGATGAAAACATCAAGTATTCATGAAATTAACATGACACTTGAGAGTCTGCTGTTCTGGGACAATGTTTTGAGGAAAATCAAGTAAACTGTGTATTTTTCAACAAAATCCAATTTTGGCCTCATACCAGCCGAAACTTCTTTTAAGACCATGAATACTGAAAATGCAGCTTTAAGGCAGAAAAATGATGAGAACATCATGTATTCATGAAGTTAACATGAAACATGAGAGTCTGCTGTACCGGGACTATTTTTTGAGGATAATCAAGTAAACTGTGTATTTTTCAACAAAATCCACTTTTGGCCTCAAACCAGCCGAAACTTCTTTTAAGAGCATACAACGTGGAAATGAAGCTTTAAGGCAGAAAAGTGATGAAAACATCAAGTATTCATGAAATTAACAGGACACTTGAGAGTCTGCTGTTCTATGACAATGTTTTGCAGAAAATCAAGTAAACTTTATTTTTCAACAAAATCCACGTTTGGCCTCTTGCCAGCAGAAACGTCTTTTCAGACCATGAATACTGAAAATGCAGCTTTAAGGCAGAAAAGTGATGAGAACATCATGTATTCATGAAATTAAATTGAAACTTGAGAGTCTGCTGTTCAAGGACAATGTTTTGAGGAAAATCAAGTAAACTGTATTTTTCAACAAAATCCACTTTTGGCCTCTTCCCAGCCAAAAAGTCTTTTCAGACCATGAATACTGAAAATGAAGCTTTAAGGCAGAAAAATGATGAGAACATCATGTATTCATGAAGTTAACATGAAACAGGAGAGTCTGCTGTACTGGGACTATTTTTTGAGGAAAATCAAGTAAATTGTGTATTTTTCAACAAAATCCACTTTTGGCCTCATGCCAGCCGAAACGTCATTTAAGAGCATACAACGTGGAAATGAAGCTTTAAGGCAGAAAAGTGATGAAAACATTAAGTATTCATGAAATTAACTTGAAACTTGAGAGTCTGCTGTTCTAGAACAATGTTTTGAGGAAAATTAAGTAAACTGTGTATTTTTCAACAAAATCCACTTTTGGCCTCTTCCCAGCCGAAATGTCTTTTCAGACCATGAATACTGAAAATGCAGCTTTAAGGCAGAAAAATGATGAGAACATCATGTATTCATGAAGTTAACATGAAACATGAGAGTCTGCTGTTCTGGGACAATGTTTTGAGGAAAATCAAGTAAACTGTGTATCTTTCAACAAAATCCACTTTTGGCCTCTTGTCACCCGAAACGTCTTTTAAGATCATACAACGTGGAAATGCAGCTTTAAGGCAGAAAAGTGATGAAAACATCAAGTATTCATGGAATTAATTTGAAACTTGAGAGTCTGCTGTTCTGGGACAATGTTTTGAGGAAAATCAATTAAACTGTGTATCTTTCAACAAAATCCAATTTTGGCCTCTTGTCAGCCTAAATGTCTTTTAAGAGCATACAACGTGCAAATGCAGCTTTAAGGCAGAATAGTAATGAAAACGTCATGTATTCATGAAATTAACTTGAAACTTGAGAGTCTGCTGTTCTGGGACAATGTTTTGAGGAAAATCAAGTAAACTGTGTATTTTTCAACAAAATCCACTCTTGGCATCTTGCCAAACGAAATGTCTTTTCAGACCATGAATCCTGAAAATGCAGCTTTAAGGCAGAAAAGTGATGAGAACATCATGTAGTCATGAAATTAACTTGACACTTGAAAGTCTGCTGTTCTGGGAAAATGTTTTGAGGAAAATCAAGTAAACTTTGTATTTTTCAACAAAATCCACTTTTGGCCTCTTGCCATCCGAAACGTCTTTTAAGAGCATACGACATGGAAATGCAGCTTTAATGCAGAAAAATGTATTCGTGTACATAAACATGAACCTTGAAAGTATGCTATTCTGGGAGATGTTATAGAGGAATATCAATGTAAACTTTGTATTTTACAACAAAATTCACTTTTGGCCTCTTCGCAGGCTGTAACGCCTTTTGAGACTATAAAAACTGAAAATTATTTTTTAAGGCAGAAAGGTGATGGAAACATCATATATTCATGTACATAACATGAACCTTTAAAGAATGCTTTTCTGGGAGACGTTATAGAACAATATCAAGTAAACTGTGTATTTTACAACAAAATCCACTTTTGGCCTCTTCGCAGGCTGAAACTCCTTTTGAGACCATAAAAACTGAAAATTCTTTTTTCAGACAGAACAGTGATGGAAACATCAAATATTCATGTTCATAACATGAAGCTTGAAAGTCTGCTATTCTGGGAGACATTATAGAGGAATATCAAGTAAACTGTGTATTTTATAACAAAATCCACTTTTGGCCTGTTCGCAGGATGAAAAGCCTTTTGAGACCATAAAAACTGAAAATTCATTTCAAAGCCAGAAAGGTGAAGGAAACATCATATATTCATGAACATAACATGAACCTTGAAAGTTCGCTCTTCTGGGAGACGTTTTAGTGGAATATCAAGTAAACTGTGTATTTTACAACAAAATCCACTTTTGGCCTCTTCGCAGGCTGAAACGCCTTTTGAGACCATAAAAAATGAAAATTCTTTTTTCAGGCAGAAAGGTAATGGAAACATCATATATTCATGTACATAACATGAATCTTAAGAGTCTGCTATTCTGGGAGACGTTATAGAACAATATCAAGTAAACTGTGTATTTTACAACAAAATCCACTTTTGGCATCTTCGCAGGCTGAAAAGCCTTTTGAGACCATAAAAACTGAAAATTATTTTTTAACGCAGAAAGGTGATTCAAACATCATGTATTCATGAATATAACATGAACCTTGAAAGTTCGCTCTTCTGGGAGATGTTACAGAGAAATATCAAGTAAACTGTGTATTTTACAACAAAATCCACTTTTGGCCTCTTCGCAGGCTGAAACTCCTTTTGAGACCATAAAAACTGAAAATTCTTTTTTTAGACAGAACAGTGATGGAAACATCAAATATTCATGTATATAACATGAAACTTGAAATTATGCTATTCTGGGAGACGTTATAGAGGAATATCAAGCAAACTGTGTATTTTACAACAAAATCCACTTTTGGCCTCTTCGCAGGCTGAAACGCCTTTTGAGAACATAAAAACTGAAAATTATTTTTTTAAGGCAGAAAGGTGATTCAAACATCATTTATTCATGAATATAAAATGAACATTGAACGTTCGCTCTTCTGGGTGATGTTATAGAGGAATATCAAGTAAACTGTGTATTTTACAACAAAATCTACTTTTGGCTTCTTCGCAGGCTGAAACTCCTTTTGAGACCATAAAAACTGAAAATTCTTTTTTCAGGTAGAAAAGTGATGTAAACATCAAATATTCATGTACATAACTTGAAGCTTGAAAGTCTGCTATTCTGGGAGACATTATAGAGGAATATCAAGTAAACTGTGTATTTTATAACAAAATCCACTTTTGGCCTGTAAGCAGGATGAAAAGCCTTTTGAGACCATAAAAACTGAAAATTCATTTTTAAGCCAGAAAGGTGATGGAAACATCATATAGTCATGAACATAACATGAACCTTGAAAGTTCGCTCTTCTGGGAGACGTTATAGAGGAATATCAAGTAAACTGTGTATTTTACAACAAAATCCACTTTTGTCCTCTTCGCAGGCTGAAACGCCTTTTGAGACCATAAAAACTGAAAATTCATTTTTAAGCCAGAAAGGTGATGGAAACATCATATATTCATGAACATAACATGAACTTTGAAAGTTCGCTCTTCTGGGAGACGTTATAGAGGAATATCAAGTAAACTGTGTATTTTACAACAAAATCCACTTTTGGCCTCTTCGCAGGCTGAAACGCCTTTTGAGACCATAAAAACTGAAAATTCATTTTTAAGCCAGAAAGGTGATGGAAACATCATATATTCATGAACATAACATGAACTTTGAAAGTTCGCTCTTCTGGGAGACGTTATAGAGGAATATCAAGTAAACTGTGTATTTTACAACAAAATCCACTTTTGGCCTCTTGGCAGGCTGAAAAGCCTTTTGAGACCATAAAAAATGAAAATTCTTTTTTCAGGCAGAAAAGTAATGGAAACATCAAATATTCATGAACATAACATGAATCTTAAGAGTCTGCTATTCTGGGAGACGTTATAGAACAATATCAAGTAAACTGTGTATTTTACAACAAAATCCACTTTTGGCATCTTCGCAGGCTGAAAAGCCTTTTGAGACCATAAAAACTGAAAATTATTTTTTAACGCAGAAAGGTGATTCAAACATCATGTATTCATGAATATAACATGAACCTTGAAAGTTCGCTCTTCTGGGAGATGTTACAGAGGAATATCAAGTAAACTGTGTATTTTACAACAAAATCCACTTTTTGCCTCTTTGCAGGCTGAAACGCCTTTTGAGACCATAAAAAATGAAAATTCTTTTTTATGGCAGAAAAGTGATGGAAACATCATATATTCATGTACATAACATGAATCTTAAATGTCTGCTATTCTGGGAGACGTTATAGAGGAATATCAAGTAAAATGTGTATTTTACAACAAAATCCACTTTTGGCCTGTTCGCAGGCTGAAACGAGTTTTGAGACCATAAAAACTGAAAAATTCATTTGTAAGCCAGAAAGGTGTTGGAAACATCAAATATTTATGTACATAACATGAAGCTTGAAAGTCTGTTATTCTGGGAGACGTTATAGAGGAATATCAAGTAAACTGTGTATTTTACAACAAAATCCACTTTTGGCCTCTTCGCAGGCTGAAACGCCTTTTGAGATCATAAAAACTGATAATTATTTTTTAAGGCAGAAAGGTGATTCAAACATCATGTATTCATGAATATAACATGAACCTTGAACGTTCGCTCTTCTGGGAGATGTTACAGAGGAATATCAAGTAAACTGTGTATTTTACAACAAAATCCACTTTTGGCCTCTTCGCAGGCTGAAACGCGTTTTGAGACCATAAAAAATGAAAATTATTTTTTATGGCAGCAAAGTGATGGAAACATCATATATTCATGTACATAACATGAATCTTAAGAGTCTGCTATTCTGGGAGACGTTAGAGAGGAATATCAAGTAAACTGTGTATTTTACAACAAAATCCACTTTTGGCATCTTCGCAGGCTGAAAAGCCTTTTGAGACCATAAAAACTGATAATTATTTTTTAAGTCAGAAAGGTGATTCAAACATCATGTATTCATGAATATAACATGAACCTTAAAAGTTCGCTCTTCTGGGAGATGTTATAGAGGAATATCAAGTAAACTGTGTATTTTACAACAAAATCCACTTTTGGCCTCTTCGCAGGCTGAAACGCGTTTTGAGACCATAAAACACTGAAAATTCTTTTTTCAGTCAGAAAAGTGATGGAAACATCATACATTCATATACATAACATGAATCTTAAAAGTCTGCTATTCTGGGAGACGTTATACAGGAATATCAAGTAAACTGTGTATTTTACAAAAAAATCCACTTTTGGCCTGTTCGCAGGCTGAAACGAGTTTTGAGACCATAAAAACTGAAAAATTCATTTGTAAGCCAGAAAGGTGTTGGAAACATCAAATATTTATGTACATAACATGAAGCTTGAAAGTCTGCTATTCTGGGAGACGTTATAGAACAATATCAAGTAAACTGTGTATTTTGCAACAAAATCCACTTTTGGCCTCTTCGCAGGCTGAAACGCCTTTTGAGAACATAAAAACTGAAAATTATTTTTTTAAGGCAGAAAGGTGATTCAAACATCATTTATTCATGAATATAAAATGAACATTGAACGTTCGCTCTTCTGGGTGATGTTATAGAGGAATATCAAGTAAACTGTGTATTTTACAACAAAATCTACTTTTGGCTTCTTCGCAGGCTGAAACTCCTTTTGAGACCATAAAAACTGAAAATTCTTTTTTCAGGTAGAAAAGTGATGTAAACATCAAATATTCATGTACATAACTTGAATCTTGAAAGTCTGCTATTCTGGGAGACATTATAGAGGAATATCAAGTAAACTGTGTATTTTATAACAAAATCCACTTTTGGCCTGTTCGCAGGATGAAAAGCCTTTTGAGACCATAAAAACTGAAAATTCATTTTTAAGCCAGAAAGGTGATGGAAACATCATATAGTCATGAACATAACATGAACCTTGAAAGTTCGCTCTTCTGGGAGACGTTATAGAGGAATATCAAGTAAACTGTGTATTTTACAACAAAATCCACTTTTGTCCTCTTCGCAGGCTGAAACGCCTTTTGAGACCATAAAAACTGAAAATTCATTTTTAAGCCAGAAAGGTGATGGAAACATCATATATTCATGAACATAACATGAACTTTGAAAGTTCGCTCTTCTGGGAGACGTTATAGAGGAATATCAAGTAAACTGTGTATTTTACAACAAAATCCACTTTTGGCCTCTTGGCAGGCTGAAAAGCCTTTTGAGACCATAAAAAATGAAAATTCTTTTTTCAGGCAGAAAAGTAATGGAAACATCAAATATTCATGTACTTAACATGAATCTTAAGAGTCTGCTATTCTGGGAGACGTTATAGAACAATATCAAGTAAACTGTGTATTTTACAACAAAATCCACTTTTGGCCTCTTCGCAGGCTGAAACGCGTTTTGAGACCATAAAAAATGAAAATTATTTTTTATGGCAGAAAAGTGATGGAAACATCATATATTCATGTACATAACATGAATCTTAAGAGTCTGCTATTCTGGGAGACGTTAGAGAGGAATATCAAGTAAACTGTGTATTTTACAACAAAATCCACTTTTGGCATCTTCGCAGGCTGAAAAGCCTTTTGAGACCATAAAAACTGATAATTATTTTTTAAGTCAGAAAGGTGATTCAAACATCATGTATTCATGAATATAACATGAACCTTAAAAGTTCGCTCTTCTGGGAGATGTTATAGAGGAATATCAAGTAAACTGTGTATTTTACAAAAAAATCCACTTTTGGCCTCTTCGCAGGCTGAAATGCGTTTTGAGACCATAAAAAACTGAAAATTCTTTTTTCAGTCAGAAAAGTGATGGAAACATCATACATTCATATACATAACATGAATCTTAAAAGTCTGCTATTCTGGGAGACGTTATAGAGGAATATCAAGTAAACTGTGTATTTTACAACAAAATCCACTTTTGGCCTGTTCGCAGGCTGAAACGAGTTTTGAGACCATAAAAACTGAAAAATTCATTTGTAAGCCAGAAAGGTGTTGGAAACATCAAATATTTATGTACATAACATGAAGCTTGAAAGTCTGCTATTCTGGGAAACGTTATAGAACAATATCAAGTAAACTGTGTATTTTACAAAAAAATCCACTTTTGTCCTCTTCGCAGGCTGAAACGCCTTTTGAGACCATAAAAACTGAAAATTCATTTTTAAGCCAGAAAGGTGATGGAAACATCATATATTCATGAACATAACATGAACTTTGAAAGTTCGCTCTTCTGGGAGACGTTATAGAGGAATATCAAGTAAACTGTGTATTTTACAACAAAATCCACTTTTGGCATCTTCGCAGGCTGAAAAGCCTTTTGAGACCATAAAAACTGATAATTATTTTTTAAGTCAGAAAGGTGATTCAAACATCATGTATTCATGAATATAACATGAACCTTAAAAGTTCGCTCTTCTGGGAGATGTTATAGAGGAATATCAAGTAAACTGTGTATTTTACAACAAAATCCACTTTTGGCCTCTTCGCAGGCTGAAACGCGTTTTGAGACCATAAAAAACTGAAAATTCTTTTTTCAGTCAGAAAAGTGATGGAAACATCATACATTCATATACATAACATGAATCTTAAAAGTCTGCTATTCTGGGAGACGTTATAGAGGAATATCAAGTAAACTGTGTATTTTACAACAAAATCCACTTTTGGCCTGTTCGCAGGCTGAAACGAGTTTTGAGACCATAAAAACTGAAAAATTCATTTGTAAGCCAGAAAGGTGTTGGAAACATCAAATATTTATGTACATAACATGAAGCTTGAAAGTCTGCTATTCTGGGAGACGTTATAGAACAATATCAAGTAAACTGTGTATTTTACAAAAAAATCCACTTTTGTCCTCTTCGCAGGCTGAAACGCCTTTTGAGACCATAAAAACTGAAAATTCATTTTTAAGCCAGAAAGGTGATGGAAACATCATATATTCATGAACATAACATGAACTTTGAAAGTTCGCTCTTCTGGGAGACGTTATAGAGGAATATCAAGTAAACTGTGTATTTTACAACAAAATCCACTTTTGGCCTCTTGGCAGGCTGAAAAGCCTTTTGAGACCATAAAAAATGAAAATTCTTTTTTCAGGCAGAAAAGTAATGGAAACATCAAATATTCATGTACATAACATGAATCTTAAGAGTCTGCTATTCTGGGAGACGTCAGAGAGGAATATCAAGTAAACTGTGTATTTTACAACAAAATCCACTTTTGGCATCTTCGCAGGCTGAAAAGCCTTTTGAGACCATAAAAACTGAAAATTATTTTTTAAGGCAGAAAGGTGATTCAAACATCATGTATTCGTGAATATAACATGAACCTTGAAAGTTCGCTCTTCTGGGAGATGTTACAGAGGAATATCAAGTAAACTGTGTATTTTACAACAAAATCCACTTTTGGCCTCTTCGCAGGCTGAAACGCGTTTTGAGACCATAAAAAATGAAAATTCTTTTTTCAGTCAGAAAAGTGATGGAAACATCATAAATTCATGTACATAACATGAATCTTAAAAGTCTGCTATTCTGGGAGACGTTATAGAGGAATATCAAGTAAACTGTGTATTTTACAACAAAATCCACTTTTGGCCTCTTCGCAGACTGAAAAGCCTTTTGAGACCATAAAAAATGAAAAAAAAAACTGTTAAGGCAGAAAGGTGATTCAAACATCATGTATTCATGAATATAACATGAACCTTAAAAGTTCGCTCTTCTGGGAGATGTTAGAGAGGAATATCAAGTAAACTGTGTATTTTACAACAAAATCCACTTTTGGCCTCTTCGCAGGCTGAAACGCGTTTTGAGACCATAAAAAACTGAAAATTCTTTTTTCAGTCAGAAACGTGATGGAAACATCAAATATTTATGTACATAACATGAAGCTTGAAAGTCTGTTATTCTGGGAGACGTTATAGAGGAATATCAAGTAAACTGTGTATTTTACAACAAAATCCACTTTTTGCCTCTTCGCAGGCTGAAACGCCTTTGAGACCATAAAAAATGAAAATTCTTTTTTATGGCAGAAAAGTGATGGAAACATCATATATTCATGTATATAACATGAATCTTAAGAGTCTGCTATTCTGGGAGACGTTATAGAGGAATATCAAGTAAACTGTGTATTTACAACAAAATCCACTTTTGGCCTCTTCGCAGGCTGAAAAGCCTTTTGAGACCATAAAAACTGAAAGAAAAACTGTTAAGGCAGAAAGGTGATTCAAACATCATGTATTCATGAATATAACATGAACCTTAAAAGTTCGCTCTTCTGGGAGATGTTATAGAGGAATATCAAGTAAACTGTGTATTTTTCAATAAAATCCACTTTTGGCCTCTTGCCAGCGGAAAAGTCTTTTAAGAGCATACAACGTGGAAATGCAGCTTTAAGGCAGAAAACTGATGGGAACATCATGTATTCATGAAATTAACTTGAAACTTGAGAGTCTGCTGTTCTGGGACAATGTTTTGAGGAAAATTAACTAAACTGTGTATTTTTCAACAAAATCCACTTTTGGCCTCTTGCCAGCCGAAAAGTCTTTTCAGACCATGAATACTGAAAATGCATCTTTAAGGCAGAATAGTAATGAAAACGTCAAGTATTCATGAAATTAACTTGAAACTTGAGAGTCTGCTGTTCTGGGACAATGTTTTGAGGAAAATCAAGTAAACTGTGTATTTTTCAATAAAATCCACTTTTGGCCTCTTCACAGCCGAAACGTCTTTTCAGACCATGAATACTGAAAATGCAGCTTTAAGGCAGAAAAATGATGAGAACATCATGTATTCATGAAGTTAACATGAAACATGAGAGTCTGCTGTACTGGGACTATTTTTTGAGGAAAATCAAGTAAATTGTGTATTTTTCAACAAAATCCACTTTTGGCCTCATGCCAGCCTAAATGTCTTTTAAGAGCATACAACGTGGAAATGCAGCTTTAAGGCAGAATAGTAATGAAAACGTCATGTATTCATGAAATTAACTTGAAACTTGAGAGTCAGCTGTTCTGGGACAATGTTTTGAGGAAAATCAAGTAAACTGTGTATTTTTCAACAAAATCCACTTTTGGCCTCTTGCCAGCCGAAACGTCTTTTAAGAGCATACGACGTGGAAATGCAGCTTTAATGCAGAAAGATGATGAGAACATCATGTATTCATGAAATTAACTTGAAACTTGAGAGTCTGCTGTTCTGGGACAATGTTTTGAGGAAAATCAAGTAAACTGTGTATTTTTCAACAAAATCCACTTTTGGCCTCTTGCCAGCCGAAACGTCTTTTAAGAGCATACGACGTGGAAATGCAGCTTTAAGGCAGAAAAATGATGAGAACATCATGTATTCATGAAATTAACTTGAAACTTGAGAGTCTGCTGTTCTGGGACAATGTTTTGAGGAAAATCAAGTAAACTGTGTATTTTTCAACAAAATCCACTTTTGTCTTGCCAGCGAAACGTCTTTTAAGAGCATACGACGTGGAAATGCAGCTTTAATGCAGAAAAATTATGAGAACATCATGTATTCATGAAATTAACATGAAACTTGAGAGTCTGCTGTTCTGGGACAATGTTTTGAGGAAAATCAAGTAAACTGTGTATCTTTCAACAAAATCCACTTTTGGCCTCTTGTCAGCCTAAATGTCTTTTAAGAGCATACAACGTGGAAATGCAGCTTTAAGGCAGAATAGTAATGAAAACGTCATGTATTCATGAAATGAACTTGAAACTTGAGAGTCTGCTGTTCTGGGACAATGTTTTGAGGAAAATCAAGTAAACTGTGTATTTTTCAACAAAATCCACTTTTGGCCTCTTGCCAGCCGAAACGTCTTTTAAGAGCATACGACGTGGAAATGCAGCTTTAATGCAGAAAAATTATGAGAACATCATGTATTCATGAAAATAACATGAAACTTGAGAGTTTGCTTTTCTGGGACAATGTTTTGAGGAAATTCAAGTAAACTGTGTATTTTTCAACAAAATCCACTTTTGGCCTCTTCTCAAGCCGAAACGTCTTTTCAGACCATGAATATTGAAAATGCAGCTTTAAGGCAGAAAAATGATGAGAACATCATGTATTCATGAAGTTAACATGAAACATGAGAGTCTGCTGTTCTGGGACAATGTTTTGAGGAAAATCAAGTAAACTGTGTATCTTTCAACAAAATCCACTTTTGGCCTCTTGTCAGACTAAATGTCTTTTAAGAGCATACAACGTGGAAATGCAGCTTTAATGCAGAAAAATGATGAGAACATCATGTATTCATGAAAATAACATGAAACTTGAGAGTCTGCTGTTCTGGGACAATGTTTTGAGGAAAATCAAGTAAACTGTGTATTTTTCAACAAAATCCACTTTTGGCCTCTTGCCAGCCGAAACGTCTTTTAAGAGCATACGACGTGGAAATGCAGCTTTAAGGCAGAAAAGTGATGAAAACATCAAGTATTCATGAAATTAATTTGAAACTTGAGAGTCTGCTGTTCTGGGACAATGTTTTGAGGAAAATCAAGTAAACTGTGTATCTTTCAACAAAATCCACTTTTGGCCTCTTGTCAGCCTAAATGTCTTTTAAGAGCATACAACGTGGAAATGCAGCTTTAAGGCAGAATAGTAATGAAAACGTCATGTATTCATGAAATTAACTTGAAACTTGAGAGTCTGCTGTTCTGGGACAATGTTTTGAGGAAAATCAAGTAAACTGTGTATTTTTCAACAAAATCCACTTTTGGCCTCTTGCCAGCCGAAACGTCTTTTAAGAGCATACGACGTGGAAATGCAGCTTTAATGCAGAAAAATCATGAGAACATCATGTATTCATGAAAATAACATGAAACTTGAGAGTTTGCTTTTCTGGGACAATGTTTTGAGGAAATTCAAGTAAACTGTGTATTTTTCAACAAAATCCACTTTTGGCCTCTTCTCAAGCCGAAACGTCTTTTCAGACCATGAATATTGAAAATGCAGCTTTAAGGCAGAAAAATGATGAGAACATCATGTATTCATGAAGTTAACATGAAACATGAGAGTCTGCTGTTCTGGGACAATGTTTTGAGGAAAATCAAGTAAACTGTGTATCTTTCAACAAAATCCACTTTTGGCCTCTTGTCAGCCTAAATGTCTTTTAAGAGCATACAACGTGGAAATGCAGCTTTAAGGCAGAAAAATGATGAGAACATCATGTATTCATGAAAATAACATGAAACTTGAGAGTCTGCTGTTCTGGGACAATGTTTTGAGGAAAATCAAGTAAACTGTGTATTTTTCAACAAAATCCACTTTTGGCCTCTTGCCAGCCGAAACGTCTTTTAAGAGCATACGACGTGGAAATGCAGCTTTAAGGCAGAAAAGTGATGAAAACATCAAGTATTCATGAAATTAATTTGAAACTTGAGAGTCTGCTGTTCTGGGACAATGTTTTGAGGAAAATCAAGTAAACTGTGTATCTTTCAACAAAATCCACTTTTGGCCTCTTGTCAGCCTAAATGTCTTTTAAGAGCATACAACGTGGAAATGCAGCTTTAAGGCAGAATAGTAATGAAAACGTCATGTATTCATGAAATTAACTTGAAACTTGAGAGTCTGCTGTTCTGGGACAATGTTTTGAGGAAAATCAAGTAAACTTTGTATTTTTCAACAAAATCCACTTTTGGCCTCTTGCCAGCCGAAACGTCTTTTAAGAGCATACGACGTGGAAATGCAGCTTTAATGCAGAAAAATTATGAGAACATCATGTATTCATGAAAATAACATGAAACTTGAGAGTCTGCTTTTCTGGGACAATGTTTTGAGGAAAATCAAGTAAACTGTGTATTTTTCAACAAAATCCACTTTTGGCCTCTTCTCAAGCCGAAACGTCTTTTCAGACCATGAATATTGAAAATGCAGCTTTAAGGCAGAAAAATGATGAGAACATCATGTATTCATGAAGTTAACATGAAACTTGAGAGTCTGCTGTTCTGGGACAATGTTTTGAGGAAAATCAAGTAAACTATGTATCTTTCAACAAAATCCACTTTTGGCCTCTTGTCAGACTAAATGTCTTTTAAGAGCATACAACGTGGAAATACAGCTTTAATGCAGAAAAATGATGAGAACATCATGTATTCATGAAATTAACATGAAACTTGAGAGTCTGCTGTTCTGGGACAATGTTTTGAGGAAAATCAAGTAAACTGTGTATTTTTCAACAAAATCCACTTTTGGCCTCTTGCCAGCCGAAACGTCTTTTAAAAGCATACAACGTGGAAATGCAGCTTTAAGGCAGAAAAGTGATGAAAACATCAGTATTCATGAAATTAATTTGAAACTTGAGAGTCTGCTGTTCTGGGACAATGTTTTGAGGAAAATCAAGTAAACTGTGTATCTTTCAACAAAATCCACTTTTGGCCTCTTGTCAGCCTAAATGTCTTTTAAGAGCATACAACGTGGAAATGCAGCTTTAAGGCAGAATAGTAATGAAAACGTCATGTATTCATGAAATTAACTTGAAACTTGAGAGTCTGCTGTTCTGGGACAATGTTTTGAGGAAAATCAAGTAAACTATTTATCTTTCAACAAAATCCACTTTTGGCCTCTTGTCAGACTAAATGTCTTTTAAGAGCATACAACGTGGAAATACAGCTTTAATGCAGAAAAATGATGAGAACATCATGTATTCATGAAAATAACATGAAACTTGAGAGTCTGCTGTTCTGGGACAATGTTTTGAGGAAAATCAAGTAAACTGTGTATTTTTCAACAAAATCCACTTTTGGCCTCTTGCCAGCCGAAACGTCTTTTAAGAGCATACGACGTGGAAATGCAGCTTTAAGGCAGAAAAGTGATGAAAACATCAAGTATTCATGAAATTAATTTGAAACTTGAGAGTCTGCTGTTCTGGGACAATGTTTTGAGGAAAATCAAGTAAACTGTGTATCTTTCAACAAAATCCACTTTTGGCCTCTTGTCAGCCTAAATGTCTTTTAAGAGCATACAACGTGGAAATGCAGCTTTAAGGCAGAATAGTAATGAAAACGTCATGTATTCATGAAATTAACTTGAAACTTGAGAGTCTGCTGTTCTGGGACAATGTTTTGAGGAAAATCAAGTAAACTGTGTATTTTTCAACAAAATCCACTTTTGGCCTCTTCTCAAGCCGAAACGTCTTTTCAGACCATGAATATTGAAAATGCAGCTTTAAGGCAGAAAAATGATGAGAACATCATGTATTCATGAAGTTAACATGAAACATGAGAGTCTGCTGTTCTGGGACAATGTTTTGAGGAAAATCAAGTAAACTGTGTATCTTTCAACAAAATCCACTTTTGGCCTCTTGTCAGACTAATGTCTTTTAAGAGCATACAACGTGGAAATGCAGCTTTAATGCGAAAATGATGAGAACATCATGTATTCATGAAAATAACATGAAACTTGAGAGTCTGCTGTTCTGGGACAATGTTTTGAGGAAAATCAAGTAAACTGTGTATTTTTCAACAAAATCCACTTTTGGCCTCTTGCCAGCCGAAACGTCTTTTAAGAGCATACGACGTGGAAATGCAGCTTTAAGGCAGAAAAGTGATGAGAACATCATGTATTCATGAAATTAACATGAAACTTGAGAGTCTGCTGTTCTGGGACAATGTTTTGAGGAAAATCAAGTAAACTGTGTATTTTTCAACAAAATCCACTTTTGGCCTCTTGCCAGCCGAAACGTCTTTTAAGAGCATGAATAGTGGAAATGCAGCTTTAAGGCAGAAAAGTGATGAAAACATCATGTATTCATGAAATTAACTTGAAACTTGAGAGTCTGCTGTTCTGGGACAATGTTTTGAGGAAAATCAAGTAAACTGTGTATTTTCAACAAAATCCACTTTTGGCCTCTTGCCAGCCGAAACGTCTTTTAAGAGCATACGACGTGGAAATGCAGCTTTAATGCAGAAAAATTATGAGAACATCATGTATTCATGAAAATAACATGAAACTTGAGAGTTTGCTTTTCTGGGACAATGTTTTGAGGAAAATCAAGTAAACTGTGTATTTTTCAACAAAATCCACTTTTGGCCTCTTCTCAAGCCGAAACGTCTTTTCAGACCATGAATATTGAAAATGCAGCTTTAAGGCAGAAAAATGATGAGAACATCATGTATTCATGAAGTTAACATGAAACATGAGAGTCTGCTGTTCTGGGACAATGTTTTGAGGAAAATCAAGTAAACTGTGTATCTTTCAACAAAATCCACTTTTGGCCTCTTGTCAGACTAAATGTCTTTTAAGAGCATACAACGTGGAAATGCAGCTTTAATGCAGAAAAATGATGAGAACATCATGTATTCATGAAAATAACATGAAACTTGAGAGTCTGCTGTTCTGGGACAATGTTTTGAGGAAAATCAAGTAAACTGTGTATTTTTCAACAAAATCCACTTTTGGCCTCTTGCCAGCCGAAACGTCTTTTAAGAGCATACAACGTGGAAATGCAGCTTTAAGGCAGAAAAGTGATGAAAACATCATGTATTCATGAAATTAACTTGAAACTTGAGAGTCTGCTGTTCTGGACAATGTTTTGAGGAAAATCAAGTAAACTGTGTATTTTTCAACAAAATCCACTTTGGCCTCTTGCCAGCTAAATGTCTTTTAAGAGCATACAACGTGGAAATGCAGCTTTAAGGCAGAATAGTAATGAAAACGTCATGTATTCATGAAATTAACTGAAACTTGAGAGTCTGCTGTTCTGGGACAATGTTTTGAGGAAAATCAAGTAAACTGTGTATTTTTCAACAAAATCCACTTTTGGCCTCTTGCCAGCCGAAACGTCTTTTAAGAGCATACAACGTGGAAATGCAGCTTTAAGGCAGAAAAATGATGAGAACATCATGTATTCATGAAATTAACATGAAACTTGAGAGTCTGCTGTTCTGGGACAATGTTTTGAGGAAAATCAAGTAAACTGTGTATTTTTCAACAAAATCCACTTTTGGCCTCTTGTCAGCCTAAACGTCTTTTAAGAGCATACAACGTGGAAATGCAGCTTTAAGGCAGAATAGTAATGAAAACGTCATGTATTCATGAAATTAACTTGAAACTTGAGAGTCTGCTGTTCTGGGACAATGTTTTGAGGAAAATCAAGTAAACTGTGTATTTTTCAACAAAATCCACTTTTGGCCTCTTGCCAGCCGAAACGTCTTTTAAGAGCATACGACGTGGAAATGCAGCTTTAATGCAGAAAAATTATGAGAACATCATGTATTCATGAAAATAACATGAAACTTGAGAGTTTGCTTTTCTGGGACAATGTTTTGAGGAAAATCAAGTAAACTGTGTATTTTTCAACAAAATCCACTTTTGCCTCTTGCCAGCCGAAACGTCTTAGACATACGACGTGGAAATGCAGCTTTAAGGCAGAAAAAGTGATGAAAACATCAAGTATTCATGAAATTAATTTGAAACTTGAGAGTCTGCTGTTCTGGGACAATGTTTTGTCAAATAACTGTGTATCTTTCAACAAAATCCACTTTTGGCCTCTTGTCAGCCTAAATGTCTTTTAAGAGCATACAACGTGGAAATGCAGCTTTAAGGCAGAATAGTAATGAAAACATCATGTATTCATGAAATTAACTTGAAACTTGAGAGTCTGCTGTTCTGGGACAAAGCTTTGAGAAAAACAATAAACTTTGTATTTCAACAAAATCCACTTTTGGCCTCTTCCCAGCCTAAACGCCTTTAAATAGCATACAACGTGGAAATGCAGCTTTAATGCAAAGAAAAATTATGAGAACATCATGTATTCACTAAAATAGAAACACCCAGAGTCTGCTTTCTAGACAATATTTTGAAATCAAATAAACTATGTATTTTCAACAAATCCCTTTCAGCCTCTTCCCAGCCGCGTCTTTGATGAATCTGAAAAAGCTTTTCCCAAAAGGCAGAAAAATAATGAAAACATCATGTATTCATGAAATTAACATGAAACATGAGAGTCTTCTATTATGGGACAATGTTTTGAGGAAAATCAAGTAAACTGTGTATTTTTCAACAAAATCCACTTTTGGCCTCTTCCCAGCCTAAACTTCTTTTAAGAGCATACAACGTGGAAATGCAGCTTTAAGGCAGAAAAAACTATGAAAACATCAATTATTCATGAAATTAACATGAAACTTGAAAGTCTGATGTTCTGGTAAAATGTCTTGAGGAAAATCAATAAACTGTGTATTTTTCAACAAAAACCACTTTTGGAATCTTCACAGCCCAAAAGTCTTTCAAGAGCATACAACGTGGAAATACAGCTTTAATGCAGAAAAGTAATGAAAACATCATGCATTCATGAAATTAACATGAAACTTGAAAGTCTGCTGTTCTGGGAAAATGTTTTGAGGAAAATCAAGTAAACTTTGTATTTTTCAACAAAATCCACTTTTGGCCTCTTGCCAGCCGAAACGTCTTTTAAGACCATAAATACTGAAAATGCAGCTTTAAGACAGAAAACTCATTAGAACATCATGTATTCATGAAATTAACATGAAACCTGAGAGTCTGATGTTCTGGGACAATGTATTGAGTAAAATCAAGTAAACTGTGATTTTTCAACAAATTCCACTTTTGGCCTCTTACCAGAAAAACGTATTTTAAGACCATAAAACTGAAAATGCAGCTTAAAGGCAGAAAAAACATTAGAACATCATGTATTCATGAAATTAACATGAAACTTGAAAGTCTGCTGTTCTCGGATGTTTTGAGGAAAATCAAATAAACTTTGTATTCTAACAAAATCCCACAGCTCTGCCAGCCCAAATCTTTTAAGAGCATACAACGTGGAAATGCAGCTTTAATGCAGAAAAATTATGAGAACATCATGTATTCATGAAAATAACATGAAACTTGAGAGTCTGCTTTTCTGGGACAATGTTTTGAGGAAAATCAAGTAAACTGTGTATTTTTCAACAAAATCCACTTTTGGCCTCTTGCCAGCCGAAACGTCTTTTAAGAGCATACGACGTGGAAATACAGCTTTAATGCAGAAAAATGATGAAAAAATCAAATATTCATTAAAATAACGAAACATGAGAGTTTGCTTTACTGGGACAATGTTTTGAGGAAAATCAAATAAACTGTGTATTTTTCAACAAAATCCACTTTTGGCCTCTTCCAAGCCGAAACGTCTTTTCAGAACATGAATACTGAAAATGCAGCTTTAAGACAGAAAAATGATGAGAACATCATGTATTCATGAAAATAACATGAAACATGAGAGTCTGCTGTTCTGGGACAATGTTTTCAGGAAAATCAAGTAAACTGTACTTTTCAACAAAATCCACTCTTGGCCTCTTGCCAGCCTAAACGTCTTTACATATACAACGTGAATGCAGCTTTAGGCAAATAGTAATGAAAACGTCATGTATTCATGAAATTAACTTGAGAGTCTGCTTCTGGGACAATGATTTGAGAAAATCAAGTAAACTGTGTATTTTTCAACAAAATCCACTTTTGGCCTCATGCCAGCCGAAACGTCTTTTAAGAGCATACAACGTGGAAATGAAGCTCTAAGGCAGAAAAATTATGAGAACATCATGTATTCATGAAAATAACATGAAACTTGAAAGTCTGCTGTTCTGGGAAAATGTTTTGAGGAAAATCAAGTAAACTGTGTATTTTTCAACAAAATCCACTTTTTGACTCTTGCCAGCCGAAACGTCTTTTAAAAGCATACAACGTGGAAATGCAGCTTTAAGGCAGAAAAGTGATGAAAACATCAAGTATTCATAAATATAACATCAAACTTGAAGTCTGCTGTTCTGGGAAAATTTATTGAGGAAAATCAAGTAAACTGTGTATCTTTCAACAAAATCCACTTTTGGCCTCTTCCAAGCCTAAATGTCTTTTAAGAGCATACAACGTGGAAATGCAGCTTTAAGGCAGAAAAGTAATGAAAACATCATGTATTCATGAAAATAACATCAAACTTGAAGTCTGCTGTTCTGGGAAAATTTATTGAGGAAAATCAAGTAAACTGTGTATTTTTCAACAAAATCCACTTTTGGCCTCTTGCCAAAATAAACGCTTTTAAGAACACACGACGTGGAAATGCAGCTTAATGCAGAAAAATTAAGAGAACATCATATTCATGAAAATAACATGAAACTTGAGAGTTTGCTTTTCTGGGAC
>JACSYO010002038.1:5000-24770 GCA_016806645.1 Ophiodon elongatus
TGTCATCACTTCATATTCATACAACCAAGGTGTTCGTGATTAAATTATTTACTTGCGCACTGTGTAAAAATACAAGCAACATTCAAAGTGTTACTTAAGTACAAAAGTATTGGCGTCATAAAGTACTCATTGTGCAGAATGAACCATTTCAGATAACATATCTATCATTTGAGGATAATTATTGATGCATTAATGTGTATTTGACTCTATACTACTTAATGATACATTAGAGTTTATTAGTTGACTTGATTGATTTTGTATTAAGACTCTGAATCTTAGCTCGTAACTAATATTGTCGAATAAATTTAGTGAAGTTTAAAGTACAATATTTTCCTCTGAGATGTAGAGTAGAAATATAAAGTTACATAAATTGGAAATACTCAAGTTAAGTAGTACAAGTACAGTACTTGACTTGAGTAGCCTAAAGGAGCACACGGTTCCTCTTAATGTTTCTCTCAAAGTTCACTAGATTGATGCATTTAACTTTAAAATGTACAACATTTTATTCCAGGTCTCAAAAGGTCCAGGGCTGCAGGAGGCCTCATGCTTCATCATCATTAGTGGGCCCTTGTGGGCCGGTTCATCAGAAGTGGACAAGTCCAGAGTGTGGATTGGGTGGCGGTCCGGGGGGTGCGTCCTGGAGCAGGTTCCGGTCCAGTTGCCTGCTGAGTGAGTAGTGCTGGGCCAAAGACTCATCGGTCCACTCGGTCCTGGACAGCAGCTGGTCCACGTGAGGCCCCAGGGTCCTGTGAGGAAGTGAGTATGGACTAATAGTGGGGTCCCGCTCCAGCAGCGACTGCCCAAGGGCTTGATGTGGCCCATCGGGTCCATAAGGTGTACCCGTCAGTAGAGACGTTTCCCGGTCCAGGGCGGTCTGCAGGCCCTGGGTCTGCTCACCCATTTGGTACAGCTGTTTTTTATGGATCTGAATATGGTCCAGGTGGTCTAGTCTGGCATGGCAGAGCTGCTTTTTGTGAATCTGTAGGTGGTCCTGGTGGTCCAACTGGGTAGGGTACTGCTGTTTCTTCTTATTGTGAATGTTGTCCTGGTCTTGGTGGTCCATCTGGGCCTGGTACTGCTGTTTCTTCTGGTTGTGGTCCTTGCCCTGTTGGTCCATGTGGGCCTGGTACTGCTGCTGCTTCTTTTGGTTCTGGATCTGGTCTTGCTGTTCCTGGTTCTCCTGAAGGTCCATCTGGACCTGGTACTGCTGCTGCTTCTTTTGGTTCTGGATCTGGTCTTGCTGTTCCTGGTTCTCCTGAAGGTCCATCTGGGCATGGAACTGCTGCTTCTTTTGGCTTTGGATCTGGTTGTGGACCTGGTTCTTGATGTCTTTCCAGTGTCGCCCTCTGAGGACAGGTTCCAGGTCCAGACAACGCTGACAGACCTCCTTCCCCGGTACTGACTGGACCAACACGTGGACTCCCAACTGTCTCCAGACCGCCTCCTTCTCTGCAGAAGACCATGGGCGACGTCGGACCTTCCCAGGAGCCACAGGGACTGAAAGACAGAAAGGTGATGAGACAAAGGGGGTCTGAATAAATTAGTGATAGATTTGAGGTCAGCTGAATCCAGGAGGACCCACCTGTAGTCGGAGTCTGCAGCCTGGACACCGGTCTGTTACTGCTCTGAGATGAAACTACAGACGGGTAGAGAGAAAGACGAGGTCAAACAGCACCATCGAGTGGACAACTACAGTCATTACGTATTCTGAAGGGTCGTCATCAGTGGTCAGGTTTAGGGTTTGAGGTCAGGATCAGGACTCACCCTCTGGTCTGGGGTCAGACTGCTCTTTACACTTCTCACTTCTAGATTGGACCAATCGTTTCTTGAGCTTGGCTCCGACTGCAGCGGCTAGAAAGAGTCACAAAGCAGTCTGCTGGATTGATCAAGTTCCACATAAGACTCAGCGATGGAGATCCTCAATGGTTTGGTATAAAACCAGAACCCCAACAGAGAGTCACAGTTCAAACCTAACTGACTTGTGACCAGAGAACCCCTGGTGTTACCTGTGTTCGGGTCAGGGTTCAGCAGCCACAGGTTGTCCCACTCCCTCCCCAGCAGGTGGTAGAAGTCCGTGGTCTTGGCTGCAGCCTCCCAGTCTCCGTCCTGCAGACTTTCTCCGATTGCAATTTCACAAACCGTTTTCAACGTTGTCTTCACCGCCAGTGGAGGGCGGCTCCATCGGTATCCGGATGCCTTTCTGGCCGCGGCCAAAGACAGGCTGAGGCGGCCCGGAGCCAGAAGGTCCTGCAGGTTCTGGACACCAGAGTCCAGAGATTTAGCGGCCAGGAGGAACCTGCCGAGCTCCCTCAGCTTCTGACTGACGTAGTCGTACCGCCTCTGGCTGCCATCTTGGTTCCCCATCAACTTGTTTCCGTATTTACAGATCAACCAATCAGATTTGACCTGGACAGAGCGAGGAATAGCGGGGTCAATGCAGAGACAGGTAGGGAGACAGACGGGCAGACAGACAGGTTGACAGGTGTACAGACCTGGTGTGAGACGTGGTCCTGGTTCATGCGGTGCAGGACTTCACTGCAGCTCTCAGATGCTCCGCTGGAAATCGGAAGGAGGCGGGATGCTGCAGCCTGGACCCTGCAGCGCTTCCTGGGCTGGTCCGGCCCCGGGTCAGAGGTCACATTCTGATCCACAATGGGGTCAGAGGTCATGGGCCGTTTGGTCCCAGTCTGGCCCGTTGTGGTCGTGTTTCCCGAGAGATCAGAAGGTGTATCCTCTGTGGACTCGTCGGCCCCGTCGGCTGCTGGATCGCAGGCCGACTTACCTGCGGAGTCAGAGATCGTGTCCTTCACGAGATCAGAGGTCGTCTCTGTTGCGGGGGCGGAGTCTTTGGAGGGGTCAGAGGTCAGCTTCTTTCGACAGGAGGCTTGATGTTTCCAGAGATCAGCGCGAAGGAAGAAACCGAGGCAGAGCGGGCAGGGAAGGTAGTTCCTCGCATCCACGTCCTCTGAGGGCTGACGCCACGGGACGATCTCTCCAGTGCCTTGTCGGATCACCTGAGGGACAGACAGGTAGACAGACAGGAAGTCAGGGGCACTAGTGGTTAGACAGACAGGTAAACAGGCGTACAGACAGGTTAGCAGCAGACAGGTTAGCAGCAGACAGGTGTGACGGCCCTCTGGTTTTAGGCAGGGCTGCTGTGTGCTTGTACCCTGGCTGGTGTGTGTGTGTCTTGCAGGTCCTTGGTAGGCGGAGCTAATCAGCCCAACTAGGAGCACCTGGTCATTCTCCCAGGAGCCTTCAAGACCGGTCTGCGCCAGAGCAAAAGGAGGATCTCCGTTCCGCCAGCACCCTGTCGTGTTGACCCGTTAATTTACCGTGTGTGGCTAATAAATGTTCCTTTTCCTGTTTAAAACCCCGTGTGTCTCCCGTCTTTGTCGTGGCCTAAGAGCCGGGTCGTGACAAGTCCGCTCCCTCTCTGCAGTTCTCTCAAAAACCTCTAGGTAGGCCTCAATGCCATCTTCACCTGTCTGTTTGGCCGTCACAGGTAAACAAGCGTACAGACAGGTTAGCAGCAGACAGGTAAACAGGCGTACAGACAGGTTAGCAGCAGACAGGTAAACAGGCGAACAAATAGGTGAGCAGCAGACAGGTAAACAGGCGTACAGACAGGTTAGCAGCAGACAGGTAAACAGGCGAACAAATAGGTGAGCAGCAGACAGGTAAACAGGCGTACAGACAGGTTAGCAGCAGACAGGTAAACAAGCGTACAGACAGGTTAGCAGCAGACAGGTAAACAGGCGTACAGACAGGTTAGCAGCAGACAGGTAAACAGGCGTACAGACAGGTTAGCAGCAGACAGGTAAACAGGCGTACAGACAGGTTAGCAGCAGACAGGTAAACAGGCGTACAGACAGGTTAGCAGCAGACAGGTAAACAGGCGTACAGACAGGTTAGCAGCAGACAGGTAAACAGGCGTACAGACAGGTTAGCAGCAGACAGGTAAACAGGCGTACAGACAGGTTAGCAGCAGACAGGTAAACAGGCGTACAGACAGGTTAGCAGCAGACAGGTAAACAGGCGTACAGACAGGTTAGCAGCAGACAGGTAAACAAGCGTACAGACAGGTTAGCAGCAGACAGGTAAACAGGCGTACAGACAGGTTAGCAGCAGACAGGTAAACAGGCGAACAAACAGGTGAGCAGCAGACAGGTAAACAGGCGTACAGACAGGTTAGCAGCAGACAGGTAAACAGGCGTACAGACAGGTTAGCAGCAGACAGGTAAACAAGCGTACAGACAGGTTAGCAGCAGACAGGTAAACAGGCGTACAGACAGGTTAGCAGCAGACAGGTAAACAGGCGTACAGACAGGTTAGCAGCAGACAGGTAAACAGGCGTACAGACAGGTTAGCAGCAGACAGGTAAACAGGCGAACAAACAGGTGAGCAGCAGACAGGTAAACAGGCGTACAGACAGGTTAGCAGCAGACAGGTAAACAAGCGTACAGACAGGTTAGCAGCAGACAGGTAAACAGGCGTACAGACAGGTTAGCAGCAGACAGGTAAACAGGCGATGCAGGTTACAGACAGGTAAACAGGCGTACAGACAGGTTAGCAGCAGACAGGTAAACAGCGTACAGACAGGTTAGCAGCAGACAGGTAAACAGGCGTACAGACAGGTTAGCAGCAGACAGGTAAACAGGCGTACAGACAGGTTAGCAGCAGACAGGTAAACAGGCGTACAGACAGGTTAGCAGCAGACAGGTAAACAGGCGTACAGACAGGTTAGCAGCAGACAGGTAAACAGGCGTACAGACAGGTTAGCAGCAGACAGGTAAACAGGCGTACAGACAGGTTAGCAGCAGACAGGTAAACAGGCGAACAAATAGGTTAGCAGCAGACAGGTAAACAGGCATACAGACAGGTTAGCAGCAGACAGGTAAACAGGCGTACAGACAGGTTAGCAGCAGACAGGTAAACAAGCGTACAGACAGGTTAGCAGCAGACAGGTAAACAAGCGTACAGACAGGTTAGCAGCAGACAGGTAAACAGGCGTACAGACAGGTTAGCAGCAGACAGGTAAACAGACAGGTTAGCAGCAGACAGGTAAACAGGCATACAGACAGGTTAGCAGCAGACAGGTGAACAGACAGGTTAGCAGCAGACAGGTAAACAGGTGAACAGACAGGTTAGCAGCAGACAGGCGTACACAGGTTAGCAGCAGACAGGTAAACAGGTGAACAGACAGGTTAGCAGCAGACAGGCGTACAGACAGGTTAGCAGCAGACAGGTAAACAGGCGTACAGACAGGTTAGCAGCAGACAGGTAAACAGGCGTACAGACAGGTTAGCAGCAGACAGGTAAACAAGCGTACAGACAGGTTAGCAGCAGACAGGTAAACAAGCGTACAGACAGGTTAGCAGCAGACAGGTAAACAGGCGTACAGACAGGTTAGCAGCAGACAGGTAAACAGACAGGTTAGCAGCAGACAGGTAAACAGGCAGACAGGTTAGCAGCAGACAGGTAAACAGACAGGTTAGCAGCAGACAGGTAAACAGGTGAACAGACAGGTTAGCAGCAGACAGGCGTACAGACAGGTTAGCAGCAGACAGGTAAACAGGCGTACAGACAGGTTAGCAGCAGACAGGTAAACAGGCGTACAGACAGGTTAGCAGCAGACAGGTAAACAGGCGTACAGACAGGTTAGCAGCAGACAGGTAAACAGGCGTACAGACAGGTTAGCAGCAGACAGGTAAACAGGCGAGTAGAGAGACAGGTAAACAAGCGACAGACAGGTTAGCAGCAGACAGGTAAACAGGCGTAAGAAGGTTAGCAGCAGACAGGTAAACAGGCGAACAGATAGGTGAGCAGCAGACAGGTAAACAGGCATACAGACAGGTTAGCAGCAGACAGGTAAACAGGCGTACAGACAGGTTAGCAGCAGACAGGTAAACAAGCGTACAGACAGGTTAGCAGCAGACAGGTAAACAAGCGTACAGACAGGTTAGCAGCAGACAGGTAAACAGGCGTACAGACAGGTTAGCAGCAGACAGGTAAACAGACAGGTTAGCAGCAGACAGGTAAACAGGCATACAGACAGGTTAGCAGCAGACAGGTGAACAGACAGGTTAGCAGCAGACAGGTAAACAGGTGAACAGACAGGTTAGCAGCAGACAGGCGTACAGACAGGTTAGCAGCAGACAGGTAAACAGGTGAACAGACAGGTTAGCAGCAGACAGGCGTACAGACAGGTTAGCAGCAGACAGGTTAGCAGCAGACAGGCGTACAGACAGGTTAGCAGCAGACAGGTAAACAGGTGAACAGACAGGTTAGCAGCAGACAGGTAAACAGGTGAACAGACAGGTTAGCAGCAGACAGGCGTACAGACAGGTTAGCAGCAGACAGGTAAACAGACAGGTTAGCAGCAGACAGGTATACAGGCATACAGACAGGTTAGCAGCAGACAGGTGAACAGACAGGTTAGCAGCAGACAGGTAAACAGGTGAACAGACAGGTTAGCAGCAGACAGGTAAACAGGTAAACAGACAGGTTAGCAGCAGACAGGTATACAGGCATACAGACAGGTTAGCAGCAGACAGGTGAACAGACAGGTTAGCAGCAGACAGGTAAACAGGTGAACAGACAGGTTAGCAGCAGACAGGCGTACAGACAGGTTAGCAGCAGAAAGGCGTACAGACAGGTTAGCAGCAGACAGGTAAACAGGCGTACAGACAGGTTAGCAGCAGTCAGGTAAACAGGCATACAGACAGGTAGACAGGCAGTCAGGTAAACAGGCGTACAGACAGATAGACAGGTAGTCAGGTAAACGAACCTCGATGTTGTGCATGTAGTTGCCCCTGCAGCGTAGGTGCTCCAGCAGTAGGTGGCGCTGTTTGGAGCCCGTCGGCAGCTCGCCGGCGGCCGCCACTTCCTGTTGGTCGGCGTGTTTGGTGAGCAGGTGACGAGCGATCTTCACCTGCGGCCGCCGGCAGAAGACGCAGTAATGCTTCTTGTCCCAGCGCCGCTTCCCGTCGCTGCACGTCCTCTTCACCGTCACGCCCTCCTGCTTGTCTTCCTGGCCCCGCCTCTTCTCCTTCTGGCCCCGCCTCTTCTCTCCAGGGCCCCGCCTCTTCGCTCTCTGACCCCGCCTGCCCATGATGGCGGCGGCCCGGCGGCGGGGGGCACGGCGGGGGGGCTTCGTGAGTTCTTCATCGGGAGAGGACGTCTGGTCTGTCTTGTTCGCCATGGCAACCTCAGTGTGGTCTCCACGGTAACAGAGCCCTGATGATCAAACACACAGGTAAACATCAGACAGGTGTGATGATTTCTACCTGGACAGGTTAAAGACTACAGTAGTATTACTGCAGTATTACACCACACAGGAAACATGTAAACTATAGTAATACTACTGTAGTATTACTGTAGTATTACTGTAGTATTACACCACACAGGAAACATGTAAACTATAGTAATACTACTGTAGTATTACTGTAGTATTACACCACACAGGAAACATGTAAACTACAGTAATACTACAGTAATACTACTGTAGTATTACTGTAGTATTACACCACACAGGAAACATGTAAACTACAGTAATACTACTGTAGTATTATTAGTATTACTGTAGTATTACTGTAGTATTACACCACACAGGAAACATGTAAACTATAGTAATACTACTGTAGTATTACTGTAGTATTACTGTAGTATTACTGTAGTATTACACCACACAGGAAACATGTAAACTATAGTAATACTACTGTAGTATTACTGTAGTATTACTGTAGTATTACACCACAAGGAAACATGTAAACTATAGTAATACTACTGTAGTATTACTGTAGTATTACTGTAGTATTACACCACAGGAAACATGTAAATTATAGTAATACTACTGTAGTATTACTGTAGTATTACACCACACAGGAAACATGTAAACTATAGTAATACTACTGTAGTATTACTGTAGTATTACTGTAGTATTACACCACACAGGAAACATGTAAATTATAGTAATACTACTGTAGTATTACTGTAGTATTATTACTATAACTACAGTATTAATTACTGTAGGTATAGTATTACTGTAGTATTACTGTAGTATTACACCACACAGGAAACATGTAAACTATAGTAATACTACTGTAGTATTACTGTAGTATTACTGTAGTATTACACCACACAGGAAACATGTAAATTATAGTAATACTACTGTAGTATTACTGTAGTATTACACCACACAGGAAACATGTAAACTATAGTAATACTACTGTAGTATTACTGTAGTATTACTGTAGTATTACACCACACAGGAAACATGTAAACTATAGTAATACTACTGTAGTATTACTGTAGTATTACTGTAGTATTACACCACACAGGAAACATGTAAATTATAGTAATACTACTGTAGTATTACTGTAGTATTACACCACACAGGAAACATGTAAACTATAGTAATACTACTGTAGTATTACTGTAGTATTACTGTAGTATTACACCAACAGAATTATATATATAGTATTACTGTAGTATTACTGTAGTATTACACCACACAGGAAACATGTAAACTATAGTAATACTACTGTAGTATTACTGTAGTATTACTGTAGTATTACACCACACAGGAAACATGTAAATTATAGTAATACTACTGTAGTATTACTGTAGTATTACACCACACAGGAAACATGTAAACTATAGTAATACTACTGTAGTATTACTGTAGTATTACTGTAGTATTACGTACCACACAGGAAACATGTAAACTATAGTAATACTACTGTAGTATTACTGTAGTATTACTGTAGTATTACACCACACAGGAAACATGTAAACTATAGTAATACTACTGTAGTATTACTGTAGTATTACACCACACAGGAAACATGTAAACTATAGTAATACTACTGTAGTATTACTGTAGTATTACTGTAGTATTACACCACACAGGAAACATGTAAACTATAGTAATACTACTGTAGTATTACTGTAGTATTACACCACACAGGAAACATGTAAACTATAGTAATACTACTGTAGTATTACTGTAGTATTACACCACACAGGAAACATGTAAACACGCTCCTCCTCAGACCCGGACCGAGCCGAGCCGAGCCGAGCCCGGCCCCGCTCCGGGTCGAGGTTCAGACGGACTGACGCTACCTGCTGATGACGGCCCGGAGGTCGTGGAGGTCAGGCAGAGGTCATGGAGGTGGTGGAGGTCAGCAGAGGAACGCGTGTCCGATAATAGACGCGTATTTACCTTCAGTCCAGATGCTAACGGCTAGCGGAGGAGAGGCTCACTCGGCTGTTAGCATTCAGGGAGCTAACGTGTAGCTAGCTAACATCCGGTGACGTCACACAGACGCACAGGTGAACCGGTCAGCGGATGACAAACAGCCTGAGACAAAGTTCACTTAACACCTGAAACGGTCCTCAGCCCTCTGACCGCTTCCTCCTCCTCCTCATCTCCTCCTCACCTCCTCTTCCTCCTCCTCACCTCCTCTTCCTCCTCCTCACCACCTCCTCTTCCTCCTCCTCACCTCCTCCTCACCTCCTCCTCACCTCTTCCTCCTCCTCACCACCTCCTCTTCCTCCTCCTCCTCACCTCTTCCTCCTCCTCACCTCCTCTTCCTCCTCCTCCTCACCACCTCCTCTTCCTCCTCCTCCTCTTCCTCCTCCTCACCTCCTCTTCCTCCTCACCTCCTCCTCACCTCTTCCTCCTCCTCACCTCTTCCTCCTCCTCCTCACCTCCTCTTTCTCCTCCTCACCTTCTCCTCCTCCTCTTCCTCCTCCTCACCTCCTCTTCCTCCTCCTCACCTCCTCCTCCTCCTCATCTCCTCTTCCTCCTCCTCACCTCCTCCTCACCTCTTCCTCCTCCTCACCTCCTCTTCCTCCTCCTCACCTCTTCCTCCTCCTCCTCACCTCCTCCTCCTCCTCCTCACCTCCTCTTCCTCCTTCTCACCTCTTCCTCCTCCTCACCTCCTCTTCCTCCTCCTCACCTCCTCCTCCTCCTCACCTCCTCTTCCTCCTCCTCACCTCCTCTTCCTCCTCCTCACCTCCTCCTCCTCTTCACCTCCTCTTCCTCCTCCTCCTCCTCACCTCCTCTTCCTCCTCCTCTTCCTCCTCCTCACCTCCTCTTCCTCCTCCTCACCTCCTCTTCCTCCTCACCTCCTCCTCACCTCCTCTTCCTCCTCCTCCTCACCTCCTCTTCCTCCTCCTCACCTCCTCTTCCTCCTCCTCCTCTTCCTCCTCACCTCCTCCTCCTCCTCCTCACCTCCTCCTCACCTCTTCCTCCTCCTCACCTCCTCTTCCTCCTCCTCACCTCTTCCTCCTCCTCACCTCTTCCTCCTCCTCACATCCTCCTCCTCCTGCTCACCTCCTCTTCCTCCTCCTCACCTCCTCATCCTCACCTCCTCCTCACCTCTTCCTCCTCCTCACCTCCTCACCTCATCTTCCTCCTCCTCACCTCCTCCTCCTCCTCCTCCTCACCTCCTCTTCCTCCTCCTCACCTCCTCCTCTTCACCTCCTCTTCCTCCTCCTCAACTCCTCCTCACCTCTTCCTCCTCCTCCTCCTCCTCACCTCCTCTTCCTCCTCCTCTTCCTCCTCCTCACCTCCTCTTCCTCCTCCTCACCTCCTCTTCCTCCTCTTCTTCTTCCTCTTCTTCTTCCGTGGTACTCTGAGCTCAACACACCGCTCCTACTGATCAACACTGTTTATAACATTATAGACTGTTTATAACATTATAGACTGTTTATAACACTGTAGACTGTTTATAACATTATAGACTGTTTATAACATTATAGACTGTTTATAACACTGTAGACAGTTTATAACACTGTAGACTGTTTATAACATTATAGACTGTTTATAACATTATAGACTGTTTATAACACTGTAGACTGTTTATAACATTATAGACTGTTTATAACACTGTAGACTGTTTATAACATTATAGACTGTTTATAACACTGTAGACTGTTTATAACATTTTAGACTGTTTATAACACTGTAGACTGTTTATAACATTGTAGACTGTTTATAACACTGTAGACTGTTTATAACATTATAGACTGTTTATAACACTGTAGACTGTTTATAACACTATAGACTGTTTATAACACTGTAGACTGTTTATAACATTATAGACTGTTTATAACACTGTAGACTGTTTATAACACTATAGACTGTTTATAACATAGACTGTTTATAACACTGTAGACTGTTTATAACACTATAGACTGTTTATAACACTGTAGACTGTTTATAACATAGACTGTTTATAACACTGTAGACTGTTTATAACACTGTAGACTGTTTATAACATTGTAGACTGTTTATAACACTGTAGACCGTTTATAACATTATAGACTGTTTATAACACTGTAGACTGTTTATAACATTATAGACTGTTTATAAAACTGTAGACTGTTTATAACATTATAGACTGTTTATAACATTATAGACTGTTTATAACACTGTAGACGGTTTATAACACTGTAGACTGTTTATAACATTATAAACTGTTTATAATACTGTAGACTGTTTATAACATTATAAACTGTTTATAACACTGTAGACTGTTTATAACATTATAGACTGTTTATAAAACTGTAGACTGTTTATAACATTATATACCGTTTATAACATTATAGACTGTTTATAACACTGTAGACGGTTTATAACACTGTAGACTGTTTATAACATTATAAACTGTTTATAACACTGTAGACTGTTTATAACATTATAGACTGTTTATAATACTGTAGACTGTTTATAACATTATAGACTGTTTATAACACTGTAGACTGTTTATAACATTATAGACTGTTTATAAAACTGTAGACTGTTTATAACATTATAGACCGTTTATAACATTATAGACTGTTTATAACACTGTAGACGGTTTATAACACTGTAGACTGTTTATAACATTATAAACTGTTTATAATACTGTAGACTGTTTATAACATTATAAACTGTTTATAACACTGTAGACTGTTTATAACATTATAAACTGTTTATAATACTGTAGACTGTTTATAACATTATAGACCGTTTATAACATTATAGACTGTTTATAAAACTGTAGACCGTTTATAACACTGTAGACTGTTTATAACACTGTAGACTGTAGTACTGTGTGAGTAATAGTACTGTGTGAGTAATAGTACCGTGTGAGTAATAGTACCGTGTGAGTAATAGTACTATGTGAGTCATAGTACTGTGTGAGTAATAGTACGATTTGAGTAATAGTACCGTGATAAACAGTAGTACTATGTGAGTAATAGTAATGTGATAAACAGTAGCACTATGTGAGTAATAGTACTGTGATAAACTGTAGTACTAAGTGAGTAATAGTACTGTGATGTACTGTGTGAGTAATAGTACTGTGTAATAGTACTGTGTAATAGTACTGTGAGTAATAGTACTGTGTGAGTAATAGTACTGTGTGAGTAATAGTACTGTGAGTATTAGTACTGTGAGTAATAGTACTGAGTAATAGTACTGTGTGAGTAATAGTACTGTGTGAGTAATAGTACTGTGTGAGTAGTAGTACTGTGAGTATTAGTACTGTGAGTAATAATACTGTGAGTAATAGTACTGTGATAAACACGTGACACGTGAGAGACGTCATCACATGCGATGACGTCTCAGTCTTTAGGGGGCGGGGTCTGTCCTGGTGAAGCCCCTCTGTGATTGGCGCTGTAAGGAAAGTAGGTGTGACGTCACACAGTGTTTGGGGGAGGAGGGGTGAATCGCAGTGACACCGTCCTGTCTCACTCCCCGTCGGTCTCACTCCCATTGGTCTCACTCCCCGTCCTGTCTCACTCCCGTTGGTCTCACTCCCCGTCCTGTCTCACTCCCGTCGGTCTCACTCCCCGTCGGTCTCACTCCCCGTTGGTCTCACTCCCCGTCCGTCTCACTCTCAGTCCGTCTCACTCTCAGTCTGTCTCCCGTCTGTCGTCCTCCGGATCGATTCTCCCTCTCCGACCCGGAGCAGCGCAGCGGCGGGAAGCTCGCGCCTTCACAGCGGGACATCGCGCGCGTCTGAGCCACAGACCTCCACAGACCTCCATCTTCCTCCTTCTCCTCCTCTTCATCATGTCCGGCACCAAGGAGGAGGACCGCAAAGGCTCCGGCGAGTGGCATGAATACTTCTGGAACCCGCGAACTCACGAGCTGCTGGGCCGAACCGCCTCGAGCTGGGGTGAGTCCCGTTACCCCCGCTACCTCCATCCGTTACCCCGTTACCGACCCCCCTGCCCCCTGTCTCCACCATCGTTGTCGACCCCCTTTCACCTCAGTTACCGCCCCCTGTTATCCACCATCCGTTACCCCTTCCGACCCCTCCTCGTTACGCCCTTTTCCCACCATCCGTTACCCTCCCCTCCCGCCGTTACCCCCACCACACCATCCGTTACCCCCGTTACCCCCACCTCCATCCGTTACCCCCCCGCCCCCCACCTCTGTCTCCCTCCATTGGGCCTCTTGACCTTAATCTCCTCGATGAGCCTCTCTGAATAATAATAATAATAATAATCTCTCCCCCCTCCAGGTCTATATAATATCAATAATAATAATAATAATAATAATAATAATAATAATCTCTCCCACCTCCAGGTCTATATAATAATTATAATATTATTAATAATAATACTTTCTCCCCCCTCCAGGTCTATATTATAATTAATAATAATATTATTATTAATAATAATAATAATAATCTCTCCCCCCTCCAGGTCTATATAATATCAATAATAATAATAATAATGATCTCTCCCCCCTCCAGGTCTATATAATATCAATAATAATAATAATAATCTCTCCCACCTCCACTATATAATATCAATAATAATTAATAATAATAATAATGATACTAATCTCTCCCCCCTCCAGGTCTATATAATAACAATAATAATAATAATAATAATTGTCTCTCCCCCAGGTCTATATTATAATAATAATAATCTCTTTCCCCCAGGTCTATATAATAACAATAATAATAATAATAATAATCTCTCTCCCCCAGGTCTATATAATAACAATAATAATAATAATAATAATGTCTCTCCCCCAGGTCTATATAACAATAATAATAATAATAATCTATCTTCCCCCAGGTCTATATAATAACAATAATAATAATAATCTCTCTCCCCTAGGTCTATATAATAACAATAATAATAATAATATCTCTCCCTCCAGGTCTCTATAATATCAATAATAATAATAATAATAATAACCTCCCCCCTCCAGGTCTATATAATAATTATAATATTATTAATAATAATAATTTCTCCCCCCTCCAGGTCTATATTATAATAATAATCTCTCACCCCTCCAGGTCTATATAATAATAATAACCTCTCTCCCCCAGGTCTATATAATAACAATAATAATAATGTCTCTCCCCCAGGTCTATATTATAATAATAATAATCTCTTTCCCCCAGGTCTATATAATATCAATAATAATAATAATAATAATCTCTCTCCCCCAGGTCTATATAATAACAATAATAATAATAATAATAATGTCTCTCCCCCAGGTCTATATAACAATAATAATAATAATAATAATCTATCTTCCCCCAGGTCTATATAATAACAATAATAATAATAATCTCTCTCCCCTAGGTCTATATAATAACAATAATAATAATAATAATCTCTCTCCCCTAGGTCTATATAATAATAATAATAATAATATCTCTCCCTCCAGGTCTATATAATAACAATAATAATAATAATAATAATCTCTCTCCCCCAGGTCTATATAATAATCTCTCCCCCCTCCAGGTCTATATAATATCAATAATAATAATAATAATCTCTCCCACCTCCAGGTCTATATAATATCAATAATAATAATAATAATAATGATACTAATCTCTCCCCCCTCCAGGTCTCTATAATATCAATAATAATAATAATAATAATAACCTCCCCCCTCCAGGTCTATATAATAATTATAATATTATTAATAATAATAATTTCTCCCCCCTCTAGGTCTATATTATAATAATAATCTCTCACCCCTCCAGGTCTATATAATAATAATAACCTCTCTCCCCCAGGTCTATATAATAACAATAATAATAATGTCTCTCCCCCAGGTCTATATTATAATAATAATAATCTCTTTCCCCCAGGTCTATATAATATCAATAATAATAATAATAATAATCTCTCTCCCCCAGGTCTATATAATAACAATAATAATAATAATAATAATGTCTCTCCCCCAGGTCTATATTATAATAATAATAATCTCTTTCCCCCAGGTCTATGTAATAACAATAATAATAATAATAATAATCTCTCTCCCCCAGGTCTATATAATAACAATAATAATAATAATCTCTCTCCCCCAGGTCTATATAATAACAATAATAATAATAATAATAATAATGTCTCTCCCCCAGGTCTATATAACAATAATAATAATAATAATAATAATCTATCTTCCCCCAGGTCTATATAATAACAATAATAATAATAATCTCTCTCCCCTAGGTCTATATAATAACAATAATAATAATAATAATCTCTCTCCCCTAGGTCTATATAATAATAATAATAATAATATCTCTCCCTCCAGGTCTATATAATAACAATAATAATAATAATAATAATAATAGTAATAATTTCTCTCCTCCAGGTCTATATAATAATAATAATAATAATTTCTCTCCCCCCAGGTCTATATAATAACGATAATAATAATGATAATAATAATAATCTCTCTCCCCCAGGTCTATTCTAGAGTCTATTTCTAATTCTATTCTAACCCTAACCCTCTAACAATAATAATAATAATCTCTCTCCCCTAGGTCTATATAATAATAATAATAATCTCTCTCCCCCAGGTCGATATAATAATAATAATAATAATAATCTCTCTCCCCCCATTTCTATATAATAATAATAATAGTAATAATTTCTCTCCTCCAGGTTTATATAATAATAATAATAATCATCATCTCTCTCTTCTTCACGTCTTCATTTATCAGCTAAATCTATTTGCTAATCTATTGTGATAATATTGATTATAGATAATAGTCACTTCTGTACAAATATATATACTAATACTAAAATAAAATGACAAGGATTAATATTAATTAATAATTTTTAAACCCTCCTTAAATTGTGGTTGAATTCAGTAACCATGACGACGTCTTCTGGCCTCTTCTCCACAGCAACAGCAGCTGAGGCTCATGGGTATTGTAGTATTGAGTCAGCAAGAAAGTTTCATCATATGAAGAGTTTAGATCATAGTTTTTAGGACAACTGGTGATTAACTGTCTGTAACCTGGTGGTAAACTGGTCCGTACAGGTAACTTGTGCCTACAAATAACTGGTTCCTACAGGTAACTGGTACGAACCTGTAGGAACCAGTTACCTGTAGGAACCAGTTACCTGTCAGTTACCTGTAGGAACCAGCTACCTGTCAGTTACCTGTAGGAACCAGTTACCTGTAGGAACCAGTTACCTGAAGGAACCAGCTACCTGTAGGAACCAGCTACCTGTAGAAACCAGCTACCTGTCAGTTACCTGTAGGAACCAGTTACCTGAAGGAACCAGTTACCTGTAGGAACCAGCTACCTATAGGAACCAGTTACCTGTCAGTTACCTGTAGGAACCAGCTACCTGAAGGAACCAGCTACCTGTATGAACCAGCTACCTGTAGGAACCAGTTACCTGTAGGAACCAGCTACCTGTCAGTTACCTGTAGGAACCAGCTACCTGTAGGAACCAGCTACCTGAAGGAACCAGCTACCTGTAGGAACCAGCTACCTATATGAACCAGCTACCTGTAGGAACCAGTTACCTGTAGGAACCAGCTACCTGTCAGTTACCTGTAGGAACCAGCTACCTGTCAGTTACCTGTAGGAACCAGCTACCTGTAGGAACCAGCTACCTGTAGGAACCAGTTACCTGTAGGAACCAGTTACCTGTAGGAACCAGCTACCTGTATGAACCAGCTACCTGTAGGAACCAGTTACCTGTAGGAACCAGCTACCTGTCAGTTACCTATAGGAACCAGTTACCTGTAGGAACCAGCTACCTGTAGGAACCAGCTACCTGTAGGAACCAGTTACCTGTAGGAACCAGCTACCTGTCAGTTACCTGTAGGAACCAGTTACCTGTAGGAACCAGCTACCTGTAGGAACCAGCTACCTGTAGGAACCAGCTACCTGTCAGTTACCTGTAGGAACCAGCTACCCGTAGGAACCAGTTACCTGTAGGAACCAACTACCTGTAGGAACCAGTTACCTGTAGGAACCAGCTACCTGTAGGAACCAGCTACCTGTAGGAACCAGAGCTACCTGTCGGAACTAGCTACCTGTAGGAACCAGTTACCTGTAGGAACCAGCTACCTGTAGGAACCAGCTACCTGTAGGAACCAGCTACCTGCAGGAACCAGTTACCTGTAGGAACCAGCTACCTGTAGGAACCAGCTACCTGTAGGAACCAGCTACCTGTAGGAACCAGTTACCTGTAGGAACCAGTTACCTGTAGGAACCAGGTACCTGCAGGAACCAGCTACCTGTAGGAACCAGTTACCTGTAGGAACCAGCTACCTGTAGAACAGTCTTTATAATGTCAGTGATATAAAACAATCTCTCAGTGTTCTACTGATCTGAAGTCTGTTCTTGCTTTACATAACTACACCCTGATGATGTCATAATTCCCAGAATGCATCAGGGCAGTGAATGTTTGGCCTTGATGGAAACTGAAGGACGCACACACACTTTCACACACTGATGCACATACCCAATAAACTGAAGAGAAGTAAACAACATCAGAGAGGAGCATTACCGTGTGTGTGTGTGTGTGTGTGTGTGTGTGTGTGTGTGTGTGTGTGTGTGTGTTAATCTGGCTTAAGCAGACAAGACGAGGTTGATTGGACTGTAATATATCCACACAAACACACACATGTTGGTAGTACTGTACTTGTGAGGACCCTCATTGACATTTTAAAGGAACAGTACAACATATGAATAAATCAGATGCGTGACAGACAATTCACTTTAAAGTACAGCATGAAAACGTCCACAGCAGCACAACATATACAGACATAACAAATAATCACAATAGTATACAGTGACTCTAGAATAGAAGATGTGCAGTGTTTCTAGAATAGAAGATGTGCAGTGACTGTAGGATAAATGTGCAGTGACTCTAGAATAGAAGATGTGCAGTGACTCTAGAATAGAAGATGTTCAGTGACTCTGGAATAGAAGATGTGCAGTGACTCTAGAATAGAAGATGTTCAGTGACTCTAGAATAGAAGATGTTCAGTGACTCTGGAATAGAAGATGTGCAGTGACTGTAGAATAGAAGATGTGCAGTGACTCTAGAATAGAAGATGTGCAGTGACTCTAGAATAGAAGATGTTCAGTGACTCTAGAATAGAAGATGTTCAGTGACTCTGGAATAGAAGATGTGCAGTGACTGTAGAATAGAAGATGTGCAGTGACTCTAGAATAGAAGATGTGCAGTGACTCTAGAATAGAAGATGTTCAGTGACTCTAGAATAGAAGATGTTCAGTGACTCTGGAATAGAAGATGTGCAGTGACTGTAGAATAGAAGATGTGCAGTGACTCTAGAATAGAAGATGTGCAGTGACTCTAGAATAGAAGATGTTCAGTGACTCTAGAATAGAAGATGTTCAGTGACTCTGGAATAGAAGATGTGCAGTGACTGTAGAATAGAAGATGTGCAGTGACTCTAGAATAGAAGATGTGCAGTGACTCTAGAATAGAAGATGTTCAGTGACTCTAGAATAGAAGATGTTCAGTGACTCTGGAATAGAAGATGTGCAGTGACTGTAGAATAGAAGATGTGCAGTGACTCTAGAATAGAAGATGTTCAGTGACTCTGGAATAGAAGATGTGCAGTGACTCTAGAATAAATGTTCAGTGACTCTAGAATAGAAGATGTGCAGTGACTCTAGAATAAATGTTCAGTGACTCTAGAATAGAAGATGTGCAGTGACTGTAGAATAAATGTTCAGTGACTGTAGAATAAATGTTCAGTGACTTTAGAATAGAAGATGTGCATAGAATAGAAGATGTGCAGTGACTCTAGAATAGAAGATGTGCAGTGACTAGAATAGAAGATGTGCAGTGACTCTAGAATAGAAGATGTGCAGTGACTAGAATAGAAGATGTGCAGTGACTCTGGAATAGAAGATGTGCAGTGACTAGAATAGAAGATGTGCAGTGACTCTAGAATAGAAGATGTGCAGTGACTGCAGAATAAATGTTCAGTGACTCTAGAATAGAAGATGTGCAGTGACTGTAGAATAAATGTTCAGTGACTCTAGAATAGAAGATGTGCATTGACTCTAGAATAGAAGATGTGCAGTGACTCTAGAATAGAAGATGTGCAGTGACTCTAGAATAGAAGATGTGCAGTGACTCTAGAATAGAGGCTGTATAACTGTAAACTGACTGCTGTTAATGCAAATGAAAAGTGACCAATAAGAAGATGAGAAAACGAGAGTGCCGAAACAGACTGGTAGATTATACCCTCCCCCTCCCCTCCTCCCCCAACACACTGAATGTAGGTCAGCATGCAGGGGGCGGGGCTAAACTCAAGAGGATTATAAAGATGATATTTAGAGGAGAGGAGGGGGAGGAAAGGATGTAAAGTGCTCTACTGTATAATAAAAAAACTCCTGCTCTCCCTCCCCCTTTGTCTCCCCCTTCAGGTCTGATCCTGCTCTTTTACCTTGTCTTCTACCTGTTTCTGGCGGGGATGTTTGTTCTCACCATGTACATCATGCTGCTGAC
>JACSYO010002039.1:0-22096 GCA_016806645.1 Ophiodon elongatus
TACTTATCTTGAAGCCTGGGTATCTCAGTCGTTAGAGCATCAGACTTTTAATCTGAGGGTCCAGGTTTCAAGCCCCTGTTCAGGCGTGTACTTTAATGTTGTTGTGACTTGTCTCTTCAGTTGCCTCACTTCATAATTCATGTAGTTATAGAGTGCTTGTTGCCGTGGTGCGTTTGGCGAACCGTTCTGCCAATATGCAGGTGAGGTTCTACCATCCCATCAATGAGGTCTGCTTGTGGGCATGACTTAGCTGGGATTTTGGTTATTCCTCACCACTTTAAGACTTCCCAATAACGTTTGGTTTTCCCATGTTAGTTGCCACTCAGGATCAACCTCAAGTCCAGAATTTGATTGAAATGGACCAAAGTCTTAAGCTTTTATCACGAACAATTTTTTTGAGAAAAATTACTTATCTTGAAGCCTGGGTAGCTCAGTCGGTAGAGCATCAGACTTTTAATCTGAGGGTCCAGGGTTCAAGTCCCTGTTCAGGCGTGTACTTTAATGTTGGTGTGACTTGTCTCTTCAGTTCCCTATCTTCATAATTCATGTAGTTATAGAGTGCTTGTTGCCGTGGTGCGTTTGGCGAACCGTTCTGCCAATATGCAGGTGAGGTTCTACCATCCCATCAATGAGGTCTGCTTGTGGGCATGACTTAGCTGGGATTTTGGTTATTCCTCACCACTTTAAGACTTCCCAATAACGTGTGGTTGTCCCAGGCCAGATGCCACTCAGGATCAACCTCAAGTCCAGAATTTGATTGAAATGGACCAAAGTCTTAAGCTTTTATCACGAACAATTTTTTTGAGAAAAATTACTCATCTTGAAGCCTGGGTAGCTCAGTCGTAGAGCATCAGACTTTTAATCTGAGGGTCCAGGGTTCAAGTCCCTGTTCAGGTGTGTACTTTAATGTTGGTGTGACTTGTCTCTTCAGTTCCCTGTCTTCATAATTCATGGAATTATAGAGTGCTTGTTGCCGTGGTGCGTTTGGTGAACCGTTCTGCCATCCAATCAATGAGGTCTGCTTGTGGGCATGACTTAGTTGGGACTTTGGTTATTCCTCACCACTTTAAGACTTCCCAATAACGTGTGGTTTTCCCATGTTAGTTGCCACTCAGGGTCAACCTCAAGTCCAGGGTTCAAGCCCCTGTTCAGGCGTGTACTTTAATGTTAGTGTGACTTGTCTCTTCAGTTCCCTATCTTCATAATTTCATGTAGTTATTGAGTGCTTGTTGCCGTGGTGCGTTTGGCGAACCGTTCTGCCAATATGCAGATCAGGTTCGACCATCCCATCAATGAGGTCTGTTTGTGGGCATGACTTAGTTGGGATTTTGGTTATTCCTCACCACTTTAAGACTTCCCAATAACGTGTGGTTGTCCCAGGCCAGATGCCACTCAGGATCAACCTCAAGTCCAGAATTTGATTGAAATGGACCAAAGTCTTAAGCTTTTGTCACGAATAATTTTTTTGAGAACAAAATACTTTTCTCGAAGCCTGGGTATCTCAGTCGTTAGAGCATCAGACTTTTAATCTGAGGGTCCAGGTTTCAAGCCCCTGTTCAGGCACGTACTTTAATGTTAGTGTGACTTGTCTCTTCAGTTCCCTATCTTCATAATTTCATGTAGTTATAGAGTGCTTGTTGCCGTGGTGCGTTTGGCGAACCGTTCTGCCAATATGCAGGTGAGGTTCTACCATCCCATCAATGAGGTCTGCTTGTGGGCATGACTTAGCTGGGATTTTGGTTATTCCTCACCACTTCAAGACTTCCCAATAACTTGTGGTTTTCCCAAGTTAGTTGCCACTCAGGATCAACCTCAAGTCCAGAATTTGATTGAAATGGACCAAAGTCTTAAGCTTTTATCACGAACAATTTTTTTGAGAAAAATTACTTCTGTCGAAGCCTGGATAGCTCAGTCGGTAGAGCATCAGACTTTTAATCTGAGGGTCCAGGGTTCAAGTCCCTGTTCAGGCGTGTACTTTAATGTTGGTGTGACTTGTCTCTTCAGTTCCCTATCTTCATAATTCATGTAGTTATAGAGTGCTTGCTTCCGTGGTGCGTTTGGAGAAACGTTCTGCCAATATGCAGATCATGTTCGACCATCCCATCAATGAGGTCTGCTTGTGAGCATGACTTAGTTGGGACTTTGGTTATTCCTCACCACTTTAAGACTTCCCAATAACGTGTGGTTTTCCCAGGCCAGATGCCACTCAGGATCAACCTCAAGTCCAGAATTTGATTGAAATGGACCAAAGTCTTAAGCTTTTATCACGAACAATTTTTTTGAGAAAAATTACTCATCTTGAAGCCTGGGTAGCTCAGTCGGTAGAGCATCAGACTTTTAATCTGAGGGTCCAGGGTTCAAGTCCCTGTTCAGGCGTGTACTTTAATGTTGGTGTGACTTGTCTCTTCAGTTCCCTATCTTCATAATTCATGTAGTTATAGAGTGCTTGTTGCCGTGGTGCGTTTGGCGAAACGTTCTGCCAATATGCAGATCAGGTTCGACCATCCCATCAATGAGGTCTGCTTGTGGGCATGACTTAGTTGGGATTTTGGTTATTCCTCACCACTTTAAGACTTCCCAATAATCTGTGGTTTTCCCATGTTAGTTGCCACTCAGGGTCAACCTCAAGTCCAGGGTTCAAGCCCCTGTTCAGGCGTGTACTTTAATGTTGGTGTGACTTGTCTCTTCAGTTCCCTATCTTCATAATTCATGTAGTTATAGAGTGCTTGTTGCCAAGGTGCGTTTGGCGAAACGTTCTGCCAATATGCAGATCAGGTTCGACCATCCCATCAATGAGGTCTGCTTGTGGGCATGACTTAGTTGGGATTTTGGTTATTCCTCACCACTTTAAGACTTCCCAATAACGTGTGGTTGTCCCAGGCCAGATGCCACTCAGGATCAACCTCAAGTCCAGAATTTGATTGAAATGGACCAAAGTCTTAAGCTTTTATCACGAACAATTTTTTTGAGAAAAATTACTTATCTTGAAGCCTGGGTATCTCAGTCGTTAGAGCATCAGACTTTTAATCTGAGGGTCCAGGTTTCAAGCCCCTGTTCAGGCGTGTACTTTAATGTTGTTGTGACTTGTCTCTTCAGTTGCCTCACTTCATAATTCATGTAGTTATAGAGTGCTTGTTGCCGTGGTGCGTTTGGCGAACCGTTCTGCCAATATGCAGGTGAGGTTCTACCATCCCATCAATGAGGTCTGCTTGTGGGCATGACTTAGCTGGGATTTTGGTTATTCCTCACCACTTTAAGACTTCCCAATAACGTGTGGTTTTCCCATGTTAGTTGCCACTCAGGATCAACCTCAAGTCCAGAATTTGATTGAAATGGACCAAAGTCTTAAGCTTTTATCACGAACAATTTTTTTGAGAAAAATTACTTATCTTGAAGCCTGGGTAGCTCAGTCGGTAGAGCATCAGACTTTTAATCTGAGGGTCCAGGGTTCAAGTCCCTGTTCAGGCGTGTACTTTAATGTTGGTGTGACTTGTCTCTTCAGTTCCCTATCTTCATAATTCATGTAGTTATAGAGTGCTTGTTGCCGTGGTGCGTTTGGCGAAACGTTCTGCCAATATGCAGATCAGGTTCGACCATCCCATCAATGAGGTCTGCTTGTGGGCATGACTTAGTTGGGATTTTGGTTATTCCTCACCACTTTAAGACTTCCCAATAACGTGTGGTTTTCCCAGGCCAGATGCCACTCAGGATCAACCTCAAGTCCAGAATTTGATTGAAATGGACCAAAGTCTTAAGCTTTTATCACGAACAATTTTTTTGAGAAAAATTACTTATCTTGAAGCCTGGGTATCTCAGTCGTTAGAGCATCAGACTTTTAATCTGAGGGTCCAGGTTTCAAGCCCCTGTTCAGGCGTGTACTTTAATGTTGTTGTGACTTGTCTCTTCAGTTGCCTCACTTCATAATTCATGTAGTTATAGAGTGCTTGTTGCCGTGGTGCGTTTGGCGAACCGTTCTGCCAATATGCAGGTGAGGTTCTACCATCCCATCAATGAGGTCTGCTTGTGGGCATGACTTAGCTGGGATTTTGGTTATTCCTCACCACTTTAAGACTTCCCAATAACGTGTGGTTTTCCCATGTAAGTTGCCACTCAGGATCAACCTCAAGTCCAGAATTTGATTGAAATGGACCAAAGTCTTAAGCTTTTATCACGAACAATTTTTTTGAGAAAAATTACTTATCTCGAAGCCTGGGTATCTCAGTCGTTAGAGCATCAGACTTTTAATCTGAGGGTCCAGGGTTCAAGTCCCTGTTCAGGCGTGTACTTTAATGTTGGTGTGACTTGTCTCTTCAGTTCCCTATCTTCATAATTCATGTAGTTATAGAGTGCTTGTTGCCGTGGTGCGTTTGGCGAACGTTCTGCCAATATGCAGTGAGGTTCTACCATCCCATCAATGAGGTCTGCTTGTGGGCATGACTTAGCTGGGATTTTGGTTATTCCTCACCACTTTAAGACTTCCCAATAATGTGTGGTTTTCCCATGTTAGTTGCCACTCAGGGTCAACCTCAAGTCCAGGGTTCAAGCCCCTGTTCAGGCGTGTACTTTAATGTTGGTGTGACTTGTCTCTTCAGTTGCCTCACTTCATAATTCATGTAGTTATAGAGTGCTTGTTGCCGTGGTGCGTTTGGCGAACCGTTCTGCCAATATGCAGGTGAGGTTCTACCATCCCATCAATGAGGTCTGCTTGTGGGCATGACTTAGCTGGGATTTTGGTTATTCCTCACCACTTTAAGACTTCCCAATAACGTGTGGTTTTCCCATGTTAGTTGCCACTCAGGATCAACCTCAAGTCCAGAATTTGATTGAAATGGACCAAAGTCTTAAGCTTTTATCACGAACAATTTTTTTGAGAAAAATTACTTATCTTGAAGCCTGGGTAGCTCAGTCGGTAGAGCATCAGACTTTTAATCTGAGGGTCCAGGGTTCAAGTCCCTGTTCAGGCGTGTACTTTAATGTTGGTGTGACTTGTCTCTTCAGTTCCCTATCTTCATAATTCATGTAGTTATAGAGTGCTTGTTGCCGTGGTGCGTTTGGCGAACCGTTCTGCCAATATGCAGGTGAGGTTCTACCATCCCATCAATGAGGTCTGCTTGTGGGCATGACTTAGCTGGGATTTTGGTTATTCCTCACCACTTTAAGACTTCCCAATAACGTGTGGTTGTCCCAGGCCAGATGCCACTCAGGATCAACCTCAAGTCCAGAATTTGATTGAAATGGACCAAAGTCTTAAGCTTTTATCACGAACAATTTTTTTGAGAAATATTACTCATCTTGAAGCCTGGGTAGCTCAGTCGGTAGAGCATCAGACTTTTAATCTGAGGGTCCAGGGTTCAAGTCCCTGTTCAGGTGTGTACTTTAATGTTGGTGTGACTTGTCTCTTCAGTTCCCTGTCTTCATAATTCATGGAATTATAGAGTGCTTGTTGCCGTGGTGCGTTTGGTGAACCGTTCTGCCATCCAATCAATGAGGTCTGCTTGTGGGCATGACTTAGTTGGGACTTTGGTTATTCCTCACCACTTTAAGACTTCCCAATAACGTGTGGTTTTCCCATGTTAGTTGCCACTCAGGGTCAACCTCAAGTCCAGGGTTCAAGCCCCTGTTCAGGCGTGTACTTTAATGTTAGTGTGACTTGTCTCTTCAGTTCCCTATCTTCATAATTTCATGTAGTTATAGAGTGCTTGTTGCCGTGGTGCGTTTGGCGAACCGTTCTGCCAATATGCAGATCAGGTTCGACCATCCCATCAATGAGGTCTGTTTGTGGGCATGACTTAGTTGGGATTTTGGTTATTCCTCACCACTTTAAGACTTCCCAATAACGTGTGGTTTTCCCAGGCCAGATGCCACTCAGGATCAACCTCAAGTCCAGAATTTGATTGAAATGGACCAAAGTCTTAAGCTTTTGTCACGAACAATTTTTTTGAGAAAAAATACTTTTCTCGAAGCCTGGGTATCTCAGTCGTTAGAGCATCAGACTTTTAATCTGAGGGTCCAGGTTTCAAGCCCCTGTTCAGGCGTGTACTTTAATGTTGGTGTGACTTGTCTCTTCAGTTCCCTATCTTCATAATTCATGTAGTTATAGAGTGCTTGTTGCCGTGGTGCGTTTGGCGAACCGTTCTGCCATCCAATCAATGAGGTCTGCTTGTGGGCATGATTTAGTTGGGACTTTGGTTATTCCTCACCACTTTAAGACTTCCCAATAACGTGTGGTTTTCCCATGTTAGTTGCCACTCAGGGTCAACCTCAAGTCTAGAATTTGATTGAAATGGACCAAAGTCTTAAGCTTTTATCACGAACAATTTTTTTGAGAAAAATTACTTCTGTCGAAGCCTGGATAGCTGAGTCGGTAGAGCATCAGACTTTTAATCTGAGGTTCCAGGATTCAAGTCCCTGTTCAGGCGTGTACTTTAATGTTGGTGTGACTTGTCTCTTCAGTTCCCTATCTTCATAATTCATGGAATTATAGAGTGCTTGTTGCCGTGGTGCGTTTGGTGAGGTTCCACCATCCCTTCAATGAGTTCTGCTTGTGGGCATGACTTAGTTGGGATTTTGGTTATTCCTCACCACTTTAAGACTTCCCAATAATGTGTGGTTTTCCCATGTTAGTTGCCACTCAGGGTCAACCTCAAGTCCAGGGTTCAAGCCCCTGTTCAGGCGTGTACTTTAATGTTAGTGTGACTTGTCTCTTCAGTTCCCTATCTTCATAATTTCATGTAGTTATAGAGTGCTTGTTGCCGTGGTGCGTTTGGCGAACCGTTCTGCCAATATGCAGGTGAGGTTCTACCATCCCATCAATGAGGTCTGCTTGTGGGCATGACTTAGCTGGGATTTTGGTTATTCCTCACCACTTTAAGACTTCCCAATAACGTGTGGTTTTCCCATGTTAGTTGCCACTCAGGGTCAACCTCAAGTCCAGGGTTCAAGCCCCTGTTCAGGCGTGTACTTTAATGTTAGTGTGACTTGTCTCTTCAGTTCCCTATCTTCATAATTCATGGAATTATAGAGTGCTTGTTGCCGTGGTGCGTTTGGCGAACCGTTCTGCCATCCAATCAATGAGGTCTGCTTGTGGGCATGACTTAGTTGGGACTTTGGTTATTCCTCACCACTTTAAGACTTCCCAATAACGTGTGGTTTTCCCATGTTAGTTGCCACTCAGGGTCAACCTCAAGTCCAGAATTTGATTGAAATGGACCAAAGTCTTAAGCTTTTATCACGAATAATTTTTTTGAGAAAAAGTACTTCTGTCGAAGCCTGGATAGCTGAGTCGGTAGAGCATCAGACTTTTAATCTGAGGGTCCAGGATTCAAGTCCCTGTTCAGGCGTGTACTTTACTGTTGGTGTGACTCGTCTCTTCAGTTCCCTATCTTCATAATTCATGGAATTATAGAGTGCTTGTTGCCGTGGTGCGTTTGGTGAGGTTCTACCATCCCATCAATGAGGTCTGCTTGTGGGCATGACTTAGCTGGGATTTTGGTTATTCCTCACCATTTTAAGACTTCCCAATAATGTGTGGTTTTCCCATGTTAGTTGCCACTCAGGGTCAACCTCAAGTCCAGGGTTCAAGCCCCTGTTCAGGCGTGTACTTTAATGTTAGTGTGACTTGTCTCTTCAGTTCCCTATCTTCATAATTTCATGTAGTTATAGAGTGCTTGTTGCCGTGGTGCGTTTGGTGAACCGTTCTGCCAATATGCAGATCAGGTTCGACCATCCCATCAATGAGTTCTGCTTGTGGGCATGACTTAGTTGGGATTTTGGTTATTCCTCACCACTTTAAGACTTCCCAATAACGTGTGGTTGTCCCAGGCCAGATGCCACTCAGGATCAACCTCAAGTCCAGAATTTGATTGAAATGGACCAAAGTCTTAAGCTTTTGTCACGAACAATTTTTTTGAGAACAAAATACTTTTCTCGAAGCCTGGGTATCTCAGTCGTTAGAGCATCAGACTTTTAATCTGAGGGTCCAGGTTTCAAGCCCCTGTTCAGGCGTGTACTTTAATGTTGTTGTGACTTGTCTCTTCAGTTGCCTCACTTCATAATTCATGTAGTCATAGAGTGCTTGTTGCCGTGGTGCGTTTGGCGAACCGTTCTGCCAATATGCAGGTGAGGTTCTGCCATCCCATCAATGAGGTCTTCTTGTGGGCATGACTTAGTTGGGACTTTGGTTATTCCTCACCACTTTAAGACTTCCCAATAATGTGTGGTTTTCCCATGTTAGTTGCCACTCAGGGTCAACCTCAAGTCCAGGGTTCAAGCCCCTGTTCAGGCGTGTACTTTAATGTTAGTGTGACTTGTCTCTTCAGTTCCCTATCTTCATAATTTCATGTAGTTATAGAGTGCTTGTTGCCGTGGTGCGTTTGGCGAACTGTTCTGCCAATATGCAGGTGAGGTTCTACCATCCCATCAATGAGGTCTGCTTGTGGGCATGACTTAGCTGGGATTTTGGTTATTCCTCACCACTTTAAGACTTCCCAATAACGTTTGGTTTTCCCATGTTAGTTGCCACTCAGGATCAACCTCAAGTCCAGAATTTGATTGAAATGGACCAAAGTCTTAAGCTTTTATCACGAACAATTTTTTTGAGAAAAATTACTTATCTTGAAGCCTGGGTAGCTCAGTCGGTAGAGCATCAGACTTTTAATCTGAGGGTCCAGGGTTCAAGTCCCTGTTCAGGCGTGTACTTTAATGTTGGTGTGACTTGTCTCTTCAGTTCCCTATCTTCATAATTCATGGAATTATCGAGTGCTTGTTGCCGTGGTGCGTTTGGCGAACCGTTCTGCCATCCAATCAATGAGCTCTGCTTGTGGGCATGACTTAGTTGGGACTTTGGTTATTCCTCACCACTTTAAGACTTCCCAATAACGTGTGGTTTTCCCATGTTAGTTGCCACTCAGGGTCAACCTCAAGTCCAGAATTTGATTGAAATGGACCAAAGTCTTAAGCTTTTATCACGAATAATTTTTTTGAGAAAAAGTACTTCTGTCGAAGCCTGGATAGCTGAGTCGGTAGAGCATCAGACTTTTAATCTGAGGGTCCAGGATTCAAGTCCCTGTTCAGGCGTGTACTTTACTGTTGGTGTGACTCGTCTCTTCAGTTCCCTATCTTCATAATTCATGGAATTATAGAGTGCTTGTTGCCGTGGTGCGTTTGGTGAGGTTCTACCATCCCATCAATGAGGTCTGCTTGTGGGCATGACTTAGCTGGGATTTTGGTTATTCCTCACCACTTTAAGACTTCCCAATAACGTGTGGTTGTCCCAGGCCAGATGCCACTCAGGATCAACCTCAAGTCCAGAATTTGATTGAAATGGACCAAAGTCTTAAGCTTTTATCACGAACAATTTTTTTGAGAAAAATTACTTCTGTCGAAGCCTGGATAGCTGAGTCGGTAGAGCATCAGACTTTTAATCTGAGGGTCCAGGATTCAAGTCCCTGTTCAGGCGTGTACTTTAATGTTGGTGTGACTTGTCTCTTCAGTTCCCTATCTTCATAATTCATGGAATTATAGAGTGCTTGTTGCCGTGGTGCGTTTGGTGAGGTTCTACCATCCCATCAATGAGTTCTGCTTGTGGGCATGACTTAGTTGGGATTTTGGTTATTCCTCACCACTTTAAGACTTCCCAATAATGTGTGGTTTTCCCATGTTAGTTGCCACTCAGGGTCAACCTCAAGTCCAGGGTTCAAGCCCCTGTTCAGGCGTGTACTTTAATGTTAGTGTGACTTGTCTCTTCAGTTCCCTATCTTCATAATTTCATGTAGTTATAGAGTGCTTGTTGCCGTGGTGCGTTTGGCGAACTGTTCTGCCAATATGCAGGTGAGGTTCTACCATCCCATCAATGAGGTCTGCTTGTGGGCATGACTTAGCTGGGATTTTGGTTATTCCTCACCACTTTAAGACTTCCCAATAACGTGTGGTTTTCCCATGTTAGTTGCCACTCAGGATCAACCTCAAGTCCAGGGTTCAAGTCCCTGTTCAGGCGTGTACTTTAATGTTGGTGTGACTTGTCTCTTCAGTTCCCTATCTTCATAATTCATGGAATTATAGAGTGCTTGTTGCCGTGGTGCGTTTGGTGAGGTTCTACCATCCCATCAATGAGGTCTGCTTGTGGGCATGACTTAGTTGGGATTTTGGTTATTCCTCACCACTTTAAGACTTCCCAATAATGTGTGGTTTTCCCATGTTAGTTGCCACTCAGGGTCAACCTCAAGTCCAGGGTTCAAGCCCCTGTTCAGGCGTGTACTTTAATGTTAGTGTGACTTGTCTCTTCAGTTCCCTATCTTCATAATTTCATGTAGTTATAGAGTGCTTGTTGCCGTGGTGCGTTTGGCGAACTGTTCTGCCAATATGCAGGTGAGGTTCTACCATCCCATCAATGAGGTCTGCTTGTGGGCATGACTTAGCTGGGATTTTGGTTATTCCTCACCACTTTAAGACTTCCCAATAACGTGTGGTTTTCCCATGTTAGTTGCCACTCAGGATCAACCTCAAGTCCAGAATTTGATTGAAATGGACCAAAGTCTTAAGCTTTTATCACGAACAATTTTTTTGAGAAAAATTACTTATCTTGAAGCCTGGGTAGCTCAGTCGGTAGAGCATCAGACTTTTAATCTGAGGGTCCAGGGTTCAAGTCCCTGTTCAGGCGTGTACTTTAATGTTGGTGTGACTTGTCTCTTCAGTTCCCTATCTTCATAATTCATGTAGTTATAGAGTGCTTGTTGCCGTGGTGCGTTTGGCGAAACGTTCTGCCAATATGCAGATCAGGTTCTACCATCCCATCAATGAGGTCTGCTTGTGGGCATGACTTAGTTGGGATTTTGGTTATTCCTCACCACTTTAAGACTTCCCAATAACGTGTGGTTTTCCCATGTTAGTTGCCACTCAGGATCAACCTCAAGTCCAGAATTTGATTGAAATGGACCAAAGTCTTAAGCTTTTATCACGAACAATTTTTTTGAGAAAAATTACTTATCTTGAAGCCTGGGTATCTCAGTCGTTAGAGCATCAGACTTTTAATCTGAGGGTCCAGGTTTCAAGCCCCTGTTCAGGCGTGTACTTTAATGTTGTTGTGACTTGTCTCTTCAGTTGCCTCACTTCATAATTCATGTAGTTATAGAGTGCTTGTTGCCGTGGTGCGTTTGGCGAACCGTTCTGCCAATATGCAGGTGAGGTTCTACCATCCCATCAATGAGGTCTGCTTGTGGGCATGACTTAGCTGGGATTTTGGTTATTCCTCACCACTTTAAGACTTCCCAATAACTTGTGGTTTTCCCATGTAAGTTGCCACTCAGGATCAACCTCAAGTCCAGAATTTGATTGAAATGGACCAAAGTCTTAAGCTTTTATCACGAACAATTTTTTTGAGAAAAATTACTTCTGTCGAAGCCTGGGTAGCTCAGTCGGTAGAGCATCAGACTTTTAATCTGAGGGTCCAGGGTTCAAGTCCCTGTTCAGGCGTGTACTTTAATGTTGGTGTGACTTGTCTCTTCAGTTCCCTATCTTCATAATTCATGGAATTCCAGAGTGCTTGTTGCCGTGGTGCGTTTGGTGAGGTTTTACCATCCCATCAATGAGGTCTGCTTGTGGGCATGACTTAGCTGGGATTTTGGTTATTCCTCACCACTTTAAGACTTCCCAATAATGTGTGGTTTTCCCATGTTAGTTGCCACTCAGGGTCAACCTCAAGTCCAGGGTTCAAGCCCCTGTTCAGGCGTGTACTTTAATGTTAGTGTGACTTGTCTCTTCAGTTCCCTATCTTCATAATTTCATGTAGTTATAGAGTGCTTGTTGCCGTGGTGCGTTTGGCGAACTGTTCTGCCAATATGCAGGTGAGGTTCTACCATCCCATCAATGAGGTCTGCTTGTGGGCATGACTTAGCTGGGATTTTGGTTATTCCTCACCACTTTAAGACTTCCCAATAACGTGTGGTTTTCCCATGTTAGTTGCCACTCAGGATCAACCTCAAGTCCAGAATTTGATTGAAATGGACCAAAGTCTTAAGCTTTTATCACGAACAATTTTTTTGAGAAAAATTACTTATCTTGAAGCCTGGGTAGCTCAGTCGGTAGAGCATCAGACTTTTAATCTGAGGGTCCAGGGTTCAAGTCCCTGTTCAGGCGTGTACTTTAATGTTGGTGTGACTTGTCTCTTCAGTTCCCTATCTTCATAATTCATGTAGTTATAGAGTGCTTGTTGCCGTGGTGCGTTTGGCGAAACGTTCTGCCAATATGCAGATCAGGTTCGACCATCCCATCAATGAGGTCTGCTTGTGGGCATGACTTAGTTGGGATTTTGGTTATTCCTCACCACTTTAAGACTTCCCAATAACGTGTGGTTTTCCCAGGCCAGATGCCACTCAGGATCAACCTCAAGTCCAGAATTTGATTGAAATGGACCAAAGTCTTAAGCTTTTATCACGAACAATTTTTTTGAGAAAAATTACTTATCTTGAAGCCTGGGTAGCTCAGTCGGTAGAGCATCAGACTTTTAATCTGAGGGTCCAGGGTTCAAGTCCCTGTTCAGGCGTGTACTTTAATGTTGGTGTGACTTGTCTCTTCAGTTCCCTATCTTCATAATTCATGTAGTTATAGAGTGCTTGTTGCCGTGGTGCGTTTGGCGAAACGTTCTGCCAATATGCAGGTGAGGTTCTACCATCCCATCAATGAGGTCTGCTTGTGGGCATGACTTAGCTGGGATTTTGGTTATTCCTCACCACTTTAAGACTTCCCAATAACGTGTGGTTGTCCCAGGCCAGATGCCACTCAGGATCAACCTCAAGTCCAGAATTTGATTGAAATGGACCAAAGTCTTAAGCTTTTATCACGAACAATTTTTTTGAGAAAAATTACTTATCTTGAAGCCTGGGTATCTCAGTCGTTAGAGCATCAGACTTTTAATCTGAGGGTCCAGGTTTCAAGCCCCTGTTCAGGCGTGTACTTTAATGTTGTTGTGACTTGTCTCTTCAGTTGCCTCACTTCATAATTCATGTAGTTATAGAGTGCTTGTTGCCGTGGTGCGTTTGGCGAACCGTTCTGCCAATATGCAGGTGAGGTTCTACCATCCCATCAATGAGGTCTGCTTGTGGGCATGACTTAGCTGGGATTTTGGTTATTCCTCACCACTTTAAGACTTCCCAATAACTTGTGGTTTTCCCATGTAAGTTGCCACTCAGGATCAACCTCAAGTCCAGAATTTGATTGAAATGGACCAAAGTCTTAAGCTTTTATCACGAACAATTTTTTTGAGAAAAATTACTTCTGTCGAAGCCTGGATAGCTCAGTCGGTAGAGCATCAGACTTTTAATCTGAGGGTCCAGGGTTCAAGTCCCTGTTCAGGCGTGTACTTTAATGTTGGTGTGACTTGTCTCTTCAGTTCCCTATCTTCATAATTCATGGAATTCCAGAGTGCTTGTTGCCGTGGTGCGTTTGGTGAGGTTTTACCATCCCATCAATGAGGTGTGCTTGTGGGCATGACTTAGCTGGGATTTTGGTTATTCCTCACCACTTTAAGACTTCCCAATAATGTGTGGTTTTCCCATGTTAGTTGCCACTCAGGGTCAACCTCAAGTCCAGGGTTCAAGCCCCTGTTCAGGCGTGTACTTTAATGTTAGTGTGACTTGTCTCTTCAGTTCCCTATCTTCATAATTTCATGTAGTTATAGAGTGCTTGTTGCCGTGGTGCGTTTGGCGAACTGTTCTGCCAATATGCAGGTGAGGTTCTACCATCCCATCAATGAGGTCTGCTTGTGGGCATGACTTAGCTGGGATTTTGGTTATTCCTCACCACTTTAAGACTTCCCAATAACGTGTGGTTTTCCCATGTTAGTTGCCACTCAGGATCAACCTCAAGTCCAGAATTTGATTGAAATGGACCAAAGTCTTAAGCTTTTATCACGAACAATTTTTTTGAGAAAAATTACTTATCTTGAAGCCTGGGTAGCTCAGTCGGTAGAGCATCAGACTTTTAATCTGAGGGTCCAGGGTTCAAGTCCCTGTTCAGGCTGTACTTTAATGTTGGTGTGACTTGTCTCTTCAGTTCCCTATTCATAATTCATGTAGTTATAGAGTGTTGCTGCCGTGTCGTTTGGCGAAACGTTCTGCCAATATGCAGATCAGTTCGACCATCCCATCAATGAGGTCTGCTTGTGGGCATGACTTAGTTGGGATTTGGTTATTCACCACTTCACTTCCCAATAACGTGTGGTTTTCCCATGTTAGTTGCCACTCAGGATCAACCTCAAGTCCAGAATTTGATTGAAATGGACCAAAGTCTTAAGCTTTTATCACGAACAATTTTTTTGAGAAAAATTACTTATCTTGAAGCCTGGGTAGCTCAGTCGGTAGAGCATCAGACTTTTAATCTGAGGGTCCAGGGTTCAAGTCCCTGTTCAGGCGTGTACTTTAATGTTGGTGTGACTTGTCTCTTCAGTTCCCTATCTTCATAATTCATGTAGTTATAGAGTGCTTGTTGCCGTGGTGCGTTTGGCGAAACGTTCTGCCAATATGCAGATCAGGTTCGACCATCCCATCAATGAGGTCTGCTTGTGGGCATGACTTAGTTGGGATTTTGGTTATTCCTCACCACTTTAAGACTTCCCAATAACGTGTGGTTGTCCCAGGCCAGATGCCACTCAGGATCAACCTCAAGTCCAGAATTTGATTGAAATGGACCAAAGTCTTAAGCTTTTATCACGAACAATTTTTTTGAGAAAAATTACTTATCTTGAAGCCTGGGTATCTCAGTCGTTAGAGCATCAGACTTTTAATCTGAGGGTCCAGGTTTCAAGCCCCTGTTCAGGCGTGTACTTTAATGTTGTTGTGACTTGTCTCTTCAGTTGCCTCACTTCATAATTCATGTAGTTATAGAGTGCTTGTTGCCGTGGTGCGTTTGGTGAGGTTCTACCATCCCATCAATGAGGTCTGCTTGTGGGCATGACTTAGCTGGGATTTTGGTTATTCCTCACCACTTTAAGACTTCCCAATAACTTGTGGTTTTCCCATGTTAGTTGCCACTCAGGATCAACCTCAAGTCCAGAATTTGATTGAAATGGACCAAAGTCTTAAGCTTTTATCACGAACAATTTTTTTGAGAAAAATTACTTATCTTGAAGCCTGGGTAGCTCAGTCGGTAGAGCATCAGACTTTTAATCTGAGGGTCCAGGATTCAAGTCCCTGTTCAGGCGTGTACTTTACTGTTGGTGTGACTCGTCTCTTCAGTTCCCTATCTTCATAATTCATGGAATTATAGAGTGCTTGTTGCCGTGGTGCGTTTGGTGAGGTTCTACCATCCCATCAATGAGGTCTGCTTGTGGGCATGACTTAGCTGGGATTTTGGTTATTCCTCACCATTTTAAGACTTCCCAATAATGTGTGGTTTTCCCATGTTAGTTGCCACTCAGGGTCAACCTCAAGTCCAGGGTTCAAGCCCCTGTTCAGGCGTGTACTTTAATGTTAGTGTGACTTGTCTCTTCAGTTCCCTATCTTCATAATTTCATGTAGTTATAGAGTGCTTGTTAACGTGGTGCGTTTGGTGAACCGTTCTGCCAATATGCAGATCAGGTTCGACCATCCCATCAATGAGGTCTGTTTGTGGGCATGACTTAGTTGGGATTTTGGTTATTCCTCACCACTTTAAGACTTCCCAATAACGTGTGGTTTTCCCAGGCCAGATCCCACTCAGGATCAACCTCAAGTCCAGAATTTGATTGAAATGGACCAAAGTCTTAAGCTTTTGTCACGAACAATTTTTTTGAGAACAAAATACTTTTCTCGAAGCCTGGGTATCTCAGTCGTTAGAGCATCAGACTTTTAATCTGAGGGTCCAGGTTTCAAGCCCCTGTTCAGGCGTGTACTTTAATGTTGTTGTGACTTGTCTCTTCAGTTGCCTCACTTCATAATAGATGTAGTTATAGAGTGCTTGTTGCCGTGGTGCGTTTGGCGAACCGTTCTGCCAATATGCAGGTGAGGTTCTACCATCCCATCAATGAGGTCTGCTTGTGGGCATGACTTAGCTGGGATTTTGGTTATTCCTCACCACTTTAAGACTTCCCAATAACTTGTGGTTTTCCCATGTTAGTTGCCACTCAGGATCAACCTCAAGTCCAGAATTTGATTGAAATGGACCAAAGTCTTAAGCTTTTATCACGAACAATTTTTTTGAGAAAAATTACTTATCTTGAAGCCTGGGTAGCTCAGTCGGTAGAGCATCAGACTTTTAATCTGAGGGTCCAGTGTTCAAGTCCCTGTTCAGGCGTGTACTTTAATGTTGGTGTGACTTGTCTCTTCAGTTCCCTATCTTCATAATTCATGTAGTTATAGAGTGCTTGTTGCCGTGGTGCGTTTGGCGAACCGTTCTGCCATCCAATCAATGAGGTCTGCTTGTGGGCATGATTTAGTTGGGACTTTGGTTATTCCTCACCACTTTAAGACTTCCCAATAACGTGTGGTTTTCCCATGTTAGTTGCCACTCAGGGTCAACCTCAAGTCCAGAATTTGATTGAAATGGACCAAAGTCTTAAGCTTTTATCACGAACAATTTTTTTGAGAAAAATTACTTCTCTCGAAGCCTGGATAGCTCAGTCGGTAGAGCATCAGACTTTTAATCTGAGGGTCCAGGTTTCAAGTCCCTGTTCAGGCGTGTACTTTAATGTTGGTGTGACTTGTCTCTTCAGTTCCCTATCTTCATAATTCATGTAATTATAGAGTGCTTGTTGCCGTGGTGCGTTTGGTGAGGTTCTACCATCCCATCAATGAGGTCTGCTTGTGGGCATGACTTAGTTGGGACTTTGGTTATTCCTCACCACTTTAAGACTTCCCAATAACGTGTGGTTTTCCCATGTTAGTTGCCACTCAGGATCAACCTCAAGTCCAGAATTTGATTGAAATGGACCAAAGTCTTAAGCTTTTATCACGAACAATTTTTTTGAGAAATATTACTCATCTTGAAGCCTGGGTAGCTCAGTCGGTAGAGCATCAGACTTTTAATCTGAGGGTCTAGGGTTCAAGTCCCTGTTCAGGCGTGTACTTTAATGTTGGTGTGACTTGTCTCTTCAGTTCCCTATCTTCATAATTCATGTAGTTATAGAGTGCTTGTTTCCGTGGTGCGTTTGGCGAAACGTTCTGCCAATATGCAGATCATGTTCGACCATCCCATCAATGAGGTCTGCTTGTGGGCATGACTTAGTTGGGATTTTGGTTATTCCTCACCACTTTAAGATTTCCCAATAACTTGTGGTTTTCCCATGCCAGATGCCACTCAGGATCAACCTCAAGTCCAGAATTTGATTGAAATGGACCAAAGTCTTAAGCTTTTGTCACGAACAATTTTTTTGAGAACAAAATACTTTTCTCGAAGCCTGGGTATCTCAGTCTAGAGCATCAGACTTTAATCTGAGGGTCCAGTAAGCCCGTTCAGGCGTGTACTTTAATGTGTACCCCACCCCAAACAAAAACCCCACCCACCACAACCCAAAATGGTTATTCCTCACCACTTTAAGACTTCCCAATAACGGTTCCCATGTTAGTTGCCACTAGGTCAACCTCAAGTCCAGAATTTGATTGAAATGGACCAAAGTCTTAGCTTATCAACAATTTTTTTGAGAAAAACTATCTGAAGCCTGTATCAGTCGTTAGAGCATCAGACTTTTAATCTGAGGGTCCAGGTTTCAAGCCCCTGTTCAGGCGTGTACTTTAATGTTGTTGTGACTTGTCTCTTCAGTTGCCTCACTTCATAATTCATGTAGTTATAGAGTGCTTGTTGCCGTGGTGCGTTTGGCGAACCGTTCTGCCAATATGCAGGTGAGGTTCTGCCATCCCATCAATGAGGTCTTCTTGTGGGCATGACTTAGTTGGGACTTTGGTTATTCCTCACCACTTTAAGACTTCCCAATAATGTGTGGTTTTCCCATGTTAGTTGCCACTCAGGGTCAACCTCAAGTCCAGGGTTCAAGCCCCTGTTCAGGCGTGTACTTTAATGTTAGTGTGACTTGTCTCTTCAGTTCCCTATCTTCATAATTTCATGTAGTTATAGAGTGCTTGTTGCCGTGGTGCGTTTGGCGAACTGTTCTGCCAATATGCAGGTGAGGTTCTACCATCCCATCAATGAGGTCTGCTTGTGGGCATGACTTAGCTGGGATTTTGGTTATTCCTCACCACTTTAAGACTTCCCAATAACGTGTGGTTTTCCCATGCCAGATGCCACTCAGGATCAACCTCAAGTCCAGAATTTGATTGAAATGGACCAAAGTCTTAAGCTTTTATCACGAACAATTTTTTTGAGAAAAATTACTCATCTTGAAGCCTGGGTAGCTCAGTCGGTAGAGCATCAGACTTTTAATCTGAGGGTCCAGGGTTCAAGTCCCTGTTCAGGCGTGTACTTTAATGTTGGTGTGACTTGTCTCTTCAGTTCCCTATCTTCATAATTCATGTAGTTATAGAGTGCTTGTTGCCGTGGTGCGTTTGGCGAACCGTTCTGCCATCCAATCAATGAGGTCTGCTTGTGGGCATGATTTAGTTGGGACTTTGGTTATTCCTCACCACTTTAAGACTTCCCAATAACGTGTGGTTTTCCCATGTTAGTTGCCACTCAGGGTCAACCTCAAGTCTAGAATTTGATTGAAATGGACCAAAGTCTTAAGCTTTTATCACGAACAATTTTTTTGAGAAAAATTACTTCTGTCGAAGCCTGGATAGCTCAGTCGGTAGAGCATCAGACTTTTAATCTGAGGGTCCAGGTTTCAAGTCCCTGTTCAGGCGTGTACTTTAATGTTGGTGTGACTTGTCTCTTCAGTTCCCTATCTTCATAATTCATGGAATTATAGAGTGCTTGTTGCCGTGGTGCGTTTGGTGAGGTTCTACCATCCCATCAATGAGTTCTGCTTGTGGGCATGACTTAGTTGGGATTTTGGTTATTCCTCACCACTTTAAGACTTCCCAATAATGTGTGGTTTTCCCATGTTAGTTGCCACTCAGGGTCAACCTCAAGTCCAGGGTTCAAGCCCCTGTTCAGGCGTGTACTTTAATGTTAGTGTGACTTGTCTCTTCAGTTCCCTATCTTCATAATTTCATGTAGTTATAGAGTGCTTGTTGCCGTGGTGCGTTTGGCGAACTGTTCTGCCAATATGCAGGTGAGGTTCTACCATCCCATCAATGAGGTCTGCTTGTGGGCATGACTTAGCTGGGATTTTGGTTATTCCTCACCACTTTAAGACTTCCCAATAACGTGTGGTTTTCCCATGTTAGTTGCCACTCAGGATCAACCTCAAGTCCAGAATTTGATTGAAATGGACCAAAGTCTTAAGCTTTTATCACGAACAATTTTTTTGAGAAAAATTACTTATCTTGAAGCCTGGGTAGCTCAGTCGGTAGAGCATCAGACTTTTAATCTGAGGGTCCAGTGTTCAAGTCCCTGTTCAGGCGTGTACTTTAATGTTGGTGTGACTTGTCTCTTCAGTTCCCTATCTTCATAATTCATGTAGTTATAGAGTGCTTGTTGCCGTGGTGCGTTTGGCGAACCGTTCTGCCATCCAATCAATGAGGTCTGCTTGTGGGCATGATTTAGTTGGGACTTTGGTTATTCCTCACCACTTTAAGACTTCCCAATAACGTGTGGTTTTCCCATGTTAGTTGCCACTCAGGATCAACCTCAAGTCCAGAATTTGATTGAAATGGACCAAAGTCTTAAGCTTTTATCACGAACAATTTTTTTGAGAAAAATTACTTCTCTCGAAGCCTGGGTATCTCAGTCGTTAGAGCATCAGACTTTTAATCTGAGGGTCCAGGTTTCAAGCCCCTGTTCAGGCGTGTACTTTAATGTTGTTGTGACTTGTCTCTTCAGTTCCCTAACTTCATAATTCATGTAGTTATAGAGTGCTTGTTGCCGTGGTGCGTTTGGCGAACCGTTCTGCCAATATGCAGGTGAGGTTCTACCATCCCATCAATGAGGTCTGCTTGTGGGCATGACTTAGTTGGGATTTTGGTTATTCCTCACCACTTTAAGACTTCCCAATAATGTGTGGTTTTCCCATGTTAGTTGCCACTCAGGGTCAACCTCAAGTCCAGGGTTCAAGCCCCTGTTCAGGCGTGTACTTTAATGTTAGTGTGACTTGTCTCTTCAGTTCCCTATCTTCATAATTTCATGTAGTTATAGAGTGCTTGTTGCCGTGGTGCGTTTGGCGAACCGTTCTGCCAATATGCAGGTGAGGTTCTACCATCCCATCAATGAGGTCTGCTTGTGGGCATGACTTAGCTGGGATTTTGGTTATTCCTCACCACTTTAAGACTTCCCAATAACGTGTGGTTTTCCCATGTTAGTTGCCACTCAGGATCAACCTCAAGTCCAGAATTTGATTGAAATGGACCAAAGTCTTAAGCTTTTATCACGAACAATTTTTTTGAGAAAAATTACTTATCTTGAAGCCTGGGTAGCTCAGTCGGTAGAGCATCAGACTTTTAATCTGAGGGTCCAGGGTTCAAGTCCCTGTTCAGGCGTGTACTTTAATGTTGGTGTGACTTGTCTCTTCAGTTCCCTATCTTCATAATTCATGGAATTATAGAGTGCTTGTTGCCGTGGTGCGTTTGGTGAGGTTCTACCATCCCATCAATGAGGTCTGCTTGTGGGCATGACTTAGTTGGGATTTTGGTTATTCCTCACCACTTTAAGACTTCCCAATAACGTGTGGTTGTCCCAGGCCAGATGCCACTCAGGATCAACCTCAAGTCCAGAATTTGATTGAAATGGACCAAAGTCTTAAGCTTTTATCACGAACAATTTTTTTGAGAAAAATTACTTCTGTCGAAGCCTGGATAGCTCAGTCGGTAGAGCATCAGACTTTTAATCTGAGGGTCCAGGTTTCAAGTCCCTGTTCAGGCGTGTACTTTAATGTTGGTGTGACTTGTCTCTTCAGTTCCCTATCTTCATAATTCATGTAGTTATAGAGTGCTTGTTGCCATGGTGCGTTTGGCGAAACGTTCTGCCAATATGCAGATCAGGTTCGACCATCCCATCAATGAGGTCTGCTTGTGGGCATGACTTAGTTGGGATTTTGGTTATTCCTCTCCACTGTAAGACTTCCCAATGACGTGTGGTTTTCCCATTCTAGATGCCACTCAGGGTCAACCCTCCTCAAGTCCAGAATTTGATTGAATTTCATCAAAGTCTTAAGGTTTTATATAAAAGATAAATTGCTTTTCTCAAAGCCTGAATAGCTCAGTCGTTAGAGCATCAGACTTCTAATCTGATGATCCAGGGTTCAAGTCCCTGTTCAGTTATTTTCATTAATCTTGGTGTAACTTGTCTCTTCAGTTCCCTATCTTCCTAATTCATGGAGTTACAGTGTGCTTGTTGCCGTTGCTGAGTTGTGCATTTGGCCAACTGTTTGCACTAGGAACAGTTGTGAAAGCCAAATTTATAAGGACACTTTCAATTTACACTTTGTCAACAAATCTGATTTCAGGGTCTGCCATTCCCATGAGTTCTGCTTGTGGCCATGATTGAGTAATTGTTTGTTGAGGTCTGCAGAAGTTAAATTTTCTGCTTTTTGTTATGGAAGGGTTTTGCATTTTGGTAGGCATCAATAACATCAAGAACACGTATGTATCTCTCACAAGTCGTTAGCCCCCCATTTGTTAGGACACTTCCATTCACATTTAGCCAACAGATCTAATTTTATATTTTTCCCTGGGCGTCAGAATTAACCCTCCTCCACTTCCATTTGATGGTAATGGAAAAAGTTCCTCTGGTTTTATCAGTTTCTGACTGGCTGGGAACGTGTGTGATACTCCCACAATTCGTCAACCCCCCATTTATTACGGCACTTTCCTTTACACTTAATCAACAAATACAATTTTAAACTGTTCCAGTACTCTCAGGTTACATGTCAATCAGGGTTAATTTCCCTCCAGTCCATGTGATTTTATTGGACAATAGTTGTATGGTTTTCACTTGCTTATACATGGGATGATCTTCACAAGTCTTCTAGTCCCTATCTAATAGCTTCACGTCTATTTTCTGGACATATTCATTTACACCCACATATAGTGCTCACTTTCATCATCATTCATGTTATGTCATTCAGTTTATATAGTCT
>JACSYO010002040.1:0-47500 GCA_016806645.1 Ophiodon elongatus
CACACACACAGCTGCGTGAAAAATTACATTTTACACCATGGGGCTTATTCTTGTAAACACTATTTGAATATACAAACAAATAGACACACACAACGGCAGAGTGCAGCATGCATGCTTAAGACCCCCCTCACACATGTAGACACACACACACACACACACACACACACACACCTCTCCATGGAATGAGCACAGACAAGCAGCACTGTTTCATTCCCCATCTGTTTCTTTCTTCTCCTGTGGGATCCAGGAAATGATTGTTGGAGGGTGTAGCGGTCTTTACAGACCACGATTAAGAAAAAAAGAAAGAAAAAAAAAGAAGAAAAAAAGGCAAACTTGCAGGGGCAGAGGAAATCGAGCAGCACAGAAAAAGCTGTTTCTTTGAGTTGTCGGCAAAACAGTGAGTGTGTAACTGGAGCTGCCTGATGTGAAACTTTTTCCCATTTGACTGTTTTTTTTGTAAGCTTTAAATGAACACTGACATTTTGTGAAATATCTTCTTTTTTTTTTTGCCACTTTACCCACAGACAGATGAGAAGATTGATATCTAGCACAGAGGGTTGGGTTTGTTACATAAATGTCCTACATAGAAAAGGTGCTGTCTTCTGAAATATCTGTTTATGTTTTATATATTTAATAGAATTGAATAATTTAGAGCTCCTTCATATGACAGAAGACAAACTGAGGTAAAAAATGTCAGGGAAATGCAATAAGTATGAGATTTTAAAGAGCCTAAATTAAACATAATGTAGTTTATGGGTCAATACACGTAATTGTATGACTTAAAGTAAGACTGTAACTTTTGAAAGAAGAAATTACACATTTCTCCTTGTATAAATGAAAAGTTGAAGTCATCCGTATCAACACATTCTTTCTCAATTAAGTACACTTGCATTAAAATATGCACCAAAAGATAATTTAAAAAAATATTAGGATTCAAACAATAATATGTTGAATAATATGTGAAAGTATTTCTGATCACGTAAAACAGAATCATTCTTCAGTCCAAATACTGTAACTGTCTGTTCTGTGCCCTGTATTACTTTGTCTCTTGCTGCCTGCACTCCATCTCACTACTGAGTGGTTGTTCTTCAGTGTCCGACAATGATTGGATAAGACGCTGCAGCAAGTTGACCGCTCACTTGCTGCTCACATTGATTAAAAAAAACTCTATCAACTTCTCAAGGCAGAGTCAGAGCGTGGCACGACTTCACTGCAAGAGTTGCTGATCTGGTGTTGGTTGGAAAACATCTCTAATGCCTGAGCTAATTGTTCCTTTAAACCTTGTAATTTTGTTTTTGTTTATCTATGTTGGTACCATAGAAATTGAACAGGAGTAGAAGGGACATTCCCATTCAAATCGCCGTAGCAGGATGGTCAGAGCGGCGGCCATTTTTGTGCGTACCGTTGCCTTTGCAACCGTTGCAGCGGGCTAACTTCCGTATAAGCGAAACAGACTTTCTGCAAGTCACTGACTCACTGAGGTGACGTTTTACAGTAACGACTAAAACGAGCAGTGGAGTAGTAACGCTACGAGTAAATGAGTCAAATTTAACAACTTAATGCTTCATCCACATCATACATCATGGTTCAGTTCACTTTCTGTGTGTAGCCTTAAGTATTGTGGATTTAGCAAGCTAGCTAGCTAACTAGTTGACAGCTGGCTAGTTGGCTAGTTTGCGAATTAACAACTAACAGCAATCGGCAATTTATTTTGTACTAGTCAAATAATCACAGAAAAAAAGTTCAATGTCTGTTCTACTTTTATTTCCATGGTTGGTACAGCTTGTAACTAAAACCGCTTTGGAGTTACAGAGCGACGCTAACTTTTGCCCCTGCTTGCAGTCTTTGTGCTAAGCTACCATAAACATAACCCTGACCTGCCGTGATGAAATCAGTGATCGCTCATCTTACTCTAGTTTAGACCGCTAAGGAAATTGGTGGAGTGTTCCTTTTAAGATTATTTTGCTGGAGGACTACCCATTCTACTGAAGAAGCTGTTGGTATTTCTTTCGCACAAATATTTCTTATCTTCTCTCTTTTTCAAACATTGCTGCCGGTAACCTTTGGTATGTTCTTCACGTGTTCCTTCTTCACGTGTTCCTTCTTCACATGTTCCTTCTTCAGATGTTCCTTCTTCAGGTGTTCCTTCTTCACATGTTCCTTCTTCACGTGTTCCTTCTTCACATGTTCCTTCTTCAGATGTTCCTTCTTCACGTGTTCCTTCTTCAGATGTTCCTTCTTCACGTGTTCTTTCTTCACGTGTTCCTTCTTCACATGTTCCTTCTTCAGATGTTCCTTCTTCAGATGTTCCTTCTTCACGTGTTCCTTCTTCACGTGTTCCTTCTTCACATGTTCCTTCTTCAGATGTTCCTTCTTCACGTGTTCCTTCTACAGATGTTCCTTCTTCACGTGTTCTTTCTTCACGTGTTCCTTCTTCACATGTTCCTTCTTCAGATGTTCCTTCTTCAGATGTTCCTTCTACACGTGTTCCTTTTTCACGTGTTCCTTCTTCACATGTTCCTTCTTCAGATGTTCCTTCTTCACGTGTTCCTTCTACAGATGTTCCTTCTTCACGTGTTCTTTCTTCACGTGTTCCTTCTTCACATGTTCCTTCTTCAGATGTTCCTTCTTCAGATGTTCCTTCTTCATGTGTTCCTTCTTCACATGTTCCTTTTTCACGTGTTCCTTCTACACATGTTCCTTCTTCACGTGTTCCTTCTTCACGTGTTCCTTCTTCACGTGTTCCTTCTTCATTTATTTGTTGTCTGCATGAGTAGATTTGGTGACGATGACTTTGTGAATATTGAATAAAGTTTCCTCACGAAGCCTGATCTCAAGGTTTAAAGGAAACATACTTTCTGCTCTGAAACTAAATATTGACCCTGGAGGTTAATCATGACCTGCAACCATCAAATATTAATCCAAGTCCAGATTTACATTCCAGGTGAAGGAAAGAAGGAAAGTCAGTGGATAGTAGACAGAAGGAGGGAGAGAGAGTTCAGGGGAAGAAGTGTTGGAAGTCATGTAGTACCGTGAGTCAAGGACAGCACAAGTAACAGGAAGAAGCTGCACATGTATTGTCACTCTGCGGTAAAACAACCAAATCATAATGCAACACAACTCTGAACAATATTGGAAACAAAGCCTCTTAAATTTAATGAACACAGAAAAACAAAGAAGAAACGACGACAGCTTGAAGATGTTCTGCTTCTGAAAAGTGTTGGTGGTGCTGCATATGAATCTGCTCCTACAGTTATTAATGGAGACGTGTCGGTACATCCTCAGACTCAGAAGACCAATCAGAATCAGCTCCACACAGAGCAGAGGTCTGGGTTACTAATCTTTATATGAATATGATAATTAATAAAGAGGGAGGAAAGTCCTGACTGTTACAGCTGGCTGTGTGCGTGAGACACATGTACACACACACACAGACACACACAGACAGACAGACAGACAGACCTGTAGGTGGCAGTGCTGAGGTGGATGTGGTCGGGGACTCCATGGCTCTCCATCCTGGAGGCGGTGTTAACGGAGTCTCCAAACAGGCAGTAGCGAGGCATCTTCTCCCCCACCACCCCAGCTAACACGGGACCAGTATGGAGACCCACACGGATCTGGAACACACAAACACACCATATCAGCACGTGGGACTTCCTGTGGGCGAACATCACGGATACATCACGTGTTGAATAACTTTAACGGGCTGATGTCAGAAAGGGTTCAGACTGGTTTCTTCAGATATCCTGGTTGTAAACTGCTTGTGACTGGACTCTGATGTTCAGAGGAGTAGCGCCACACACTGGTCTCTCTTGGCCCTACAGCAGGTCTTCACTGGGCTCTTGCTGAATCTGTGTGGAGAGTTTGGAATGTGTGCAGCTGGTTCAGCCTCTCGTCCCGCCCTCTACACACCCACATTCAACCCTAAACGGTCAATGCAGAGCACCTGATGGATGTTGATGCATAGAAAGCTGCTGATCAGTGAGTCTTTATGGTGAATCAGGAAGTACCGAGAGGAAGGATTTCTTTACACAGAAATCAGAGTGCTGGTGGATGAGAGGATCACTGAACACTGGTTGCCTCCTAATTCCTCCATTCACGCAGTCCGAACCATGTCATGGTTGGAAAAGAGGCTGTGATCCGCCCTGGTAGCCGCAAACTTCTTCATAGAGGAGCAGAATGGGAAGTCGTCACCGGCCACTGAGCTCGTAGATCTGTGTGATCTCTAGTCTGGTTATACTTCTACTTATATGTTGTTGTCAGCTCATTTACTGAAGGGAACACAGAGAAGACTCCCCTTCTCAACATGTGAATCCTGCTGCCCTCAGATGCTGCAGGTATTCATGAAGGGAGAAGCTCGTCCTACTGCATGAAGCAGATACTGTCAGAATCAACCACATTCATTCACAACTACGACTAAAGGCATATCATATTTTATTTAATGAGTAATAAGTAAAATAAGTCAAAAGTAACTGCTCATTCTGGGGGATCCCGAGGAATTCCCAGGCCAGCTGGAGATATAATCCCTCCAGAGGGTTCTGGGTCTTCCCCGGAGTCTCCTCCCAGTTGGGCCGGAAAACCTCCAGTGGAACCAGTAGGAAACTCATCTGCTTACCCTATCTCTAAGGCTGAGCCTGGCCACCCTACAGAGGAAACTCATCTCCTTACCACATCTCTAAGGCTGAGCCCGACCACCCTACAGAGGAAACTCATCTCCTTATCCTATCTCTAAGGCTGAGCCCAGCCACCCTACAAAGGAAAGCCATCTCCTTACCCTATCTCTAAGGCTGAGCCCGGCCACCGTACAGAGGAAACTCATCTCCTTACCCTGTCTCTAAGGCTGAGCCCGGCCACCCTATGCAGGAAACTCATCTCCTTACCCTATCTCTAAGGCTGAGCCCGGCCACCCTACTGAGGAAACTCATCTCCTTACCCTATCTCTAAGGCTAAGCCCGACCCCCCGACAGAGTAAACTCATATCCTTACCCTATCTCTAAGGCTGAGCCCGGCCAGCCTACGGAGGAAACTCATCTCCTTACCCTATCTCTAAGGCTGAGCCCGGCCACCCTACTGATAATATAAATCCTTATATTGTGTGTATTCTTATTATTACTGTCTGTGAAAGAGGTTAAGGTTACTCGAGTCCAGAGTTATGTCTGGGGAAAGACACTCTGCCTGTTCTCAAGGATAGATACACACCTTGTACCACAACACTCATGCATGTTATCAGTATATTTACATTAGAGAAGCAGACAGGCCGTTGCACGTGCCAGTCTGGTGAGGAGAGGTGGGATTGTTCTCCCCCTTTTCAGCTCAGAGCCAACCAGAGGTCAGGATGGTCCGATACAAACCTGTGACGAAATCTGTGTATGAAAGGGCCGAACTTCCGTCTTTTCGAGGTATTCCTTCCTCTCAACCTGCATGTTGACAGAGGGACTCCCTGCTTTTGCAATCGCAGCGCTGGTAAACTTAGTATGTGACCACAGAATAAATCTGGTCCAAGCCCGAGAGAAGAAACTAAATTGAGTTGTCAACAGCAAAATAAGCCTCTGCCCATAATTTGGAAATAGTTTTTCAAAAATTACCTTACCTGGTCACACGTAAAGTCACAAGCACATATTTCCACTGGTTTTAAGAGGGAAAGAGAATAAGTGTCCACTGGTAGGGATTTAGGTAAAGAAATAAAGAGTTTAAATAGGACAAAGGGACACTCGTGGGAGCTACCGGAGGTCTACTCTTAGTCGGTGGAAAGCCAAGTTGAAGTCCGTATGGTACGTTGATACCTCTGGTAACTGAAGTCACGGAGCGACAGGTTCCTCGTGCACGGTCAGTTTAGAATATTCCGCTGAAGAAGCGATGCTGCGAGAGGCGAGGATATAAGGACACAGGGAAAGATTTGTGTTTTTCAATACACTGTACAGGTGGGTTTTTGTAGATCTTGGTGATTTTAACGAGACCTGAATACCGTGTGTATCAGAACACGAGAGTGAACTGAGAATTCCTCGGAAGAAGGTGTTCGACCAGACTACATATCTGTGGGGCATTAAAAGGGAATAAAAGGGAAAATCATAGTCTATGGTACTACGAGGCAAGGATAAATAAAACAATATTGGTGAACTGGTGTTATAAACCCCAGCGATCGAGCGCTGTATCCTTCTGGTACAGTAGAAGCTTCTCATTCGAGTTCACTATATTGGGTATTGCAGCCTTTCTCCTGGCCTCCAAGGATACGTGTGAATAAATACAATTGCTGAATGCTGTCAGAAGCTGCAGAGTGGAACCTTGGGAAGGCCAAGAGCTGTGTGTGTTATATGTTGTGTTTGACTACTCGGAGCAAATTGGGCTAGGCTGGAGAATAATTGTGTTTTGTTTGGTGTTTTGAGCTTGTCGTGAGTTAGAGCCTTTTTTAACTTACGTTCACTCTGACTTGTGTGTGTTGCTTTGACGTCGTGTGTGTTGCTTGTACGTGTTCTAACTTTCTAGAGATAAAAAACGGTGTGTTCAACAAGAGGTGAATTGGTAGATATATGACAGTAGACCTACGTTATTAATAAGATAGATAAGATATGAATCTTAAGCTGAAAAAGTAGGGGAAAAAAGAGGAGTAAAACTTCTGCTGGAAGCTGTTATGTAATACTATATATATATATACCCTCCAGACCAATACATCACCGAGTATTCTGTGAATCATTCTGTTGAGAGCACTGGGGTGTGCGTTATTCCGATAAACGTAATAAAGAATAAATTAATAATAATGATATAATCAACGTAATGGAGAAGTAATTACATTAAATACAGAGCAAAATCATTTTGTGATTGTTGAACCGGAGGAGACTTTGTGTGTCAGTCAAGGCTGTGTGCTGTTATCAGCTGGTGTGTGATAGGGCGGAAGAAGACTTTTCCTCTGGTGTATCAGTTTAAAATGATTTATGGAGTTTCCTCATGGTCTGTGAATAGGGCGTAGGAGGGTTAAATGGTTCAAAGCTATCCTGTGTTGGATAAACGCGACCGCCGTGTCAACAATCCGTGGGTTTGTGAATCCAGTGGATTTGGTCCGATTTATTTTATATACAGTGGTACAGAAAGCAGTGCAGTGGTCACTATAGATAGCCTACAGATACAGCTAGCCTACAGCTAACCCTCGTCGACAGGAGGGGCGAGGCCGGAAGTAGATGGGAAAAAGAGGAATCAAGAGCACCTCAAGACACAGGATAAATAGAAGGGAGACACTTAGTGGTCGGGGGTGTACTGCACCCATAATAAGAAATAGCGCCTCTAGAGATAGGAACACTCATACCCCAGCGGGCAAATAGGGTACTGCAGGTACTTGACCCTTTGACACCATCGCGTGGCCGAAGTTAGGTATTACAACATTGAGACTAATATCCCCATTAGCTGACACACACTTTAGCAACCGAACTGACGCTGACATACACCATCAAAATAACACAGATAGGGAATAATAATAATAACAATTATATTAATAGATAAGTGGTAGTAATAAGAATAAGAATAGAATACTGTTAAGGAAGAATAGAACATTTTTAATCTAAGATCAGATCACACTCTCATACACCATCGAAACAGTAACTGAAGGCACATTAATCATTCAATCGCAGTTTAACACCGTAGTTTTATTTATTTATTTTTTTTATTATGATTTATTTTTTTTCTTCAAGCATAGCTGCATTTTTTCCTTTCTCAGCCACAACACACCTCGCTAAAACTTTTCAGATATGGGAAAAACTAAGAACATGGTCGAGGTGTGGAAAGAGTGCCCAGTAGGCACACAAGGACACACCCTACTGAGAACATATCAGAGGTTTATGGATAAAACCCCAGAAGGAGATAAGAAAAGTGCATCGAAGAGATGTACGGCGTGGACAAAGAATATGCAAGAGGCAAGGCATGTTTGGAGGAGAGAGAACTCCCTCACCAATAAGCAGATAATTAGTGAACCATCTGAGCATGGCTAAGAGAGGCAGCAAACAAGCACATGCGGTGCTGTCAGTGGCCGGAAGATTTTGTGGGAAAGAAAAGAAAAGTGTGCAACAGGCAGAAGGATTTTTGGCAGATTGTAGAACTTTCCTGGGGGAAATGAATAGAGCAATAATGGGTAAGACGGAAATTCAAATGGCGCAAACAGTGAAGACAAAACTGAGAACGAGCGACGAGTGTTGCCCGAAAGACAGAGACCCAGGGACCAGTAAGGTCCACCCCGCAGCGTCACCCCTGTTCTGCCCAAACCCGTATAAAGAGGCAGCGCGAATGCTGGCAGCCACTCCCACATATCAGATGCCATTACAGCCAGGGAAAGCAACAGAACCAGGCCAGACACAGGTGTTGGTTATTCAGAAGGGATTGTTACAAGTCACAGCCCAAAAGACAGAGAGTGAGTCAGCGATCAAAGACTACCTAGCAGACACGTTGAGTCATCTGGAATACAGCGCCACCTCCTCTCCAACAGAATCACCTATCACAGCCCAGGTAGGATCAGACACAACTTTAAGGGGGCCAGACACCACGGGAAGGGGAGGTGTAGTGAGAAGGACTACCATAGCAGAAGCCAAGCCTATTACTTCCGATGTAGAGGTAGGAGGAGTAGGAGATGGACTGATGACTGCATTATTAACTCAGCGAGGGTCCGCAATGGGGTTTGATGATGAGGAGGAAGATGTGGAAGATAAAGAATGGGGACAGGCGGTCATAGATCAGAGTGTACAGGAGAAAGATGAGATGGGCATTCCGGGACCGCCACCTCTGGTGCCAGGGTGGTTTAAGGCGAGACAGAAACAGATACTACCAGAGAGCAGACACGAGGGGAGCAAATGTACACCAATGCGACGATACAGTTAGGCGACGAGGCCCAAGAGTGACTGAAAACACACCCAGACGACTCCAGCATCAGTTTCCACTCCTGACTGCAGTGGGTGCTAACGGCAACGAAAAACAACATACTCTCCCCTTGCCCTGTCAGATGTGTCAATGTTGAGAGAGAAACTGCCAAAAATTGAAAAAGGGGGTGCGGCATGGATCCGAGTTTTTTGGAGCAATGTGCGGGAAGTGTACCAGGGGTAGGAGACTTTAGGAGAATTTTTGTAGCCTGTGCCTCGTTAGCAGAGCTGCAGCACGTAGAAAGGTTGGCGAGGACATCGGACGTGCCCGATGGAGAAACATTGGCACACTGGGTGGGTAATTTTTGGCCTGAGCTAAGATATAGGTACCCAGTAAAAGTAGCAACCACGGAGCTTACAGAGGTGCCACCACTGGACGGTGAGGGTGGAGCAGCCTATTTGGGTAGAATCAGAGAGTTGTGGAAGCACAAACTGGGGGAAGACCCCATCGTTGATAACAGGACTGAACTGTTGTTCAGAGGGGCAATAGAAGCCAGATCCATATGCACCGATCTATCAACAGCCACAGCAAGCCGCATTTGCACCACCTCAAGCCCAGTTCCCTCAACCTTATGTCCCGCAGCAGGCGGGTCAGCAGCCCATGACTGGGGCCCCACCGTACGGAGGGTTTAGCCAACCAAGAAGACGGTGGGGGGGGGGGAGGTAGGGGTAGAGGTAGGGGCAACGGAGGCTTTAGACAGAGACATAATAACTGTTTCAACTGTGGTCGGCCTGAACATTGGGCTTGTGCCTGTCCTCATCCGCCACTGGGTCAGCAGTCTCAGTCAGGACCGCCTCAGTACTCCCATAATGTCTATCCCCCGCCCCAACAAGCACCCAACACACAGCCACAGCCACAAGGCAATACTGGTCCATGGCACCAGGCCCCGGGCCAGACACAAATGCGATAGGGGTGCCCAGATCCGACGGCTGACGGCGACCTGTATCCAGAGCCTATGGTCACTCTCACGATAAATGGAAAAGACTATATGTGCATGATGGACTCAGGAGCCAGGTATTCCACGATAAATACGCCACTACCACCATCAGGGAATACTGTGCCAGTGATCGGATTTTCGGGTCAGTCAGAGGAGTGGCCACTTTCAATACAAGTTCCAGGTAAGTGGAAATCACTCTGTTTTGACCAATCATTTTTGGTATCCACTGCCTGCCCAGTGAACTTGGTAGGAAGAGACATTTTGTGTGCACAGAACGTAACCATGCAAATGACAAAAGACTGTATTATAGCGACGTTCCCTGATGGGACCCAGCAAAAATGTGCCACACCCCGCTACAATAGTCACCAAATGATTCAACTGGAGACTAAAGAGACATTGGAAAAGGAAGCGGAGGTCTGGTGGGGCAGAATAAATGATTATGACATTATACCTCTGCATGACACCATCCAGCAATGGGACCCTTGGTTCAAGGTCCTGCATCCGTACTCACCACCAGGGGACCCACAACATTGTACCTTTAACTACTCCCTGATACAAGAAGAGAATTATGAGATCCTGTGGGAAGGCCTGGAACACGAGAGTGAGGTTTATGGAAACCCAACTGTGAAGGCTCGGGAGATCTATGCAGGGAAGCAAGGAGTAGCGGCGGCTGTAGAGTTGACACCAGAGTTGCGGGTTTTGTATGCCCTCGTTGAGACCTCAGCCCCACACATCACAGTGTTGGTCCAGAGTGGGGGTGAAGCGAAGAACATGGATCCAATGGTCAAAGCAGGGATTGAGGCTACGGACTGGGTGCCCACACAGAATAAAAACTTGCACTTCTCCCCATCTGAAAACATGTACAGAATTGCACACACATCGGAGGTCCAGTTAGTCCCAGAGACACACATGCTTAGCCGCACACATGGTAGAGAAAACACTGATCATGGGGACACTGAAAACATGCTAGGCTTATTTCCAGACACCTTTTGGACAAAAGGGGGAACTGCTGTGGGACTGATTCCGATGGCTCCCGTTGAAATAGAGCTAAAACCAGGGACGGTTCCAATTTATCGTCACCAGTACCCCTTAAGGATGGAACAGACTGTAGGCATTTCTAAGACGATAGAAGGGCTGTTGATAGCAGGTGTGCAGGAGAGAACGAGGTCCCTCTGGAACACACCTATTAATCCGGTCCCTAAACCTGGAAAACCAGACTACAGAATGGTCCATGATCTGAGGCCAATTAATAAGGTTATAGTGCCGACTCACTATGACACTCCTAACCCATACACGATGTTGAACGCTGTGGGTCCAGACAAGACATGGTTCTCCTGCATTGACTTGGCGAATGCGTTTTTCTGTGTTCCATTGGCTGAAGGTTCAAGACAGATGTTTGCATTTTCATATCAGGGTAATCAGTACACCTACACACGCCTGCCGCAGGGCTATTTAGACTCACCTTCCATTTTCAACCATGTGCGAAAGAACATTCTGACAAAGCTAGAGTTACCAGCTGGTGTGGTGCTATTGCAGTATGTGGATGACATTTTGCTAGCAGGGACAAGCTCAGAGTCCATTATGGAGGCCACGACAAAAGTTTTGGGTTGGCTAGAGAAACATGGGTTCAAGTTATCCAGGTCTAAGTTGCAGATTGGTAGACAGAGAGTGACTTTTCTGGGAAGGATAGTGGCCAGAACAGGATAGGCTATGACTGAGGAACAGAAATCATCGATTTTACAACATACGAAGCCAGTAACAATAAGAGACATGATGACATTTTTAGGGTTGGTAACCTGGAGTAAGAATTTCATTGCTGATTTCTCAGAGCAAGTGTCCCCATTGAGGAGACTTGTACAGGGCGCAGGCTATCAAAATTACTCAAAGCCATTGGTATGGACTCAAGAAGCTGACGCCGCGTTCATAGACACTAAACAAGCCATGGCCACTGCGTCCACGCTGCACCCACCCGACTATTCTAAACCATTTCACCTCGATGTTGACGAAAAGGACGGATTTGTGAATTCTGTCCTGTTTCAAAAGGGGGAGCGGGGCACGGATAGGAGAATTTTTATGTAGTACAGTGGGAAATTAGACAATGTGGAAATAGGACACCCCACGTGTGTCAGACACGTAGCGGCCATAGGGAAGGCACTGATAAAAAAAAGCCCATCTAACGATGGAGCACCAGACATTCCACACACGGAGTAGTGGCGTTTCTACAGTCAAACGCTTTCACACTCAAGGCAAGCAACTCTGCAAAGCCTTTTGACTAAGATACACATACATTTTGAGGCCTCAGGTAAAAACATGGCAACACAGATGGGCAATGGGGACGAGCATGTATGTGCAGAGGCAACGGACCATGAAATGAAGTTGCACCAAACCTTAGAGAAAGAGCCACTGACTGAACCAGACGACACCTACTACTGCGATGGACACAGCCATCAGACACTAGACCGAGAGATAGTTGCGTCTTATGTGGTAGTGAGAAGAGCACCTGAGGGCTGGGAGATAGTAAGAACAGGCATAGTTCCACATCCAGCGTCAGCACAGACAGCAGAATTAACAGAAGCATGTAAGGCAGCGAAGGGAAAGAGAGTGAATGTCTACTCAGATTCAGCATATACCCTACAAGCAGCACACATAGACCTGTGCCATTGGAGACGAAAAGGTTTTGTGACCAGTAATGGTTCCCCAGTAAAACACTTACAACCCTTGTTGGACCTTTATCATGCCCTAAAAGAACCCAAACAAGTAGCAATGATGAAGTGCAAAGGACATCAGACAGATGCCTCAGAGATAGTGAAGGGGAACAATGCAGCAGACCAAGCAGCTAAGAGCACAGCAGGGTACAGACCCAAGAACCAGATGATGCAGAAAACAGAAGAACCAGAGAAAGACAGATTAGACTCAGACCACATCAGAAGATTACAAGAACAGGCAGCACCAACAGAGAAACAGGCTTGGATGGAAATGGGGGCAAGGAAAGATAAGGAAGGGATATGGAGAAACCATGAAGGAAAAGTAGTAGCCCCCGCAGGTCTGTTGAACATATTGTGTTAGGAAGCACATAGCAGAGGACATGGTGCAAGTGGTAGGATGGTGACATTGCTTTCTCAGAACTGGTGGCATCCATTCATGAAGGAAATAACTAAATACTATGTCCAGACCTGTGAAATATATTGCAAACACAACCCCAAGGTGGCTCTTAGAGCAGGGTTAGGAAGCTTCCCGCCCCAACAGCTCCATGGAAGGAAGTAGTCATAGATTTTACAGACATGGGAATTGAGAGCCACGTTGAAGGGAAAAGGTATTTGTTGGTATGTGTTGATCCATTCTCTCGATGGGTAGAAGCTATCCCCACAAAGTCGGAGAGGGCAGCAGATGTGGTGAAGTGGTTAGTAAGGGAACTCATACCCCAATTTGGCATTCCAGAAGTAATAAGATCAGACAATGGCTCACATTTCTCGAATGCAGAACTACAAGAAATAGAGACAACATTTGGCATCACTCATAAGTTTGGAGCAGTATATCATCCAGCGTCTCAGGGACTGGTAGAAAGAGCAAATAGGACCATAAAAGAGGGACTAGGGAAAGTATGCGCAGACACTAAGTTGAACTGGGTTGAGGCTCTCCCAATAGTACTGTATGGAATTAGGTCAAGTCCAAACTCTAAGTTAGGAATAAGTCCCCATGAAGTACTTATGGGTAGGAAAATGCCATGTCCACTGACCTCTACCTTGCCGACCACTGTGAGTCAGCTGCAATACCAGCATATGGAAATATCAGATTACATGAGGAGGTTGAACAATGCTGTTATGAGTATCTCTCAACAGGTGACGGAGATCCTGTCCGAAGAAATAGAAGGGGAGGGTGCTCCTGTGGAAGTGGATGACTGGGTACTGAGGAAAGTAGCCAGATTCAACTGGACGGCTACCCGCTGGGAAGGACCGTATAAGGTTGCGGAGGTAACCTCGCACTGTGTAAAGGTGTGGTTGAAAGAAGATAAAATAAGTAATTGGATAGACAAGACGCATTGTGCTCGAGCTCTGACCCCAAAAGACAGAACATTGGCCCAGGTCAGGAGTGATTTAAAAGAGCTGGACAACAGCCAGGAGGCAAGAGCCTCAGAGAAAAAGGAGAAAGTTTCTGAAGACGAGGAAGAGCCAAGGTATAACCTGAGAAGCAAGAAGGGCATAGCCAAATGAAAGCCAGGAATGTGAAAATAAGACTAACAAAGACAGACTCTAGTTTTAATACCAGCAAGGGAAACAGGGCCTATCCAATAAACGTAGAAGTTAACACCGAACTCAAAAATCAGTTGTTAGCAGTCCTCGCAGTGGTAATAATAGTATATCTAGGATTAGGAATACTCAGGACACTGCTATAATGAAAACCGCACTAGGAGGCAACACGAGAGCCACTTTATTGGTCCTCCTAACCATAAGTCTTTCAGTAGGACTCCCTTTCATGTGGTGGGAACTCCAACTGAAGAACTTAGACCAGCTAGAAAATAGAACCACAACATCCTCCCCTCTAATAAGCACCAAGTCTCCCCTGCGAAGAGTAAAAAGAAGCAGACCATCAAATCTAAACCCAGTCATATATATTAAGAACGAGTCTGGATCTCAGGCTTTCCAGGTAGATCTGTGTAGCATCATCAGTTGTGGGAACAACCAACAAGGGTGGAGAGGGTATGATGTTTACATGTGTATCTTTCCCTGGGGAGAACCGACAGGCAGCAACCCCTGGTGTCCAGACTGGACCTATGCGTATTGGAATTCTAGACCAGGTGGGTGGGTGTCCGAGGTGGGATGTACATTCGGTACATTCCAAAGGCAGATTAGTCTAATCAGAGGTCAGGTAATCACCCCTAAAGCAGGAGAAAACAACCCACTCATTATCACCATAACGGACCTAAAATAATCACCATTTCAGGGCAACAAAAGCACGTTCTCCCTAGCAGTGGGGGTAGATGTGTCAGGGAAAGATCCAATGGGTAAAATAAGAATTACTATACTACCACGAAATAAGGCAGAACCAACCTCAGCCCCAGATACTGGTAACAGCTCCCCAAGCGGAGTACAGCGGGTGGAGCTGAAAAACTTTACCATGCAACAGGGTTCTATCAGACCAATTACTGGATGGAGTGGATAACAACGGCAGCACAGGGATCAAACGCTAAAGACTGTGTTGCTTGTGCAGCCTCCAGGCCCAGTTCATGGACCGTACCATCAGTGCTGAGCCGACCAGAGAACCTGAACTGTTTGCTAGACCTCCACATTAGGGAGAACCCGAGAAGTGATTGCATGAGATGGGAGAAGTATTTCCCATGCTCCCAGGCGAAGGCCGTACCACCGATCTTCACCCCAATGAAGAATAATTATACATGCCTAACCAGGACCAGTGCAACCGGGATACGATTAGGTGATATACCTGGAGACTGGTGCAACAGTTCTATCAATGTAACCAATTGGGATAATGTAACTAGACTACATTATGCTAGGTCAGACATATACTGGTTCTGTGGGGGAAGACGATTGATGAATGTCCTCCCTAGTAACTGGCAAGGAAACTGTGCCTCAGTTTCACTAATAGTCCCCATCAGAGTAATCCCACTAGGTGCCGAGGAGCTTGTCAGTCACGTAAAATCCCAGGGCCCCCTGGATAGAAAGAAAAGGAGTTTTGACCTAAAAGCTGGCTCTCCAATCTATTTTGACGCCATAGGAATACCCAGAGGAGTGCCAGACGAGTACAAACTAATAGATCAGATAGCGGCCGGTTTTGAATCAGTGTTCCCAATGATAACCATAAACAAAAATGTTGACCGTTTAAACTATGTGCATTTTAACATCCAGCGTCTGACTAACATGACCCGAGACGCCTTAGAGGGGGTGCACGGCCAGTTGTCTGCCACCTCTCTAATGACTTATCAGAACAGGATGGCACTCGATATGTTGTTAGCAGAGAAAGGAGGAGTCTGCTCGATGTTTGGCCAAAATTGTTGCACCTTCATTCCAAATAACACAGCCCCAGATGGATCTTTCACTAAGGCCTTAGACGGTCTGAGAGCAATGTCCCATGAATTGGCAGAACAACAATGGCAGGTTTACCCCCGTCATATCAAATGGCTTTGTTAGCAGAGGAGGTACAGTTGTTGGAGGATGGTATGGTAAGATTCGACATCGATGGATCCGAAGAAGAGACTGAGTCAGACCCCCCATTCCTGTACACATAACTTGCTAATGTTTGACCATATCCCATATAGTAAACGCACACACGCACACAGAAGGCGTGAGACTTTTGTGATTTTATACTGTTTTTAATTGTGCCATATTATGCGCTTAGAGGATTATCCAGTAGAATGAGAGGGTTACAAATACCTAGGGACAACGGTTCTCTAGTACAAGGGTTATATGAAGATCCTGGATATAGGTGGGTTTTAGCTTAGCTTTTTATAATATAGGTACGAGCTTTAGGCTGTTAGAGATTTCCACTCTGTTAAATAAGTAACACACACATAGTTATGAACTGATATAGCCCATTTTTGTAGCTCAATATTATTGTTTAGTTTACATAATAAATTATGTAAAAAGGGGGATTGATAATATAAATACTTATATTGTGTTTATTCTTATTATTACTGTCTGTGAAAGAGGTTAAGGTTACTCGAGTCCAGAGTTGTGTCTGGGGAAAGACACTCTGCCTGTTCTCAAGGATAGATACACACCTTGTACCACAACACTCATGCATGTTATCAGTATATTTACAGTAGAGAAGCAGACAGGCCGTTGCACGTGCCAGTCTGGTGAGGAGAGGTGGGATTGTTCTCCCCCTTTTCAGCTCAGAGCCAACCAGAGGTCAGGATGGTCCGATACAAACCTGTGACGAAATCTGTGTATGAAAGGGCCGAACTTCCGTCTTTTCGTGGTATTCCTTCCTCTCAACCTGCATGTTGACAGAGGGACTCCCTGCTTTTGCAATCGCAGCGCTGGTAAACTTTGTATGTGACCACAGAATAAATCTGGTACCAGCCCGAGAGAAGTTGTTGGCTGAATTCTTCCGGAGGCTCCACCAGGCATCCAAATCATTACACGCTAACACTACAGAGGAAACTCATCTCCTTACCCTATCTCTAAGGCTGAGCCCGGCCACCCTACAGAGGAAACTCATCTCCTTACCCTATCTCTAAGGCTGAGCCCGGCCACCCTACAGAGGAAACTCATCTCCTTACCCTATCTCTAAGGCTGAGCCCGGCCACTCTACAGAGGAAACTCATCTCCTTACCCTGTCTCTAAGGCTGAGCCCGGCCACCCTACAGGGGAAACTCATCTCCTTACCCTGTCTCTAAGGCTGAGCCCGGCCACCCTACAGGGGAAACTCATCTCCTTACCCTATCTCTAAGGCTGAGCCCGGCCATCCTACAGGGGAAGCTCATCTCGGTCGCTTGTATCCAACTATCTGCCTTGATTCCTAACTCTTACCTGTATGGGTTTGCCTGTTACAGGGTTGTGGACCTCTCTGGCAGCTATCCTCATGCCTAAAGCAAAGTTTGCCACCCGGTGAGCGTGGCTTCTTGTCGGGACGGGAACTCCACCCACCACCATGTACGCATCACCAATCGTCTCAACCTTTAGGAAACCAAGAAAGATAATTGATAATTATATTGATCAATTCCATTTTGCATTTAATTACGGGTTGATAAAATACAAATTTGCTTGGATGTGATGGAATCTCTTAAAGGAACAGTGTGTAAGATTTAGTGGGCTTAATTGGCAGAAATGGAATATAATGTTCATAACTATGTTTTCATTAGTGTATAATGACCTGAAACTAAGAATCAAGTGTTTTCGTTAGCTTAAAAGATGTCATTTATGGGGAGCAGGTCGTCTTCCACAGAGTCCGCCATGTTGCACCGCCATGTGCTACGGCAGCCCAGAAAGGACAAACCAAACACTGGCTCTAGAGAGAGACTTACCCAGTTACGTTACCTGAAGGAGGGATGCGTAACAAAACCCCCGTATTAAACGTGCCCCGAGGCTAAATTATTAAAGACTGCAGCGTTGATAAGACCCAACGTTACTGGTGTTTTTATTAGTACTTATTAATGTTTTGGTATTATCTATTATCAAGCTGCAGCGAGCATCTCCTCTGCTCTCTGTGTCGGGCTGAGCTCCTCCAACTACACACACACACCCACACACACAGACACACAGACACACACACACATAGACAATTGTTAATTGTTAATTGTTAATTGTGTCAGAAACCTCCTAGAGATTGCACATATGTAGCTAAACACAGCACGTGTACTTCAGGACATAAAGTAAATATAAAGAGCTCACACACAATGACAGAAGGCCGAACCTCATCCTCTTCAACAGAATCACCACAGCTTCATTGTTTGAACAACAATACATATCCCCCCTCCCCCCCCCCTCCCCCGGAGCTCCTGTGGAGGAGACAACCCAGAGAGCTACCTTGTAGATGTCATGTACGCTGGTGAGTCGGTCAAACTTGGAGTACATGGAGTTGAGCATGTGCACGATGACGATGGGCTCACAGGCCGCGCACATGCTGGTGAAGGTCACCACGTCACTGAACAGGATGGTGCACACCTCAAAGTGCCCTGGAAGAGACGGGAGCCGTGAGACAGCAGCAGGCCAAGTACAAGTACAAGTACAAGTACAGGTCCAGGCTGACACGAGGAGACGGAGGCTGCTGGAGAGGAATATATATACTGACCGGCCTCCACGCGGCGCCCGTCCTTCAGCTGGGTGGCGATGTGACGGGGCAGCATGGCGTACAGCAGAGCCTCCGTCTTCTCCTTCTCAGCTTCCAGGTGCTGGGACAGGATCCTCAGTTCCTCCTACAGACACACCCACACATGGAATAACTAATATGTTCCTACAGACCCACCCACACATGGAATAACTAATATGTTCATGGGAAAAAGCACAACTGCTGTATTAATCACAGATTTGTATTTTACCACTATAATCACATGCAGAATGTTTTCCCCATGACACAGATCCAAAGAAAGGTTTGTAGTTTACTACTACTACTATTACTACTGCTACTATTACTACTACTACTACCGCTACTACTACTACTCTGCTGCCACACTTCAGCACCAGATGAAATATTATTTTGTTGGTCTTTGTAGATGTGGACTGAAGAATAACCAATGTTCTCCACTTGGTATTAACATTTAATCTGTAACTGGATACATCATCATAACACATCTATGGGGTCTTTGCATGAACACCTGGTATTAACATGTTCTCTTTAATCCTAACAATGTGGTCAAAGAGCACCGATTGGCTGAGATATGACCATGGGAGTGACTCCCTCTGGACATGGGGCTCTCTTGTTTTACAGCACAGCTTCATCTACTCATTTATATAACAACATGTTTGCCTCAAAAGGCAAATCCCTGTGATATGATGACTTTTGATGTAGAATTGAAAGAAAGGCCGTCCTTTCCATTGAGCTTCTTATCATGTGTGTGAATTGGGCTTCCAGGACTAAAGACTACAAGAACTAAAAGCTGCTCTCCTGCCTTCTTCCTCTCCAGCTGGTTGGTGAGCTCCATCTCAGCTAGGCGTTGCTGGTTGAGGAGAACCAGGTCTCTGGTGACATCGTGCTGGGCCAGGTCAGCCAGGTGGAGGCCCACATCTTGAAGTTCCTGAAGGCTTCGGAGCTTCGGAGAACACAGGTACAACATACAGCCAAGAGACTCCATCCACAACATCTGACCTACACATTAAGGGAATACAGGTTAACCAATGGAGAGAATGCAGCACAGATATTATTTCAGTGGTTGCCTCCGCAGCTCTCAGGGACCCACAGGCTTCCTCTTGAGTTCCCCCATCACACAAGGTGCCTCTCCAAAGTTCAGTTCTACCTGCTATCTGTCCGTCACAGTCCTGCACCAGGTCTTTTTGGTCTTTTTGGTCTTCGGGTTTGCTTTTGTGATGTGTCTTAAGGTGGTGACGTGACAATATTGTGGTGGTGTAGACTCAAACAGGGAGGAGCTCTGGTCTGACCCCACAGTGTTTAGTGATCCCCACAACTCACTGCCTATTTTACACCGCAGTGTAAAAATATAGAATTTCATGCTAGCTCTCTTTTTTAAAAGCCTTTTTTCAAAAAGCAATTTAAAAGTGGAAGAAAAAGTTTTGGTTGGTTACATGTTCTATAATTCACCTTACTGTGTGTAAATGTATCGTGGAAGTGTTCGTTAGAACCCACCTCTTAGTTTGAGCGTGGTGTGTGTGTCTTTGCAACTCTTCAAGACAAACTGACTGTTGATGAATTTCCTGATGCTCTCAATGGTAAAAGTCACCTGGAGGACAGAGATGGGACAATACTGCTTTAATGTCTGCTGCTCACCACTAAACACGTACAATTCTCTATTTGGATTAAATCAAAGACAAAATGAGAGAGTGTACTCTGGGCTCAAGGTGCAACATAAAGTACATCATATATTAATGTTGCCAGTCAATATATTTGCAATCAGATAGTACCTCTCTCTATACTAATTTAGTCTTAACTGCTGGTGGAAAAGTCTGCAGTGTGGGAATCAAACAGGCTACAAATAGACAATGGGTTCAGGTAACAATGCATTTATGTAATACGGGTTGTGAAGTTACTGTCAATGCAAAACCAGTATTTCCTTCTGTTTGTGAAATGGAGGACTTTAGTCCCCCAAAAATGAACAAAGCAAGTTACAAAATGTGCAACAATATCTCTGGGCCCATAGAAGAGGTCCACTGAAGTAAAGTAAAGTAAAGTAAAGTAAAGTAAAGTAAAGTAAACTAAACTAAACTCAAGACAAGACCAACACAAAGGGAAAGATATGTAATGGTGAATCAGACCCAAATACTACCAACTAAGCAACTAATAAAATAAAACGGCACAATTTTTATGTATATGCTATTTGAGACCAAAAGAAATTGAGAATTGCATATTTTGCCTCTGGATTTTGCAACCTATAAAACATGTTCCGTGAGAAGCCATTTTTAACCGATCAGCTCCACTGGACTTGCGTCACCCTTTCCGTTCAAGATTAATCTTCATCAGGCGTCTCGTTACCTCCTCCTGGGGAACAACGCTCCAAAACCACCCATTTTGCACTTTCTTTTCCATTCCCAAGGACCAGTATTGATAAATATGACATCTGCTTGTGCCTTTTCAATCATTTGGATCCGCTGTACACCATTTTGTCTGTCTACTTCATTTCATGGCTGTAAGCGTTGTGTGCCTAAAGATATTAAACCCTAAAAGAAGACATTTTTTAAGGGGGCAGAAATGACAACATTCTAAAGGGAAAATGGATGCGATGCTCAAAATAATAATTACTATACACAAAGTTTAAGCAAAAACCTCTATTTGAAGTGGAATGACCCAACTGGTTTAAGCCTACTATTGTTGTACAGATTTTAACGTAGAACTACGAAGCATTGTTGTCATTTTAGTCTCTAAAAAATTGATTTTAAACAAAAATCTTGATATATTTAACTTGACTGAGCACTTGCTCGGTCACATGCATGTATGTACTCTTCCTGTAGTTAGGACAAGTACCATCTTGGTTTAAGACTCATGGGGGCTCCAGTGAGGTCAGGGTTGCTCCGGACTCCCCAGCTGAACTCTTCTATTCATTCAACTCTTTACTGTACTCCTTTGTGCTCTTCTGCGGATATATTTGAACTAACATACATACTGCTACATTTCAAACCATCACAAGCTCTGTGCGTTAATGTCTGAACTCTTGGCTCTGTGACTATGTTTTACCTGTGGGTGAATAATGGTGAAGCTTTGGTCCAATGTAGCACCTCTGGCCTGGAGACCTGGGTGAAACCTTTGTATATTCACCCCCATCTGTCTTACCTTCAGCTGATGGACCGCCCAGAGACCAGAAACAAAGACAGACCCAAACACAAGGTGTCAGGAGTAAAACCCAAAAGTGGGCCAATGAATTTGATAAAGAAAGAATCCCATGCTCTCATGGAGCTAAAGCACATAGACAAATGGAGCCTTACATCCTCATCAAAGACAATATGGAAAGGAAACGCATTGCAGAAAGCCTTCTCTTCCACCCACAGCTTGTCCGGGTAACACGGACTGAAGGTGCAATGGAGGCGTCCTGGGAAGTAAATCAAACACACCATCCATCAGTAGAGAAGCTTCCCTTAAAGCAGGATTACTGAGAATGTTGGCTCTGTTGCTTTTGGGTTGTCTTATGGCAAATGTTCTTTCTCATATTTTAGAGTTAAGACGTTAACATGTACTTTATGGCCTTCCTTTGCTCTGTAAACCTCATTCAGATCGACTACCTTAACACAAGGGTCACCCAGCACGAACACTAGCTACTTTATTTAAACTTCTCTTTATTAGTAATCAACTAAATGAATAGTTCAGCATTTTTGTCTATCTTTCCAAGAGTTGAATGAGAAGATAGATATCAATTTCCCATTTGCATTGAATACAGAGCAGAACTCAGGATGTGGTTAGCCGATTATATCTTATCCATCTGCTGGGAGCTTCTCTTCCCTTGATGAAGACCTGTTAAAAAGGTTTTTTTGGGGGGAGTTTCTCCTAAGTCGATGAGAGGTTCTGGGACAGAGGATGTCGTTGTGTACAGATTGTAAAGCCCTCTGAGGCAAATTTGTAATTTGTGATTTTGGGCTATACAAAAAAAATTTAATTGAATTGAGTTGAATTTATGTCAAGGACTTCTGAGCACAGGATTTTTTAAATCATAACTTCTATTTAAAATCATAACCTTTTTCTGAGAAAACCACAGCTTTGACCAGGTCCCAGCCGCTCTTCGTCCCAGCCAGTGATGCACACCGGTCCCTCATTGTTCTGAATAATGCCTCCTGGGGACAAGATTTAGAAACACATAATATATATGTAGAAACAGCCCGTGCACACACACCCACAGAGACTCACCCCTCTACGACTGGAAAGGTCATGGTCTGCAGTCTTACTAGCTCGGTTGGTCTGTTTGACCAGAAACACCACATGCTCCTTCTTCCCTGTGCGCTCGTCTTCCTCTGATTGATTCAGAACCGTCATGCTCACTTTGCTATCAAAAAGCTCTCTGGCAACAGCCTCCATGATACCTGCAGCAAGGTGGAAACATTCATGGAGTTAATGAGAGATCCTTTTGTAGTAGATGGTAAATATAGCTGCCTACTGCAAAGTAAGCTCAGACTTTGTTCAGAGACATTGACGTTGATTGTTGAAGGGTAACATCACCCTCAGATTCTGCAAGAACGAAGCCAGCTTGAACCTAGAAAAGCAGGTTACGATCGAGTTGGGTTTTACTTGGTTTTACAAGCAGTGGTCCAAACCAGGCCCTCAGTCAGAACAGGTAAACGCATCTAGATCAGAGCTGGCCACGGAATCCTCCATCTGTGTACGGAGCTAAGGGCCAACAGGCAGAAACACAAGCTGGAAGGCTCGGCAGACGCAAATGAGACAATCTGACCAAGTGTGCATGGACATCGGCCGGTGTCCTCTCAGCCTGGTCTCACTCCCGGGGCTTCAGCCTGGTCTCACTCCTGGGGCTTCAGCCTGGTCTCACTCCCGGGGCTTCAGCCTGGTCTCACTCCCAGGGCTTCAGCCTGCTCTCACTCCCATACCATCAATCCATATTCTAAACTCTTTCAATTCCTGCACTTCAATCAGATTCCTTAACAGATTGCTTTACAAGCATGACCCCATTAAATAAAAATAGGTTCTACTCTTGCAGGTAAACTCAATGTACGTCTGAGTGTCAAATGAATTTAACTACTTCAGAATTTGTGCTCACATTAAACGGAGTAGAAACTGCTTTGGTGGACAGGCACAGGAGAACAAGCAGTTAACACCTCTCAACCTCAAGAGCCTTGAAACGGAGATGCAAAGCTTTCACTTCTAGCTTTCTTTGGCATCCTCCTCCTGAATACAGATGGACGTATCAACAACAACATCAACAATCTCCAACACTTTCACATCCGCCTCTCGTGTGGCATCACATGGCAGCACACCTTTTTAAAGCTTGCTTTAACTCTGCTTTATAGGCATTGAAAGGCACGGTTACATCATAGTAATAAGCTACACTTTTCTCCAAGACAAATCCATTACCCCCCTCCCCCCTATCACCCCCCATCCTCTCCCCGTAACAAACTGAAAAGCCAAAGAAACAAAATGACTTACCATTGTTACCGCCTTGCAAAATGAAAAGTCAAAGGACAAGCCCCTAGTTCATGTTATGCCCTGTCAATGGGGGGCCGAGACACAAGAGATGCCCCATCTTCCCTAAGTGCCAAGCAGCCAAAGAGACAGACCACTAAATAAAGAGACAGTTATGTCGATATAAAAAGAGATAAGAACAATAGTTGTGTTCCAAGAAGAGGGGGACTGATTTCTTTTTTTTTATTCCCAGGTTTTATGTATGATAACTAATACAAGTTGAGTGTTCCAACATTAGATAGCTTGAGCTAACTGTAAGAAAAGAGGCATAAACAATGGCTTCTGGTAGAGTGTCATTTTAGTCACCCAGACAGGAGGGAGGGACATGGGAGGGGTTGGGAGCCTGGGGAAAGGGGGAGGGGAGCATGAGGGGGAGGGGGTATAAGGGGGGGAAGGTGGTACCTTAAGCTGTCTAACAAGTGTGGCCTGTTGAGACAGGAGGGAGATGAGTTGTGTCCCATGTCACCCCTCTCGCCCCATCCCTCTAAAGTAACACATTTTTGAATAATTTTTTTTTTTTGAATAATTGCCCTTTCACTGATGGCGTTGGTGCAAGACGTTTTTAATATATCTTGGGTATTATCGTTCATCACAACATTTAAGATCTGGATCAAGGCTGCGGGTTGAGGAAGTGTGAATGGTTTTACCAGGTACAATGTGGTACAGGCCCTTCCTGTCGGAGTAGTAGTGAAGTAGCATCCGCCCGTCGTCAGTCATCTCCACTCGGAAAGACGGAGCATTCATTTCCTAAAAAAACAGGAAGAATGGTTCAGATTCTGTTTCCACCCAAAGCTCTTTAACACTACAGGTCAACATTCACCCATTCATACACTGATGGTAGGAGCTACTCTGATGGGAGGAGCTACCATGTAAGGTACCACCTGACCATCAGGACTATCTAACGTTCATACACTGATGGGAGGAGCTACCATGTAAGGTACCACCTGCCCATCAGGACTAACTAACATTCATACACTGATGGGAGGAGCTACCATGTAAGGTACCACCTGACCATCAGCAATATCTAACATTCATACACTGATGGGAGGAGCTACCATGTAAGGTGTTACATGACCAGCAGGACTATCTAACATTCATACACTGATGGGAGGAGCTACCATATAAAGTGCCACCTGACCAGCAGGATTCTAACTGACATTCATACACTGATGGGAGGAGCTACCATGTAAAGTGCCACCTGACCAGCAGGATTCTAACTGACATTCATACACCCTAGACAGCTACGGGAGCAACTTGGGGTTAAGTGTCTTGCCCAAGGACACATCAACATGGACTAGTGGAGCCGGGGATCGAACCGCAGATCCTCTGATTGAAGGACGGCCCTGACGGGGGAGTTTTTCCTGAACCAATGTGAGGTCCCGGGACAGAGGACGTCGTATGTGTACAGATTGTAAAGCCCTCTGAGGCAAATTTGTGATTTTGGGCTATTCAAAATAAATGTAATTGAATTGAATTAAAATTGAATTGCTCTACCACTGAGCTGCAAGAGACAGGAAGCCACTGTCCAACATGTGATCCACTTTCTTGGTCTTAGTGAGGACTCGAGCTGCAGCCTTCTGAATCAGCTGCAGCTTTCTGATTGACTTTTTACGGAGACCTGTAAACACACCGTTACAGTAGTCGAGTCTACTGAAGATAAAAGCGTGGACAAGTTTTCCCAAATCCTGTTGAGTCATAAGTCCTCTAATCCTTGCTATATTCTTCAGGTGATAGTAGGCTGATTTTGTAATTGTCTTGATATGGCTGTTCAGGTTGAGGTCTGAATCCATAACTACACCTAGATTTCTGGCTTGGTTTGTGGTTTTTAACATCAGTGATTGAAGCTGAGCGCTGACTTTCAATCGTTCATCCTTACTACCAAAAACAATTACTTCTGTTTTATCTTTATTTAATTGAAGGAAATTCTGGCACATCCAGTTGTTGATTTGTTCAATGAAATTTACTCAGCCCTTGTAGGGATTATAGTCCCCTGGTGATATAGTTATGTTACCCAGCCCTTGTATGGGATTGTAGTCCCCTGGTGATATAGTTTTGTAGATTTGTGTGTCGTCTGCATAATTATGATAACACACTTTGTTATTTTCCATAATCTGAGCCAGTAGAAGCATGTAGATGTTGAACAGAAGAGGCCCCAGTATTGAACCTTTGGGAACACCACGTCACCCTAGTCAGCTCTGATGTGTAATTAGCTACAGACACAAAGTATTCTCGGTTCTTCAAGTAGGATTCAAACCAGTTCAGTGCTGCTCCAGAGAGTCCTACCCAGACTTTTAGTCTGTCTAGTAGTATGTCATGGTCGACCGTGTCGAAAGCAGCACTGAGATCCAGTAATACTAAGACTGAGATTCTGCCACAGAGAAGAGAGGCTGAGGAAAGCAGCACATACTATAGGCTAGTGTTCCAGAAACATTCACACAGCTACAGGACAACATTATTATTCATCTGGAGAAGTGTTTCTGTCCACTGATGAAAGTCTAATCCCCACTCTTTGTGCTTATGCTCTCTCCCAACTCTTGGTTGTGGTTGTTTCTTTTGGGCAGGAGGAGTCGTGTGCTAGCAGTTTACAAACAGGAATAATGTCACACATGAGCATACCTGATAGGACAGAGCCAGGTAACTGTGGAGAGCGTCCAGATTTCCAATGAATTCAATGAGATTTCCTCCCAGTGTCCTCAGCATGGTGTCATAGCCCGCTTGCTTACAGAAAACAAAGAAATGCTCTCCAAAGAGCTTCAGAAAAACCTCAGCAGAGACATCTGAAACATGAAACACACACAGAGGAACACTGTCACAGAGCGACAGAGGAATATAAAAAGACATCATTATCATTTTGTAGTCTGGCCTCCCAGTACACACCTGTTTGGCAGCAAGCTGATATTCAATTACAGCATATTCCCAAAAGTATGTCCAGTCTAGATAATCAGACTCTTGGGAAGAGCTTAGCAAGCTGTGAATAAACAGTTCTTGTTATGATTTACACGTCTGTTTCATAATCTATCAGTGTAGCTGCCAAATATCATCTATACATGTATCAATAAATCATTTACTTGTCATGTGCATGACTTGTGTTGTGCAAACTACTCCTCCTTTACAAATGTGTAGTGTAGCGTATTGTGACCAGACACTGTTTCTGCACTACTGACATTATCAAAAAAGTAAATTGTATTAATTACAAAATAATGTGTATTTCTTCTATCTCTACCATGGGGTTACATTAAAACAAAACTACCATGAGATGTAACAAGTAAGCACCATATTCTGTAACTTAACCAAAAAAAGAAGGCATCAATCTTCCATTGCCTTCTATTTGAAAGCAGTGATTGTTTATGCAGAGATGTAACGACCTCTGGGTGGAGGCTGATGGAGGTGGAGGCTGATGGATTTCATTGGGGACGTTGTTAACACTCGGTTCAGTTCACACCTCAGACACCCGCATGCTTTTATTTTGGTTATAGTGCAAATTAGTTTTTACTGGTAATACCGCAGAAAACCACATGTTAAACAATATGTAAAGTACAACCTTTAAATTACTTTGTTACTCTACTAATTCAGTTTCCAGATTTATTCCACTACGTTTCTGAAACAGATCACACCCTCATCAATATAGAACGCTTCACATGAGGACAGTGGAAGCACAGCTATGGAGAGTGTTTGTCCAGTTAGCTCATTGATGCAGTGACTCTGTTTACCCAAGATAAATGTTAGCTAAATATAGCGGCATGCTTAGAAGACATATTGTGCCTGAATACAAGAGTGGACATTAACAGCACCATCCAACACAAACCTCTTACTGTACACCGAGGGAGGCGTTACAAATACAAAAAGTAGCTCTATATATGTAAAGCTATAAACGTAGAGTCCCTCCTCCAGTTGCATCTCATTGTGCTGCTCTTCCACCGTTTTCCCCTCGTAGTGAGCGCTCTTGAGCAAGACCCTCTACAACACTCTTTACATAATGTATGAATATGACCTCTGAGTGCCACGCTCACACTTTAAGTAAGAAATTCCATCGGACCAGTTGTCTGGTTTATCAGAACACCAGAGAGCCAGTCGGTCGGGATGGGGAGACGGGAATTAAATACTGCGCTCCTCCCTAATGTAACTCATCGTTCTGACACATTTGGACCATATAGTAACATATAGAGAAAACCAAACGCTCCTCAGGGAGAGAGCCTTCCAATTTGAAAAATAAATAGAAATTGTTGTAAAATAACTTTACTTTTCACTCTGTCTCTTACTGGTGTGTTGGTACCAGCTGTGGTAGAATAACTATGAACTAGTTCAAGTAAACAATAACTATCCCGCAGTAACAGAACTGCATTCAAATATCTCCAGAGAGAGAGAGGGGGTGAGAGAGAGAGAGAGGGGGGGAGAGAGAGAGAGAGGGGGGGAGAGAGAGAGAGAGAGAGAGAGAGAGAGAGAGAGAAAAAGAGCGAGAGAGGCATCATGGGAACAATGGACGTCTGTTCAAGGTGGAGTTTTCAGTTCTTATCTGATGCTGCAGATTAATAATGCTTCATATCTCATTTCTTACATTTGGTGAATGGAGTACTATAATGTTTTCCAAAGAAGAAGAAGCTATCCAAGTTTTGAGAAGTGACTCCATCAGCATTTAATTCAGTGCCATGTTTGTATTGTTGTTGCTTCTATGGTTTGTTTCTACCATGTAAAGCGCCTTGAGTACCTTGTAAAGCGCTATACAAATAAAATGTATTATTATTATTATTATTATGTCTTAATTATGTCCCTAATTGCTCGTCTTATCGATAGTGCTACAGACTCACTGTTATTAATAATAATAACTGTTAATGACTCTATTGCCAGCTCCATGGTGTAACCCTCAAACCCATGGTTTTGCATTAGGGGCCTGTAGGGCACGGCCCCACTAGAGGGCACTGTTGTAGAGAAGAAGTTATAGACTTTTCTCTATTTCAGACACAATAATGTCAACTTCATAAAATGTTTGCAATGTTTCCTCATATTCTGAATGATAAACACCAGAGTTGTGCATAATGGATAATATCATCAAGTTATTTTACAGGGAACAACGGACATTGTACATTGGTCTCCCCCCTCTCACTTGTGTTGTGAGAGTATGGCTCCATTGGATATATCTAGGATATGTTTGGATTGCATCATCACATTTTCTTTTATAAATATTTTGTGACCCCACCAACGTTTTTATACCAAAAGTGCCACTGGTCATAACCATAAACTACAGCACACATCATGCAAACTTAAAGTTTTAGTCATTCCACCAATTTGGAAGAATCGTGGTTCGTCTGTCGAGGAAGTCTTAATAAATGTTTGTTAAAATACGGGAATCCTGTTACAATACATGGCGACCATTACGATCAGCATCTACGTTCGTAGGCATACATTTAAAAGGGAATAAGAATGCTACGACCCATGCTTGGCTATTAAACGTGACACCCACCTCGTGTGAATCTTTGAATAGTGCGATTCTTAAAATCTTAAATGGTGTTCACACCCAGATCTTTAAGATAAAGGAGCGTTGATGGCTAGCCCAGACCTCTTACATTCCAGACTGCTGCTTCGCTCACATTATTGCTAGAGATCATTCAAGGAAGCATAAATGACCAAATCTGGCTCATCTATGTCAGAGAAAGTCATCGACAGCGTATGTAAGGAACTAAGACGGAAACTAGAAAAATGAAGAATGACAAAGAATTTAGCAGGATATCAAAACCTAGAACGAGCTGCCTTGATCTCAAGGCGTAGCTTGGGGACGTTCTCAAGCTACTCTCTTCTTGGCTTCCCTGGTGGTGAGGTCCAGGACCAGGAATGCATTTGGTCTCTGATAGATCAGCTGGCCAGTGGACAAGCTTGATGGAGAAATAAACTTATGGACATGGATCAAGTGGACCCTGTAGGTGGCTGGTTTGGTTCAGCTTTTGGTTCAGCTTTTGGTTCAGCTTTTGGAGCAGCTTTTGGAGCAGCTTTTGGAGCAGCTCCTGTAGTGAACTGGATGAACTGGGTCAGAGCTTTGCCCCCAAGTCCATCCACAAAGTCCCTCCACAATGCAAATGGAGCAGGAGAACCATCTGCTGGTTTTCTAGTGTCTTATTGGTTCCCAAATGTGGCTAATTTATATGTAGAGATACATACAATGACACATTTTGACTTTCTCAATTCTCACACAAAAGTCTAATTTCACACTGAGATGATGAAAAAGACAAAGTTAGAGGGCCAAGCAGCAAGATAAGACTACGGTGTTGCTCCAAACAGGGTGGAAGTTCCAGGAGGAGGAGTCAGTTCACAGAAGAACAAAAGGTAACTGAGGATGTAGTTATGACTGGTGGGGGGGGATTAGAATCCCCTTCCCTCGAGACATAAACCAGGTCCCGATGGGGCTACTCTCAATGAAGTATGTCATAATAAGCTAGTCAGACTGGCATGACGTTTGCTGAGGAAATGTGATGTCTGATATGAGAACAAATTAATGGAAACACTGGAGCTCCTCCAGCATGTCTATATATATCTATATATATATCTATATATATATATATGCTCACCCAACAGGGAGCAGGCCTCCTGCACCAGGCGCAGTGTGAGCGCGTCATCGTACACCATGTAGGTCATGAAGGACTCCTGGACCCCCGGTAGAGAGCTGTGCAAAGACCTGGCCATTATTAAAGCAGTACAGACCGCCATCACAGTGTGTGTGTGTGTGTGTGTGTGTGTGTGTGTGTGTGTGTGTGTGTGTGTGTGTTCAGACCTGAGTTTGTCCCAGGTCTCCTGGCCAAACCTGTCAATCACCAGAGACTGGAGGCAGCTGTTGATGAACCCGTACTGCAGAGAAACATTGTTCTATTTATTAATGTCACCAATCAATCCATAAAGCGTGTAACATACATATTTTTCATTTAATAAAATGATGAGGAGTCAAGATGGAATGTCCTTTACTAACCTTATCTACACAATATTAACAATTGTATGCAAATTGACAACAATCAACAAATGAAAACTATACAATTAACACAATATCAAATATAATACACCTACAACTTAAACAATAAGTTTTGATTGTGACCTTCCTGCAGATGAAAATTAGCTTTAAGCTATCAATACATCAAATGATATCATTAACTCAAACTGCTGGCTGATGCGTATTTTGTCTATCGCACAGTGATAGTAATGTATACAGGGATATGAATAAGCTATGTTCCATATTATATTATCTGTATCATCATACAAACCAAACCGGGAGGAGTCAAATATGGGAGACCATGTGAGAAGGTGCGTCCAAAACATAGTCATATCAAAAGATAAAAGGATCTACCAATATTTACATCCTGAAAAGAAAATGAAAGCAAGGCTGTTGATGCTCAGTGAAATAAGATGAACTCCACCAAGGCTCTACATGTGGTCTAGCCTCAGACCGCGCCTCACACCGCGCCTCAGACCACGCCTCACACCGCATCAAGGACAGAGACAGACACCAGTGAACTGCTCTACGACAGAGACAGACACCCTTCAGGGGTACAAGACTGGAGTCTCATTGTGACGGTTTGAGGTCCCAGAGCTCCCCTTCTGAAAACTCAGGCAAACCAAGCTACGTGCATGGAGACGTACATGAATCTGACTTCAGGATATTGTGACTCAGCTCGTCGCCTGCAGTTGTTCTACATGTAGCAGATCCCTGTGAGTGTTAGTGATCTTCACAAGAGAACCAAAGGTCCGGGACTCCAGCAGCTCAGACAGACTCACACAGTTGAAGGCTGTGAATTCTTGCTGGATTTGTAATGTATTTCCTTATTTACAATTCTGCTTCTCCACTGTAATACTGTAATACAGATTTACAAGTGAAGTTTTGTATATTTGACCATATAAATGAATGGATTCTTCAGATTTTTTTCTTACTGAACGTCTGAGTCCTAACAACGTCTGAGTCCTAACAATGTCTGAGTCTTAACAACGTCTGAGTCTTAACAACGTCTGAGTCCTAACAACGTCTGAGTCCTAACAACGTCTGAGTCCTAACAACGGCCCTGATCACAAACTTTGGTCTGACAGCAGTCTGTGGGGTAAGGTTTATAACTCTGAACATTAATGTAAACTTCATTTGACTATTAGCACAAGTCTGACACCAAACAGAAGTGGCTGAGATTTGAGAGGGTATGTAAAGTGTTGGTTTTATGATTCCTGTTACTCCACCTACTTTCACTAGAGGAGAACAACAGGAACAAACATATGCTGGTATTCCTTTGCCCCGGTCAAAACCTCAACAATTATACATATCATACATATATATATATATATATATATATATATATATATATATATATATATATATATATATATATATATATAATATAACATATATATTATATATATATATATATATATATATATATATATATATATATATATACAAACAAAAGCATTTGGTTGCACAATCTGCATTTTGGCAATGTTGCATCTTCAGTGAATAGCTTTGGTGATTCTCATAGTGAACTCCAGCTGGGTTTGTTAGACAAAGTCTTCAACGAGTCAAAATTAGAAAAGTAGAACTCACCATGTCGGAGTTTGATGTTATCTTGTCCAGTTCCTCCAAACAGTGGTGCAAATATGGAGTCTCTCTCTCTCTCTCTCTCTCTCTCTCTCTCTCTCTCTCGCTCTCTCTCTCTCGCTCTCTCACGCTCTCTCTCTCCCTGAATGAAGTATAATTCATGTTGTATGATGAACAATGTTTAGGGGTATTACCTAATTTCATTGGTCTGTAAAAACTGAGGTTGGCATTAATATCTACTAAATAAATAATAGTAACCTTTACATAATAGAAAAGAAAATGTATAGTTTGGAATTACATTGAGCTGAATTCAACACATTTTAATTATTTATTTATTACATTTTACTTAATTTTGTTTGAATAAAATCAGATGTGAATCACTGAGTAGACTTTAATTATATTTGATCAGGAAAGTCAAAGATGCAGGAAGCTGATGAATTTACTCATTTGAGGTGTAAATTAAATTGACATGAATCTATAAATGTGAGTGAGTTCAGGTCATAACCTCTGGTCATTGGAATGTTTTGATTTGTTGGTGAACTGATTGGATGCTTTTGAACTGAACTTGACTCTTCTTGCTGCTGCAGGATGCTGATGAAGGCGGTGGGTCAGGACCTTGCTGTACAAAGGAAGGAAATCTACAACATGAAGACGAACACTACGCCGGTATCGCGGGAGAAGGCATGAAAGTCCGGACTGCTCCGGGTAACTTTCCGAGGGCTTGCTGCATGCTGGTTGGGTTGGCAGATGCATATCCCAACGAGCTTGGGTCCACGGTTGAAGTCTTCCAGAAAGTCCTACTGGAGCTGGACTGTTCACAGCTGTCCCCCAAAGCTACTAGCTTAAGAAAAGGGTAGGCGACTGTGTCTCAGTGGTGAGCGGGGTCGTCCTTCAATCAGAGGATTGGCGGCTCGATCCCCGGCTCCACTAGTCCATGTCCATGTGTCCGTGGGCAAGACACTTAACCCCAAATGTCTCCTGTAGCTGTTCTACGGTGTGTGAATGGTAGCTACTCCTGATGGACAGTTGGCACCTTAGCCCCTCCCATCAGTGTGTGAATGGTAGCTACTCCTGATGGACAAGTGGCACCTTAGCCCCTCCCATCAGTGTGTGAATGGTAGCTACTCCTGATGGCAGGTGGTACCTTAGCCCCTCCCATCAGTGTGTGAATGGTAGCTACTCCTGATGGACAGGTGGCACCTTAGCCACTCCCATCAGTGTGTGAATGGTAGCTCCTCCCATCAGTGTATGAATGGGTGAATGATGTCATGTAGTGTTAAAGAGCTTTGAGTGGTTGAAGACTAGAAAAGATCTATACAAGTACAGAACATTTACTGTTAAAACTGTCATATGTGGTTACACTCAATTCTTTGTTCTTTACTTCCTGGAGTTCAACCGAGTTTTAGTGCTGCAGGTGGTTATTCAGAAAATGTATATTAACCATACTCATTTGAGGGGAGTGGCATGATTGATGCACAGGCAGCTATTCGTCCACCAGAGATGGAAGTTTGATGTTTTAATTGAATTTGCACTTGTTCAAGTGAGTCCCATCTTAGTAAGTAATGAAGTAAAAGAAGTACTTAACCTTTTCCCAAACACCAAGTAAAAAAACATGGGAAATTTTAAAAATCTTACTTTTAGCCGGTTGACAAACATATTGGCCCCAAGAACTTTAAATTAAATTATTAAAAACAATATTTAATCAGAAAAAACAATTGCAGTCTTAAAACCGTAGTAATATAAATGCACTAACACGACAGGACATTGATTTGCATTGTTTTCTTAAAGCCCCTTTCTCTATTTTATTTTTCATTTTGCAATGAAAAATGTTGGATAAGCATGTTGAAACAAACTAAAATGTTCACAGTTTGATTTTCATGAAACATTCTTGGTCTCTGAGACAACTGTTGTATATTTCAAGCGACAGTGATGTTGGAGTGATGATGAAGGAATCTCCGCGGACACTGTTCTTGCTGGTATAATGAAGTTTATTACAAACAAGCAACATATGTCAAGACGGGCGTCATGACAACCCGGAGAGTCCCAAAGTCGAACAGAACTCTAACCGTCGGGGATCTCCCGATCACTTATATATGGTTGTTGTTTACGCCCCAGACTTGAGTATATAATGACGTCATAAAGAGGGCCCCCAATAAAAGACATGTTTCGGACATAGGCACAGCCACTCCTCCATCCTCCAGGTCAAGGAGCATTGCCCAGCGGGGGTACCTAACGAGTATCCCATGTGTAACAACAGCAATGGATCCGACATTCCAAAGTCACAGGCCCCTTCACATATGTTATCTTCATGCATTACAGAGCAAAATATGCTACATATTCCCCTCTTCGAGACTAAACAAAGTCTCGACAAAAAACAAAAGAAGAAAACATACAGGTGTGTAATCATGACAAAAATAACAACCCGTCCTACAGCATAATTTTAACAATTATGCCAACTGTATGGAGTATAAAAAAGTGAGAGTGAAAAACCTGTCAGGCAGCTATCTTTATTGAAATATCCATTAAACAATGTAGACAGGAAAATTCTCTCATGGTCCCTCTGCCAAGGCAACCATGCATAGTACTCCATACCACTGCAATGAGGAATTTTAGCAAATTGTATAAGGAAATGACTTAAGCAAATACATATGGAACTCTCAGCAAATCAAAAGAAAACAATGTCCAAAGTCAGGCTGGTCGACCCATTGCACCTTTCAATGAACCTTTTCCTGCCTACCCCACTGTCCCTAAACATCGAGAAAAAGAAAACATCCGAGGTCCCATTATATTTACCCAATAACAGAAAACATCATTTCCCAAAACAATTAATACATAAAGAAGAAAATTCATTTTTAATATTACTAATGTAACATATAAGAGAAGACATAAGAATGTATAACACTGTAGTTCCCCAGCAGCCTTGACTCTCAGTTGTAGTATCGATGACGTCTTGAATCTGGATATTGTATCGCCAGTCCACGTTCAGAGTCCTTCAGACCATTCGTATTTTTCATGTTTGACGTGTCTGAATCCATTCAGCCCATCGGAGTCCCTGACAATCCACCACCCTCACAGTGGTCTTTCCCCAATATGTTCTAGAATGAAAGAAAAGAAAACCAGTATCTTTTGCATACAGAACAGATACAAATTAAAACATAAAATACAGATTAACAATAAGTAAATGTGAAATTATAAATCATATTATCCATTTATCATATTGTCCATGTGAAATTATAAATCATATTGTCCATTTATCATATTGTCCATGTGAAATTATAAATCATATTGTCCATTTATCATATTGTCCATGTGAAATTATAAATCATATTGTCCCTCTATCATATTGTCCATTTGTTTCCCCCCCTTCGAGACCACACAGAGTCTCGAAAGAGCAAAACAAAATCAAAACTACAAACTAACCAAGCAATGACAAAGGTAAATATTAGGATTACAATAACATCAGATATTCAAAATGGATATTCCTCCACCAGTTCGATCCTTATCACGTCGTCCTCATCAACGTCCGTGCCAGCTCCATGTCCTCTGAGCTGTCATAGACGACTCTACATACTTCTCTTCCATCATCTGTTCTCTAACTTCAACAATCTCATTACTATTGTTCACACTAGGCTCTATTTTTAACATTAGCTTCTGGGTTACATTAATCACATCCTTAAGATGTCATGTTAGATGTGTCAATTCTCTTGTTTCCCCAACATCTTGGAGGTCTATACTCTTATTCCCACCTAGTATCACTAGAGAAACTATGCGAACTCTAAATCCTAACTCGGACCGCTCACTCCCAATATGTGGATCGTAAAAAGAACACCTGTAATCGCCTTGATCTTCCTGTTGAAGCCTATGTACATAGAGACTACAATCTCCCTCGACCTTCAGTCTCCTTTTGTCATTAAGTAATGTATACTTCCCTAATGGTAATTTCTCTGACAGAACCAGAAACCTACCATGGCTATCTTCCCACTTAACTCTGAGTTTCCCTTCACCACTATTTTCTCCAGGCAACTGAAATAGGTCCTGCTGTGCCTGGGACATGTTGAAAGACAATGTCCCAAAATCTTCTTTCTTGTCCATCAACTGCAGAGACATTTCTGGCATCATCAGGAATGTGCACAGAAACATCAACATTGTCCATAACCTGGACAATCTCTCCTTCTGCGTTCTGACTCTGAGGATTTTCATGCATCTCCCTTTCTGGTGTATGTTCTTCCACATTGTCTTCGGGCTCTCTTGAGCCTTCAACATCGCGGATCGGTGAATGTGACGCCTCTTCACTTGGCGCTTTGACACAATGTGATAAATGATACCACGTTGGAGACCCTTTAACCTGGACCGCGGTTCCAGTACTGCGAACTACTTCAAATGGTCCTTCCCGGCGTTCGTTATACCACTTCCTTCTAAACTCCTTCACGAACACCTTGTCTCCAGGTTGCACTGTGTTCCTTTTTTGCTCATCGAGCTTCTCCTGTACCTCCTCTTTTGTTTGCCTGTCAGAAACATATGCGGATATTCTTTTATGTAGATTAACCATATATGTAACATACGTTTGCATTTCATCTTCTAAAAGGGCCAGGCTTGGACCCTTTCCACTTGTCCGCAGACAAGGCGTTGGCATCAGTCTTCCTGTAACCAACTCATGCGGTGTCATATGTAAATCGCGGAGCTCACTAGAGCGACATACCATTAGCGCCAATGGAAGCGCTGCTATCCAATTTAAACCCGTGTGCTGACATATTTTGGCAATACGATTTTTCAGAACACCATTCATTCCTTCGCACATCCCTTGACTTTGCGGATGATAGACTGCACCAAGACGCTGTTTAATTCCTAGTTTTTGCAAAATCAATTTCACCGTCTTATCCACAAACTCTTTCCCATTGTCTGAGGATATTCGATCTGGAAGTCCCCACCTGCTTATGACCTCTCTACATAAGAACTTGGCAATGATTTAGTCTCTTATGAACCTATTAGGTCCCTTTAACAGCATCATAAACTTAATTCCCAAATTAAACCCCTAATTAAACATTGTAGAATTTAATGAAAACCAAATGAGACAAAAAGTTCAAACGGCAAATGAACTCTGTGTCACAAGAAAGTGTTGACCTCAGTAAGCACTTTCACACACACACATTCCGACCTGCACACGAGGGAATTTGAGACGAGTGAGGGGGAGGGAGGGGGAATTCAAAGGCTATCCTCCTTAAAAGAAGTTCATTGTGTATTTAATAACTCATTTGTTATATTACGTCCCTTTTAAGAAGAGCTCATGTTTATTTAATAATTCATTTATTTCATTACGTCCTCTCATAAGAAGCTCATGCTTATATACCAACTTATTTATTTCATTACATCTTCTCAAAAGAAGCTCATGCTTATTTACCAACTTATTTATTTCATTACGTCTTCTCAAAAGAAGCTCATGTTTATCAAAATATCTGTCTTTACAAGTTATTAAATGTCCCGGTCTCAAATCACAACCTATGTACGTTTATTCAATCATAATGTGTTTTATCTTTTAACTTTAAACATATATTCTCCTCCTCTGCAGTTATCACACACAGCTGAAACACATTAGTGACCACGCTTCACACACACGCACGATACCCAACGCACACACATTTTTCACCAGGCTCTCCTCATCTCAAAGAAAACATACACACACTTATTTCGTTCCCAAAAAACACCCCATTCATACCATACATTCATATAGCATGCTTTTTGCCGCTCCTTCCTTTGTTTTTCTTTTAAATTTATGCTACCTTCTGAGATGTAAATATTCGATGAGAGGCTGCATCAGACACTGTTTGTCAACAAATGTCACAGTGGGAACAGTCAATCGAATTTTTATTCTACACTCTCCAGTTATTAAACTGACCATAAGGTGTTGTTCCAGGTTTTTTCGGCCCATACTATTAGCTCCTTCACTGAGGGCTTATCTAACCAGATTCTGCGGCTCAGTCATATGATCATTTCCTTTAATCTTATCTCTCTCTTATTTCTCTGTCTCTTAACACTTTTTACATTTATTTATACAAATTACCTGGATCCAGGTTTCCCAATTTTGTCTTTCTATCTTAATTCCTGACTATGTCAAAGCCATTGTTACGCAGTGACTAATATGCATGTGTCTTACCGTTAAGAAGTTGAGGGCCCAATCTTCATTAATCTTGCACGATACTATTTAGCACACCTTATCGTTACAATGAAGCTATTCTAAACTATTCCTTGTATTTCTCATACTTCTTTTCTTCACTTTCTTTATCTTCTCTATACTCATTCCCCCTTTTTGCGTAGTACCCTACGCAAATAAAATCAAATTTAGCACGGAGCTACACTTCAAACATCAAACCAACAGGACATGTCCATAAAAAGAAGGTTCTCATTTACGGTGTGGCCAAGCAATTACACATAACAGCCCCAATGAACGGACCAGCGTCCAATCGAGTGAGAAATGCTCACCGTATGTTGCTGGAGGATCCGCAGGCCACATCACGTCCGGAGTTCGTGACGCCAAATTTGTTGTATATTTCAAGCGACAGTGATGTTGGAGTGATGATGAAGGAATCTCCGCGGACACTGTTCTTGCTGGTATAATGAAGTTTATAACAAACAAGTAACATATGTCAAGACGGGCGTCATGACAACCCGGAGAGTCCCAAAGTCGAACAGAACTCTACCCGTCGGGGATCTCCCGATCACTTATATATGGTTGTTGTTTACGCCCCAGACTTGAGTATATAATGACGTCATAAAGAGGGCCCCCAATAAAAGACATGTTTCGGACATAGGCACAGCCACTCCTCCATCCTCCAGGTCAAGGAGCATTGCCCAGCGGGGGTACCTAATGATTATCCCATGTGTAACAACAGCAATGGATCCGACATTCCAAAGTCACAGGCCCCTTCACATATGTTATCTTCATGCATTACAGAGCAAAATATACTACACAACAAACTAATTTATATAAAAATAAAACCTTGTATTTATAATTAATATGATAATTGAAGTTAGCTGTGACATGAACATGGATATCTTGAGGCCATCTGGTGCTCTAGAGTCATTGTGGTCGCGGGACGGTGTGTGTGTGTGTGTGTGTGTGTGTGTGATGAAGGAACATGTCACCAGTCCAACAGTGAGGCTCAGCAATATGTTCGTAGAAGGCTTTGAACAATGGAGCTCAGACTGAAGGTCCGTCAGGCTTTTGATACACAGTTTAGTGGCGTTCTGTCTGCGTTGTTCATTAAGCCGCAAATGAGCTGCAGGCACAGTGACTTGGTTTCTTACGCGAATGACAGGACAGGAGATCTGTTAACTCTTTCTTTAGCTTTATTTTATGAAGCAAACGTTAACTAAATTACAAAATAATACCCTCTGTACACGGTCACACGTTAGAAAAACTATCTGCTCTCATGCCTAATGCATCTCTCTGTTTGCACCTGCTGCTGTCATGACGTCATTAAATCAGGGAAAAAAGGGGGTGTCATCATTAACATAAATGCCTTTCATTAACTTTAAATATACACACATGTGGCTCTTACACACAGTAAACATACTTTTTTGTTGGCTTTGGTCTTTTCATGGGATTAGTTGCCAATAAGAAATAGATAGAATTGTATCTGTGGTGGCGGGGCGTGGTTGGGCTCAGCTGCAGAGGGAACTGAGTGGGGGAGTGGTTCAGGGAACAGTGCCGGGAGAAGTCTAATCAGCCTCAGCTGCAGGGGAATGTGTCTCTCCCCTTTTAAAACCCGCAGGAACGACGGAGGCGAAGGGGAGCGAGAGAGCAGGAGTCGTAGTCCAAGGCCAGAACAGTCGGGAGAGCACACGGCCAGGCAGCCTCTGCTGTATCTGCGACTATAAGATTATCAAACAATAAACACCTTGAGAACCACAATTCGAGTGTGCGACCTTCATTGTGCTGTCCGAGACTCACGGTAGTGACAGAGACGTGTTACACTGGCGCCCAATGAGCACTACAAGCAGCACACCGAGATGCCTACCCAGCCGAACATCGCACTGGGGCAGCTGCTGGGTGAGATTGCGGCCATGCAGTGAGACCAGGCACAGGCGAACCGGCAGTTCCTGGGGGCGCTCCAGGAACAGGCAGAAAGACAGGCCCGCGCTCTGGAACAGCTCGCAGCCCAAACAGCAGCCCCCTCGACGCTGGCAGGAGTGGACCTTCACAGGATGACTGCAGCAGATGATGCGCAGTCATTCTTGGAGTCATTCAAGGCAGTGGCGGAGGCGTGTGGCTGGCCTACGGCGGAGTGGGTGGTCCAGCTCTTGCCTCTTCTGGCGGGGGAGGCACAGACAGTGGCCCTGGGGCTGCCCCCGGCAGCCAGGCGGAATTACGCGGACGTGCGTAGAGCCGTCATCGATCGACTGAGCCTGTCTGCGGAAGACTATCGGCGAAGGTTCCGCGAGTCTGGGCTGGGCCCCGAGGACGCCGCTACCAGATGGCTACAACCCGGGGGCCCAGGAGGGGCGCGGGAAGTGGTGGAGAAGGTGGTGCTGGAACAGTTTGTGGGGGGGCTGCCAGCCCGAACGTCGGCATGGGTCTGCTGCCACCACTCCACGGCACTGGGGATTGCCATCACCTTGGCGGAGAACCACCTCGCGGTTCATTCCCCCGGGCAGGGGGACCGCAGTCACCCTCCGGCTTCGGCCCGGCCTTCCCAACCCACAGGGGGTCCCTCAAACACCAGGGCGTCCGGAGGGAGTGTCTGCTGGAAGTGGGCCAGGTGATTTGAGTTGCCGGGTCTCCAACATTCTCCCACGGTCCAGGAGCGACGTACCGCGTTCCCGTAAGAATCCAGGGGGGTACACATCAGGCGATGGTGGATTCCGGCTGTATACAGTCTATGATTCACCAGAGCCTGGTTCGGCATTGGTGGAGGCATTATGGGTGAAAATTAGGTGTGTGCATGGGGATGTTCACGAGTATCCCATAGTGTCAGTGGAAATAAGATCAATGGGGAAAAAACATAGTATGAAGGTTGCGGTTAGTTCCCGCCTTACGCACCCCTTAATCTTGGGAACAGATTGGCTGGGGTTTAATAAATTAACAGGGCAGGCTGTGGGGGGGTGTTCACGACAGTCAGGGTCATGCAGTATGTGTGCTGTGCTCAGTGGTGACGCGAGTTTGTCCTACCCTGCGAACGGGGAGGGGGAACCGGCAGAGCCTCCTGTGGAGACTCCGTCGGCTCCCGAATTCCACTCCATGGAAGATTTTCCACTCGAGCAGTCTCGGGATGATACTCTGTGCTCGGCCTTCGACCAAGTGATTCGAATTGATGGTCAGTTGGTGCACCCTGACGTAGCGCAGTCATACCCACACCTTTCATTGATTAGGGACAGACTGTATAGAGTGAGTCATGAGACTCAGACGGGGCAGGAAAACACCCAATTGCTGGTGCAGAAAAGCCGTCGGGAAATCATTTTCCAGTTGGACCACCCGATGGCTGGTCACATGGGACCTGAAAAAATGCTAGACCGGATAATGAACCGATTTTATTGGCCAGGCATCAGGGGGGATGTGCGCCGTTGGTGTCCTGCCCGGAGTGTCAATTGGTAAACCTCCCGGCCATTCCGAGGGCGCCTTTGCGTCCTCTGCCATTAATGGAGGTACCGTTCGAGCGAATCGGCATGGACCTCATCGGGCCATTTCACCGGAGCGCACGCTGATATCGTTTTGTGTTAGTCCTGGTGGATTACACAACACGATATCTGGAAGCAGTGCCGTTGTGCAACATTTCTGCAAAGCGTGTCGCAGGCAGGCTGTTTCGGGTCATCTCCCCGGTCGGAATCCTGAAAGAGATTCTGACTGACCAGGGCACCTCGTTCATGTCACGAACACTGAGGGAACTCTCCCTCCTGCCAGGTCGCACAAACCTCATAGAGCACCGAATTGAGACTCCTCCGGGTGTGACGGTGCGGTCGCGTCCCTATAGGTTACCTGAACACAAAAGAAAAGTGGTTCAGAGGGAATTGGCTGCCGTGCTGGAGATGGGGGTAATAGAAGAGTCCAACAATGCCTGGTGTAGCCCCATCTTTCTTGTGGTCAAGAAGGATGGCTCTATACGGTTCTGCGAGGACTATCGCAGGGTGAACGATGTGTCACGTTTCGATGCGTACCCAATGCCCCGGGTCGACGAACTCCTGGACCGACTGGGCACGGCGCGTTTCTTTACGACACTGGATTTAACTAAGGGCTGCTGGCAGATTCCTCCGTCGCCAGAGTCCAGGGAAAAGATGGCCTTCTCCACTCCGAATGGTTTGTACCAATTCACCACACTTCCCTTTGGGTTGTTCGGGGCCCCAGCCACTTTCCAATGCCTCATGGACCGGGTGCTGCGTCCGCACGCTGCATATGCTGCTGCCTACTTGGATGATGTAATCATCCATAGCACCACCTGGGCGGAGCATGTGCAGCGGGTGGACGCAGTGCTGGAGTCCCTGAGGCAGGCGGGGCTCACCGCCAACCCAGGGAAGTGTGCAGTTTGACGGAGGGAGGTACGGTATCTGGAGTACCACTTGGGCGGCGGGCAGGTGCGCCCTCAGGTGGACAAGACCGCCGCTATCGCAGCCTGCCTGCGGCCCAAGACAAAAAAAGAGGTGAGGCGGTTCTTGGGGCTGGCGGGTTACTACAGGCGCTTCATCCCAAACTTTGCAGAGCTGGCCAGCCCCTTGACCGACCTGACCCAGAACGGTGGCTCAGATCCGGTCCAGTGGATGGAGCAGTGCCAGTTGGTGTTTGAGAGGGTGAAACAGGCTCTCTGTGGGGAACCACTCCTTCATACACCTAACTTTTCTCTTCCCTTTACTCTGCAAACTGATGCCTCTAACAGAGGGCTGGGGGCTGTTTTGTCCCAGCAGGTACAGGGGGTTGACCGCCCGGTCCTATACATCAGCCGGAAGCTGTCCGAGAGGGAGGCCAGGTACAGCACGGTGGAGAAGGAGTGCCTGGCCATCCGGTGGGAGGTCAACTCCCTGTGCTACTACCTCCTGGGACGCTCATTCACCCTCTGTTCGGAACCACGCTCCGCTCCAGTGGCTCCACCGCATGAAAGATACCAACGCCCAGATCACTCGGTGGTATCTGGTTTTACAGCCGTTTAAAGGTGGTCCATAGGCCGGGGGCGCAGATGGTTGTGGCCGACTTCCTCTCCCACTCACACGGGGGGGAGGGGGAGTAGGTTAGGCCGGATGGTTCCCCGGCCTAAGTCGGGCGGTGGGGGATGTGGTGGTGGGGCGTGGTTGGGCTCAGCTGCAGAGGGAGCTGTGTGGGGTAGTGGTTCAGGGAACGGTGCCGGGAGAGGTCTAATCAGCCTCAGCTGCAGGCAATCTGGGATTGTGTCTCTCCCCTTTTAAAACCCGCAGGAACGACAGAGGCGAGCGGGAGCGAGAGAGCAGGAGTCGTAGTCCAAGGCTGGAATAGTCGGGAGAGCACACGCCCAGGCAGCTTCTGCAGAATCCACGATTATAAGATTATTAAACAATAAACACGAGATGTGTTACAGTATCACTTATCCATGAAGGGTAATTTAGGTATTTTTTAACTAGGGTCCTATTTTCTCTTGTTTTTGTGTCAAAGTGACCGCTGGAGACAATAGTATGTGAAATGTCCTTGAGCGAGACACAATAACATACAGATCAAGCAAAAGGTAAAGAAAAGCTTTTATTTCTCTGTAAGGTTCTTTTCCTATCGCGACACTTCTAATAATAATCTGAGGGGCAACAACAAGCACCTTTAGTGGACGTACATTTATTACATCACAGCCCGTTGTCTCCACTGTGTTGTGCCCATCAGTCTCTAAGACACACAATAGGATCCAGGTGGAAAAAGACCAAAGACCCTTCAAAGAGGATCTACAGTAGATACCTTAAACTTGTCAGATATTCAAGTTTATGAGTGGTCCGATTAGAAATAATCTCCACATCTGCATTATTATAGTCAGAATATAAAACAGATTTACACATTTAGCTTCAGTGGTCAAGTCATATCCATTTGAGATAGGACACTTCTTCACAAATGAAGGTCAAAATTGACCGCCTAGTGGCACATTATGATATGTGTGCAGGAATTTATCCGAAATAAAAGAGCAAATGATGCCTTTATACAAGCAGTGGGCTGGGGGACAGCTGAGACCAGCAGTGCTCCTGCCTTGCCCTGTGCAAGATCAACCCCACCTGGCAGCGTTTGAAAACGGGAGGACGTCATGAGGGAGGACCTCACGAGGGAGGACGTCGTGAGGGAGGACGAGGACGTCCTGAGGGAGGACGTCACGAGGGAGGACCTCATGAGGGAGGACGAGGACGTCACGTGGGAGGACGAGAACATCCTGAGGGAGGACGTCCCTCAGGACTGCTGCTGGTTGGTTGGGTTCTTGCATAAACTGCCAGCTGCCACAACTCTTGAAGGACAGAGATGGTGGTCTGCACCCTCTACTTGTATAAATAAGGGTGGGGTGAGGTGAGGGAGGGGGGGGGGCCTTGGTGTCCCTCATAAGAAACTTAAATAACATTCAACACGGACATTGTTGCCAGAAAACATAATGTGGCTTCCTCTACTACATAACATAAATATAATCTTTATTCAGTTTACAGATTTTAAAGTTAGTTCCATAAAAGCCTCCTGTATGAGAAACACTTTGTTAGGAGGCCATGAGGACCAACAGAGACGTTACCCAACAACTATTAATATTCCTTTAGACACAACGTAGCCCTGCTATGCTGTTAGCATCACCTCCACTGCCTGGTCTCGGGCAGCTAATATACAGTTTATCAGGCTGAGATGCTACTATATCATACATGTCATCATCATACATACATCCACTGTTAATAAGATGGAGTCTTTTCCCCAACCCTAAACCAGCCTGTCATGAGTGGGACTTTAACAGAAAATGTCAGGTGTCTTCCATACAGAGACATTCTCTCTGTCCTGGACCTGGAGCAGCTCCTAGTCCTGGTCCAGGTCCTCAGTATTCTGTCTTCAGACATCACCAGATGGAGACGATGGACTCCTCTTCAGTCCAACAGCTGCAGAGAGAATCCAGTCAGCTGAACTCTAGGATGTGTGGGCCCGTGTGGGTGTTTATGTGGAGAACAGGGGCCCGGTAGACGCAGCAGTGAAGACGGGGCCAGTGTAGAGTCCTGGTCCATCAGCAGGAACCTAAAAGGGACAAATTAAGAAGAGTTGAATATAAATGGACATTGAATTCATCTGACATCAAAAACACTTTAAAAATCTACACCAAGATTTTAAATAAGCAAATAACTAAATCTGAGTTTAGTAAAGCCACTACGATGCATTAAGTAATGTAAAACCTTTAAGAGTAATAAAACATCACAGTTAATGTGCATCTGTTCAACAGGTTGAGCAGGTAGTGTTGCAATAATTAATGACTCGGACAGAAATCAATATTAATGGTGTGATTTGACGGATCAATAAATGATTGAATAACGTTGAAAACAAGACGACATTATTCAAAAGAGAGCTTTTACAGAATCTATCATTTAAGTAGACATTCTGTGTTGACACCATTATCCTTCATATTCTTCTTAAAGATTTAAAAGAACACATACACAAAAAAATGTCATGTTCCATTTTCAAACATATCAAATCAGAGATAAGCAATACCAAAACTATTAATCCTCAACAGGAACTGTTTCAGATGTGATTCTCCTGTGTCCTGGGACAACGGGGCCCTGCTGAGCTAACACTAGTCCCAGATGGGTCCTCTCGTCTCTCAGGGACTCCCGACTCTGCTGCCCCTCCAGCCCTCCAGCCCTGTGATAGCCTGGCCCCCAGGTAGGCCCCCCAGGTAGCCCCCCAGGTGTGTTTGGATTTGTTGAGTGATTTGGGGCCGATGATGAAGATAATGAGGATTTCAGATTTGTCGCTGTGGAGTTTGAGGAAGTTGGCTTGCATCCAGGTCTTTAGATCTGTGAGGCAGTTGGTGATGGTGGAGTGGGTGGTGGGGGTGATGGATTTGGTGGAGATGTAGAGCTGTGTGTCATCGGCGTAGCGGTGGAAATGGAGACGTATGATGTTGCCAAGGGGGAGCAGGTAGAGGATGAAGAGGAGGGGACCCAGTACCGAACCTTGGGGGACACCTTGAAGGACTGGGGCTGTGTCAGACTTGGATTTAGTGATAATAAACTGACTTGAACCAGGCGAGGGCTGTGCCAGTAATGTGGAGGGAGGACTCAAGACGGGAGAGGAGGAGGATGGAGTAGTTGATGGTGACAAAGGCTGCATTGAGGTCCAGTCGGAGTAGGATGTTGAGGGAGAGGAGGATGAAGACGTTGAGGTCCAGTAGGATGAAGACGTTGATGTCCAGTAGGATGAAGACGTTGAGGTCCAGTATGATGAAGATGCTGAGGTCCTGTAGGATGAAGACGCTGAGGTCCTGTAGGATGAAGACGCTGAGGTCCAGTAGGATGAAGACGTTGAGGTCCAGTAGGATGAAGTAGGATGAAGATGCTGAGGTCCAGTAGGATGAAGACGCTGAGGTCCAGTAGGATGAAGACGTTGAGGTCCAGTAGGATGAAGACGCTGAGGTCCTGTAGGATGAAGACGCTGAGGTCCTGTAGGATGAAGACGCTGAGGTCCAGTAGGATGAAGACGTTGAGGGACCAGTAGCATGAAGACGTTGAGGTCCAGTAGGATGAAGACGTTGAGGTCCAGTAGGATGAAGACGTTGAGGTCCACTAGGATGAAGACGCTGAGGTCCAGTAGGATGAAGATGCTGAGGTCCAGTAGGATGTTGAGGGAGTGGTCATCAGAGGAGAGGAGGAGGTCGTTGGTGACTCTGATTAGTTTCTGTGCTGTAATGGGATCTGAATCTGGA
>JACSYO010002040.1:52500-67037 GCA_016806645.1 Ophiodon elongatus
TGACCAGGTTACTGCCTTCAACCCCCCCAAAGCAAATGTCCTGCTTCAGGAGGACTGCCCCTGTGAGTGTGTGCCCACACATTATATACCACTGTTTAAAACACACCCCACCCTTTACACCGGTCCTGTGTTGTTTCAGTTACCGCAGACCCTGAAATGGAGTCCAACATGTCCAAGAGATGGAACCGTGTGAATGGACAAGGCGTCATCTATGACTCATGGGAGACAAAAGCACCCAGCTGTATAACCCTCGCCCTGGAAGAACGCCTTAAGTTCTTGGGTAAAAAGAAGGAATTTGGTCTAAGGGTAGCCTCGATACATTCACCAGGAAGCAGAAAGCACCGACAGGGTGAGGGTTAGTTCACGCGCTCTCTTAGCAAGGCTCTAGAGGCTCAAAGGGACCATTCACCAAGACCCAACTGCACAACTCAGGGGATCAAGCCTCCGTTCCTCACACCAGCATTAGAACCCTTAACACTTTCCCTTGAAACAGGAAATGGTGGATCCTGTTCTTGTCGCCCGGATGGTCTGCACAACCTGTACAAACAGTCCATTTGTACAGTCATCCTACCCCTAGGAGCCAAGCATGGAGAGAGTGGCCCGGAGCCGACCCCCTGAGACAGAGCCCCCCATCCCCCAGGGGATGGTCCAGGGCTGGGCTGCCATCATCGGACTCATTTCTGCATACCGAGCAGTGCTCTCAAATTACTTTTTCACAATGTCACAGCTCCCTCACTGTGGACTACAGCTCCCTCACTCACTGTGGACTACAGCTGCCTCACTGTGGACTACAGCTCCCTCTCTGTGGACTACAGCTCCCTCTCTGTGGACTACACTACAGCTCCCTCACGGTGGACTACAGCTCCCGCTCTGTGGACTACACTACAGCTCCCTCGCGGTGGACTACAGCTCCCGCTCTGTGGACTACACTACAGCTCCCTCGCGGTGGACTACAGCTCCCGCTCTGTGGACTACACTACAGCTCCCTCGCGGTGGACTACAGCTCCCTCTCTGTGACACAACCCATTACCATCACACAGTCTGAGGGTAGCCAACACAACACTAGAAGGTCCAGCTCATTGACTTGGGTTGAATTTCCTGTTGCTGCTGCTCTCATGAGGTCAGAGAGCACCGCTCTCGGTGTGTGTGTGTGTGTGTGTGTGTGTGTGTGTGTGTGTGTGTGTGTGTGTGTGTGTGTGTGTGTGTGCGTTTTTTCTTGTTAAGAGAGATTTAGTAAGAACAGTGTGCTACACACAATGTGCAGTCCTTTTCCTCAGCACTCATTGTGACGGAGCAGTTTGTTATTCTCTCGTCCCAAAGTCGTCTCTAAACTAATTTTGCTATTTCCTTCCTGTCTGGATGTCTGGATGTCGGGATGTCTGATGTCTGATGTCGGAATGTCGGGATGTCTGAATGTCTGATGTCCTGAAGCTCCAGCCCTGCTGCCGAGGGTGGGATGCTAACCCAGTGTTGCTTGTGCTTCTTCTCCAAGCGGAGGCTAGCAAAGCAGCTTTACAGGCATCACCAGATGGGCAGTTTGCAACATATGCCCCCTGCTGGTGTGGTAGGAGCTGCTCTCCTCACAGCCCATTGTCTCCACATGGCCGTTGTGATAAAAGAAAACCCAACCGGACATGAGGGTTTGCTTTAAGTCAACGAGTGATCTGAACCAGGAAGTACTCGGTGCACGCTGCTAGCTGGGCTTCCAGTTGAAATGTTTTATCTAAGACCAAAGCCCCCTGGTGGCTGAGCCATAGGAACCAGGTAGTCGTAGGCAGCACCCGGCAGGCCAGGCAGCTGGTACACGACGGCCACTGACGAGGTTCAGTGGGCCAATCCCTGGTCGCCATTGAGCACATGCTGTCGAGCTGCCTTGAATACTCTGGGGTCCACACATTTTTGGGTAGGCACGTCCTGATTGGCCAGCTTATTCTCGTTAGTGGTGTAACGGCCCACCGTTGATCCGGGATCCGTACAGAGCCCCTTCACGGTTCGGCGCACAGTTTAACGTTAATCATCACAGTGTGAAATTAACTTTTACTGACGATCGTTATCCTCCAATATTCAGTAGATATGTGATCAGGACATCATTCATGCTTTTCTAGTCGCTGATCTCTGATCATGTGACTTTGTAAACCGCAGCACCGCTAACATACGGAGGTTCCTTTCAGTCCCATTGTGATGCGTTCAGGCTCCGCTCAGGGAAAACGAGTATTGGGCAAAGGTACATTTTCACATTATTATGACGTGTTCAAATGTAATTTTGTACAGCGTAGGTTTTAATAAATAAATCAAGTAGTTTTAAAATAGATATTAGAGATGAATTATGAATTATTTAACTTCCTAACATGCTCTAAGATCATTATTATACATCATTAACATGACTAATGACAAGATTGGTTTTAATCCTTATCATTTAAATTGTGTTTTTATGAAGAAAAAAAAACACTTAATTATTTTAACAAAGTAAAAAGATAACATTTTGAATTTTCGATGGTTAATACTGACTTTTGATTTTTAGGACGGTGGTGAAAATAAAATAGTCTGGAGCTTTGTAGACAAGCTGCTGTAGTCAAACAAAGGGATCTGTTTCTTTGGTGCTGATCTGACCCGTGACTGACCCGTGAGGAGCCGGTGCACCACTAACTCCCTTAGAGCCCAGCAGAGGGTGGAGCCTGTGTGAGTTAGAACAACATTTCTTCACTACTTTGCTGACAGTGAGATAGCTGAGGGTCCTTTTGATGGCCTCCATCTCCTCTATTGATGAACTACAGTTTAGCATGCTAAAGCTAATAGTGCTAACCAGCAGACATGAGTGATCAGAAACCACCACATGTCAGAAGGTGGAGGTCCGTGTCCGTGTGTCTCATACAGGTGTATCCGTTTCAATGACCTCTGCCTGTTGGTGTTGTACTTGTGTCTTACCTTCTTCAGCCATGCTTGTGGTCCCCCGGTGGAGAGCTCCTCCGAGCTGAGGACCTGGGCCCCAGTGGAACCAGTGAAAAGGCCGGGGACCGTGTTGGACTGGGCCCACGCGTCCACCTATCACAAGAGGACATCTCCATTGGATCAGACAGTCACAGATCCAGTAGTTTAATCCAGGCTGGACACATGAAGCAATGGAGTGCTGTACATAATATGAGTAGCATGCTCAACATATTACGCCTCTCACTGGGCCCCGGCGGGTCATCCAGGTCCCAACCGGGTCCACCTGGTCCCTCGGGGTCACCATGACATTTTGGTTCAGACATTAACCCCCGTCCAATAATTAGGTTAACGTGGTCAAATGTAACTAAGTAGATTTACTCAAGTACTATACTTCAATAACAAAGTACTTTTACTCCACTACATTTCAGAGAGAGTATTGTATTTGTTACTCCACTACTTGCATTACTACATACTGTAGTACACAAATTAACATTCTATATAAGATAGGAAAATAAGATATAATGCGATGCATTTCACATTAAAACATCCAACAGAATACAATATTAGAATTTGCATCGTCATTATAATGCTGTTAGTCAGTAATAATAATAATCAAATACGCTTTTCAGTCTCATGGGCCATTTTACTGCATCCAGTATTTTTATATTTTAATAATACTGTACAACATTTTAATGTATATGTTTAATGTACTTTTACTTGTAACGAAGTACTTTTACAGTGTGGCATTACTACTTTTACTTGAGTAAAATATCGGATTACTTCCTCCACCAAATACCCTGAGAACTGCTTCAGCTGTAATTGTGTTAAGTGCTAATTAGCTAATGTTAGCATGCACAGATATCATAACATGACAAAACATGATCAGGTGAACATGTTCAACATTAAATCTGCTAAACATCTTCATGTGTACATTTTCCCTGTGAGTATGGTGACGTTTGAGAGTGTCTCCATATGAAGACATATAGTGTGTTCATGTCTCCATATGAAGACATATAGTGTGTTCATGTTTCCATATGAAGACATATAGTGTATAATAATAACAATAATAACCCTTATATACCTGCTCTTGGGCCCGGCTGAGCATGCAGATGGCATTGACGTCATAGGGGTTCTCAGCCAATCGCCTCTGGGCTTTGATCCTCTCTGTTACAGCCTGAGAGATGTCCACTGGCTGCAGAGAGATAGGAGACAGAGAGACAGGAGAGAGACAGGAGACAGGATACAGAGAGACAGGAGACAGAGAGACAGGAGACAGAGAGACAGAGAGACAGAGAGACAGGAGAGAGAGAGACAGGAGACAGGATACAGAGAGACAGGAGACAGGAGAGAGAGAGACAGGAGAGAGACAGGAGACAGGTGACAGGATACAGAGAGACAGAGAGACAGAGAGACAGGAGACAGAGAGACAAGAGACAGAGAGACAGGAGACAGAGAGACAGGAGAGAGAGAGAGACAGGAGAGAGAGAGAGACAGGAGAGAGAGAGACAGGAGAGAGACAGGAGACAGGTGACAGGATACGGAGAGACAGAGAGACAGGATACAAAGAGACAGAGAGACAGAAGACAGAGTGACAGGTGACAGAGAGACAGGAGAGAGACAGGAGACAGAGAGACAGGAGACAGAGAGACAAGAGACAGAGAGACAGGAGACAGAGAGACAGGAGAGAGAGAGACAGGAGACAGAGAGACAGGAGACAGAGAGACAGGAGACAGAGAGACAGGAGAGAGACAGGAGACAGAGAGATAGAGAGACAGGAGACAGAGAGACAAGAGACAGAGAGACAGGAGACAGGAGACAGGAGAGAGAGAGACAGGAGACAGGAGACAGGAGACAGAGAGACAGGAGACAGAGAGACAGGAGAGAGAGAGACAGGAGAGAGAGAGACAGGAAACAGAGAGACGAGAAACAGGAGACAGAGAGACAAAGAGACAGGAGACAGAGAGACAGGAGACAGGAGACAGAGAGACAGGAGAGAGAGAGACAGGAGAGAGAGAGAAAGGAGACAGAGAGACAGGAGACAGAGGAGAGGGACACGGGCCGTCAATCAAACATGTGAAGGACAGTCAGTCCGGTTCAAAGACTAAAGTCCATAACGGTCTCTGATTGGGAGACGGGTCCGTGATGGGGATGCTTCCTGAAACAGATGTTTTCTGTCTCAGGAGCTCATCTTATTGGCTGCACTCAAACACCAGCAGGACCCGCCTGCTACATCATCACTTCATTCTTCTACAAGGTGTCAACTGGAAGGATAGCGTTTCATTTAAATGTTTGATTGTTTCTGAATAATTCAGCATTATTCTGTAAACATATGCTCCTGCACATATCCTCCAAATATTTACTTTATGTTTTTCACCAGAGGCAGATCTGGAATATCAGAGTAGACATCAGTGGAACGGCATATTGGCTCATACTTTCAGGACTCGCAGTAAAAGCCCTCCACCCAGGAACTGACTACGTCAGATGATACTCAGGAGCCCGAGAAGTGGAGGCCCCCTCTCTAATAAGGAACACTACTACGTATCCTCACAGTGGGAGGATACGTAGTAGTGTTCCTCATCAGAGAGGTGGAGGCCCATGAGTAACGAGGTGGAGGCTCCATGAGTAACGTGGACTGTTGGTTCCTGGTTTAACTTGCGGTGCCATTTGGAGCAGGGTTTCTGGGACGGGCCCTGGACCTGCAGTACATTCATCATGTGACTCAGACGTAGTGCTCCAGAGTCGGGACAGTGGACAGTGATACTCTTTCCCAGCATGCCTCAGCATCACCTCCGTGTCCCTGGAGGACACACAGCTCACTGCTCACCTGCAGTAGGGGGTCGGGGAACACCTTGTCGTTATCTGGCTCCAGCTCCGGCTGGTCAACAACCTCTGGTACCACGGTGGTCGTCATGGATTCACCTGATGATGAGGGGACTGTTGCTATGGGAACAGTGGTCAGGACCTTTCTGGAGGCAGCTGCAGCTTTGTCTGCTGTTTTGTCCACCAGAACCCATTCTCCATAGGCACCCAGAGCCTCGCCCTCCTGGACCGCATAATACATCCCATTAATAACAAAGCATTATCAGATCATTTCATGACAGTATTTTCAAACACGTCATTTGGAACAGTTGATAGCTTGTTTGTAGTTTGACCAAAAGGACACTTCTTCTGCCTCATTCTGTGTGCTTCAGTGACCTCTAGTGGCCACAGTTTAATAATGACCCACAGATGTTTTGACCCTTCAACAGGTGAGCTGGTGAGGGGCACTCACATGCACTAAAAGACATGCTCACGTGCACTCACATGCACTAAAAGACATGCTCACATTACATTACATTTAGCAGACGCTTTTATCCAAAGCGACTTACAATAAGTGATTCAACCAAGGGAGTTCAAACCCAGAACAACAACAATCAAGAAAGTACAATTTCTCAGGAAAGCCAAACTACCAAGTGCTATAAGTAAGAGCCATTTAAGTGCTACTAGAATACTAAGAGAGATACAATTTTGTTTTATTATTATTTTTTTTTAATTAATTAATACATTTTTTATTTATTTATTTTTTTTATTCCAGGTATAGTCGGAAGAGATGTGTTTTTAGTTTGTGGCGGAAGATGTAGAGACTTCCTGCTGTCCTGATGTCATTGGGGAGCTCATTCCACCAATTGGGAGCAGGACCGCGAACAATCGTGATTTTGTTGAACGGTTAGCTCAACAAAATCACGTGCTCACGTGCACTCACATGCACTAGAAGGCCTGCGGCCGCCCGGCTGTATGAACATAGAGGAGAAGCTGCTCAGGTCGACGTTACTCCTCGAGGGCTTTATATAGATAATAGTTATTGATGAGATATTAATGCTCTGAATGTAGTATTTTGCACCTTTAATGTTGCAGCTGGTAAAGGTGGAGCTACTACTTTATATACTTAATAATCAGGCTCTATACTACTTAATAATACATCATAGTTCATTAGTTGATGTGTTTGGTCCAGACCTTCTTGCGGTGTTGGCATCCTGAAGACACGGGGAACTCTTTGGCCATGCCCGCGTCACTCCGCACCGCTGGACGCACCGTGGTGTTCTGAGGGGACAGCGGGACCGGGTCATTACCAAGCCCCAAACTTACATTTAACCCATCAGGTATTCAGTCAGTCACTTGAAGGCACCAAACAGATGTATTACATTCTAACTCTACATTGTTACAGTTAAAAGGAACGGACCCAAAATAACTCGTTACAAAACAGGATTCCTATTGGTTTACAGCTGCTCATATCCAGCTGCTCGTATCCTCCTCAGGAGACCAGGTCCTGGACTCCTCCTCAGGAGACCCAGGTCCTGGACTCCTCCTCAGGAGACCCAGGACCTGGACTCCTCCTCAAGAGACCCAGGTCCTGGACTCCTCCTCAGGAGACCAGGTCCTGGACTCCTCCTCAGGAGACAATAATTTTTGTTGACAATTAATTGTCATACAAATAATTGCGATTAACGATCTAATTCTGTTTTTTGGTCCATTCTATGCCACCCAGCAACTGGACCCACGTCCACGTCAGTCCTCAGAGAGTCAATGAGTCCAGAGGTTCATATCCTCGCTCTGCTCTCAGATGTGGAGACTGACCTCGAGCAAAGACGTGGATTAAGACAGTGAACTCATGGAGAAGGACACCTGATTTCATTGCGTAAATATGAATAAAATATAAACACAAAACCATGTTTCCATCAAGTGTTCTGTGCAAATGATCTAATTATAAAAGTTGTATAGAAGTAACAAATTCAATAAAACTTCCACAAGATCCCTCAAAAGGTTTTACACTCGCTTCAGGTGTTTGTGACCCTTTTGTTCATGAAGAGTTCAGATGACAAAGAGGCAATGCGAATGCATAATAAATAATGATGAAGGGAATATTACATGACAGATCAGCTGTTTGGTCCCATTACATTACACAACAACTAATCTGGGTTAAAGGCTCAGGCTCAGGCTCGGGCTCAGACTGACGCCTCTTTTACCTCAACACAGCTGATGGAAACACACCTAACATGCATTCCACTTTTCTTATCCAAGTTTCCATCGACTATATATAATATATATATATATATATATATATATATATATGGCCTAACTTTGAACGCATCAAGAGAAACAGCTGGTTGGGGGTTATGAATTCTCCAGGCATGTGCCATTAAACCATCGCAAAAGAGGAGATGATGTAATTAAACGAGCCAGAATCAAACCTTTGTGGAGACTTTGTGGAAAATTTGATGGAAACATGGCATTAATGTTTGTTTGTTCCAATCTGCTCAATAATCGTGTGCAGGCGATGTATGACTACCATATGTACAGCAATAATGGAGCAGAGCATCAGGAAGGGTGGTAACGGTTATGTTCAGAAAGGGAACCAGGGTAATGATAGGCTAATATGTTGTTTCATGTTTCCATCATTACGAAATTACAGATCATATCTGAGTTGTAATGTAAGTGCTATCCCATGAACTGCACTGTATAACTGGTAGGGTTTAGCACATACTCCCTGTCACTCATGTGATGTGTGGTATGAGACGTGATGTGTGTGTGTGTGTTACGTTGATGCTGAAGCTGATGGCTTTGGGCTCCCGGAGAGCTGATCCTCCAAAAGGTTTCCCATCGTCCTCCTCGTCTGAAACGTGAGGCATCGCCACCGGAAGCTCTCCTTTACTGTCCACGATCATCTTACACTTCTACACACACAGAGAGAGAGAGAGAGAGAGAGAGAGAGAGAGAGTGAGACAGAGACAGTGTGAGAGAGACAGAGACAGAGAGAGACAGCGACAGAGAGAGGGAGAGAGAGAGAGAGAGAGAGAGAGAGAGAGAGAGAGAGAGAGAGAGAGAGAGAGAGGGGGAGAGAGAGAGAGAGAGAGAGAGAGAGAGAGAGAGAGAGAGAGAGAGAGAGAGAGAGAGAGAGAGAGAGACAGAGAGAGAGAGAGAGAGAGAGACACACACACAGAGAGAGACACACACACACACACACACACACACACACACACACAGAGGAAATAAAGTACAGTCTTCAAGCTCAGGCATTTACACAAACGAGGAAAATAATTAAATAAAAAATATGATATTAATAATAATTATTCCTGTCTTTTCCAAAAACAAGCAATACATCATTTTCCTTCAAAATGTTCAGATTGAGATTGGCAGCAGGTGAAAAAGCGGGGGGGTGGGGGGGTTAGTTAAACCAGAAGACCAGGAGAGGCCCCGGGTGTGTGGATCCGGCCTCATGGATCCAGCCTCAGGACCTCAGCACCCACGGCTCACTCTTAGAGATCACATGACGAGCTCATCCTCACCGGCCCACGGGTAAGAGGACAAGATGTATTCAAACTGAAGGAGGAGCTTCACAGCTGATAAGTCTGGACAGCTCTGTGTTGGTCTGGCCCCCCAGCTCAGCCCACACGGGGCTCTACTTGTGTAAATACACCTGTTATTCACAGATGACATATGAACATGCAGTCAATAAAACATGCGCTGCTCTGTTCCCTTACGTCTGTGAACTCCTTGATGCTGATGCTGTTGGCCTGCTTCGCTACTTTCCTCTTGACTTCCTCCAGAGCGATGTTGGGTTGGGAGGAGACCGGAGGAGGCTTGTTGGTGATGGATGGCAGAGGGAGCAGTGAAGACATGCCCATGTTGGACAAGGCCGCGGTCATGGTGGCTGTAAGGAAGATGGAGACACAGAAAGAGAAGGAACCAGGACTCAATGAAAAACAAGTACAGCAGCGGGAGTCTCTAGCTAGTCCACCTCTCAGAGGACCGACGTTTGAACCATAGAAGCTCCCCACAGTCATAACTCATAGCCGAAGATGACCTCTATGAGTAAATCATGGATCTGTAATACCCTATGAAACCCTGCGTGGGCTTGCCCATGTCTCAGCATGGGACTGGAAAACCACTTGTGACACACAAAAAGTTCAATAAGTGAAAAGAATATGGATTAAACTCATCATACTAAACTTGTATCTCTCCATGTTGGGGTCCTGTGGCTTCTATTGTAAACTACATATATGTATGTCAGGAGCTAGTTAATTACAATACAACTACACAGCAACACAAACTACAGCCTACACAACGACCACTACGTAGAACCTCTCAGATGGTTTACATTGTGACCTTCATGAAGGTTGAAATGACCTCATCCATCATTAAGTCAGACAAACAAACACTTGATGGAGATCTGAAGGAGGACCAAGGACTGGATGGATGAAACAGAAGCATGAGACATCAGAGTGAAAGTCATACCAGCCGTCATACTGGCCATAGCAGCATTCATGGCCATACTCGGCAGAGCCAGAGGAAGCACTGAGGACCTCAGGCTGGCGGGGATGGGCATCCCGGCCTTGGCACACATGGCAGCAGCATTGGCCTTAGCAATTTCCAGCAACTGGTCCTTATCTGAGGAAACACAGAGAATAAACATAAATACCATGAGGGTATCAACTAAATGAAGTGGAACTCCACCCCCGGCATCATGTGGATGTATGCATGGATGTGTGGTGTTAGCTCCATCTCATGACATGGACTGGTCCCAGCCTGGAGGCTCCATCTCATGACATGAACTGGTCCCAGCCTGGAGGGTCCATCTCATGACATGGACTGGTCCCAGCCTGGAGGCTCCATCTCATGACATGGACTGGCCCCAGCCTGGAGGCTCCATCTCATGACATGGACTGGTCCCAGCCGGGACTATTCCATCTCGTGACATGGACTGGTCCCAGCCTGGAGGCTCCATCTCATGACATGGACTGGTCCCAGCCAGGAGGCTCCATCTCATGACATGGACTGGTCCCAGCCTGGATGCTCCATGTCGGCATCGGCCCGCAGGACTCATGGCTGATTCAAACAGTCTGTTGAGCCATTTTAAAGCCATAAAGTATTGATTTTTATTTGGTAGGAAATGTCAATATTAACACCAGCACTGATGTGTTTCATCCCAGTCAGTCCAGTCAGTTCACAGTGTGTCAGTGTACAGGTACTCTGGAACTGGATGTGTTGATGCAATACCTGCTTTCACATTTAAACATTTAAATATCTTTTCATAAACCAATTGAATTATTTTGTTCCTGGCATTGTTTTTGGGAGGTTGAGCAACTGTTGCTGATGCCTGATTAGACAACTTAACACAAAAACTACATAAAGAACCAAGTTCTACGAATTCAGATTTCACTTTAGAAAATATAATTCAGATAATGTACCTACAGATTATAATTTTCACATGATATTACCCTAAAATGTGACAACTTGTTGCTGCTATGAATTGCTAGAGCTGTGATCTGTGTGAAATGTTCAAAAGTAGCTCCATTGAAGATGATTGGCACAATGTAGCGCAGCGTCAGGTATAAGTGGACGTAGTAACGGGAGAGTGAAGGCAACGTGACCCCGCCACTCAGGTCACATGGCTCTTCTGTTGGAAGCCTTTAACAGCTCTTTTCCACTGCAGCTGGTTTCTAGTTGTTCATCATGAGGAAGCAGAACAGCAGGTGTTGAGTTTGCCGCTCGGGGAAGTGACTTCAGGACATTAAAAACTTCTGAATCAATAACAGGCCATGTACCACAGTCTTTTAAAGTAGCTGTGATCAAGCCTCTTCTCAAGAAGCCCACTCTTGATCCAGAGGTGTTGGCTAACTATAGACCGATCTCTAACCTTCCCTTCCTCTCTAAGATCCTTGAGAAAGTAGTTGCAAATCAGTTATGTGACTTTCTACAGAACAATAGTTTATTTGAGGATTTTCAGTCAGGATTTAGAAAACACCACAGCACAGAGACAGCACTGGTGAAAATTACTAATGACCTCCTAATTGCATCAGATAAAGGACTTGTCTCTGTTCTTGTCTTGTTAGACCTTAGTGCTGCGTTCGACACCATTGACCATCACATCCTATTACAGAGATTAGAACATTTGATTGGCATTAAAGGCACCGCACTAGGCTGGTTTGAGTCCTATTTATCGGATCGATCTCAATTTGTATATGTAAACGATGAATCCTCGATGACCACCAATGTCAGTCACGGAGTTCCACAAGGTTCTGTGCTTGGACCAATCTTATTCACCTTATATATGCTTCCTTTGGGCAATATTATCAGAAGACACTCCATAGACTTTCATTGTTATGCTGATAATACTCAATTATATATATCGATCAAGCCAGACGAAACCAACCAGCTTGCTAAACTTCAAGCATGTCTCAAAGATATAAAAACATGGATGACCTGCAACTTCCTGATGTTAAACTCAGACAAAACTGAAGTTATTTTACTAGGCCCAGAACACCTCCGGAATCAACTATCTAATGATGTGGTTTCTCCTGATGGCATTGCCCTGGCATCCAGCACCACCGTAAAGAATCTCGGAGTTGTCTTTGATCAGGACTTGTCCTTTAACTCTCACGTAAAACAAATCTCAAGGACTGCCTTTTTTCACCTACGTAACATTTGAAAAATTAGACACATCCTGTCTCAAAGCGATGCAGAAAAATTAGTTCACGCATTTGTTACTTGTAGACTGGACTACTGTAACTCCTTATTATCAGGCTGCTCTAATAAGTCTCTTAAATCTCTCCAGTTGATCCAGAATGCTGCAGCTCGTGTACTAACAAAAACTAAGAGAAGAGATCATATTACTCCTGTATTAGCTTCTCTTCACTGGCTCCCTGTAAGAGTCAAATTTAAAATCCTTCTCCTCACCTACAAAAGCCTTAATTGGTGAGGCACCATCATATCTTAAGGATCTCATAGTACCATATTTCCCCACTAGAGAGCTGCGCTCACTAAATGCGGGGCTGCTTGTGGTTCCTAGAGTCTTAAAAAGTAGGATGGGAGCCAGAGCCTTCAGTTATCAAGCTCCTCTTCTATGGAACCAGCTTCCACTTTCAGTCTGGGGGGCAGACACAGTGACCACATTTAAGAGTAGACTTAAGACTTTCCTCTTTGATAGCGCTTATAGTTAGGGCTGGCTCAGGTTTGCCCTGGTCCATTCTTTCCAGCCCCTTGATATGCTGCTATAGGCCTAGACTGCTGGGGGACAACTTAGGATACACTGAGCTCCTCTATCCTTTTCTCTCTCTCCTTCTGTATGAATTCATGTTCTATAAATGCACATTACTAACTCTACTTCTTCCCTCGGAGTCTTTGTGCTTTCTCGCCTCGCAGGTTTCCACGAATCGTGGTTGCATCTGGACCCTGGTCCTGCCTCCTGGTTCCTTCCGTGGAACTGCTGACGCACATTCTTTTCTATTTTATGTGAATTCAACGTGTTGTAACTCTGTTATGCTGTTCATTCTGTACACATGACATCTATTTTCGTACTCTGTCCATCCTGGGAGAGGATCCTCCTCTGCTGCTCTCCTGAAGGTTTCTTCCATTTTTCTCCCTGTTGATAGGGTTTTTTGGGGGAGTTTTTCCTGAGTCGATGAGAGGTTCTGGGACAGAGGATGTCAGTGTGTACAGATTGTAAAGCCCTCTGAGGCAAATTTGGAATTTGTGATTTTGGGCTATACAAAAATAAATTGAATTGAATTGAATAATAATGCAAATATAAAAACTACAGCAGGTGTGCAGGACATTCAGATGAGTGACTCCATGTTGACTGACCCAGTTCACTGATGCGCTGAGGGCTGTTACTCAGACTGCAGAGCTTCCGGGTGGGGGATCGGTTTTTGCGGAGGATGAGTACAGGGGAGTGACTCGGCTCTCGTTTCCAGCGGTCCCTCTGGCTGTACGTGGCCCTCCTCCGACCATGTGACCCCGACCGTGAGCGTGACCTCCGCGAGCGCCGGCCCCCTGACCTGCAGAGACAACATCCATCAATTCATTTGATAACCACTGAAACATATCTTTATATGAAGTCCCCCCAACACTAAACCACTGAAACATATCTTCATATGAAGTCCCCCCAACAGTAAACCACTGAAACATATTTTCATATGAAGTCCCCCCCAACAGTAAACCACTGAAACATATTTTCATATGAAGTCCCCCCCAACAGTAAACCACTGAAACATATCTTCATATGAAGTCCCCCCCAACAGTAAACCACTGAAACATATCTTCATATGAAGTCCCCCCAACAGTAAACCACTGAAACATATCTTCATATGAAGTCCCCCCAACAACAAACCCCCCATATCATGTTGGTTCATTTAGAGAGAACTCTACCTGGACCGGGACCTCTTCTTCTTTGAAGGACTCCTGGACCTGGACCCCCTCCTGTGGCTCCGACATGGGGACTTGGATCTTTTCTGCCTCTTTGAGGACTTGGCTTCTTTTCTCCTCTGAGGGGACTTGGAGGACTTCCTCTTCTTCTTGGCTGGTGATTTAACATTCGGGTCAGAAGACCTGGGACAGTTTGATGCTTTGAGCTGAGGGGGGGTGGGCTCAGTGGTCTGTTCCGGCTCAGTGGATATGGACTGATCCAGCAGGGACTGGAGGGCACCAGAACCTGCAGCTTTGGCATTAGACCACAATACACATTACTTGGACACCTTGAAGACCTCAACAAACTATTTCAAAACAGGTCTGACTGTGTGTAAGGTGATTATTCAATATGATCACACATATACATATATATATATATATATATA